>CM070837.1:8912831-9352831 GCA_036326025.1 Chrosomus eos | reverse complement strand
CTCTCTCTCTCTCTCTCTCTCTCTACCGCAAGGTCTGCATAGTAACAGCCCAGAGGTGAAACTCTTTTCTCTCCTCCATTCAGTGTCTTCCTTCTACACCTCGGCTGTGTCCGAAATACTGTCTTGAGTAGGTAACCTTACTTCTTTTGAACAGCCTAAGTAATTAAATTAAATTAATTACTTCACGAGCGTTAAATAATTACGTTCTATTCTGTTATATAGGCCCTATAGTATGAATGTGTGTATGAATGTGGATGTACTACATTCGCTATGTTGTCATTATCATGTGACCTACATGCGTCAGTTGTGTCGCTTCACTGCCATTCATAAATCCTCTCCCGTCGCCTCATGGGATAGTAAAGTGTCCATCATGCACACTTCAGATCAGAATCTCAACGGAATAAGTGAGATGGTCCTCACTGCAGAACATGAAATCCATGGGGAGGAGTCGGATCTAGATCCGACTCCTCCCACCTTACATACCTAAACCTACCCAGCTCCACCCCTTATCCCTAAACCCACCCCTAAACCTACCCAACCCCACCCCTTAATCTGGATCCGACTCCGCCCCCCGGATCTCGTGTACTGCAATGAGGTGCTACTGGAATAAGTCGGTAAATGCACTATTCCAAGTCGCCTAAAACATTTTTTTTCTAAACAAACAATCACAAATTTAAATAGGCTAACTTTATTCACAGTAAATTTCATGAACAAATAATTATTTTGAATAGTTATTCTATGAATCATTTGATTAAATTCACAAGAACTGAATGATCTGTTCTTTTTTTTTTGTAAGACCTTTTTAATTAATCATTTGAGTTAGTTCAGAAAATATGAATAATTTGAACGATTGTTTTGTTCTTCTTGGCTCACTTTGTTTTAATTTGAATGCAACTCATTTTGCTTGTGCTTATACACATTCGCTCATCTTTGAGTCAGATCTTAGCGAGTGCATATCAGTGCATTTGCTCAAAAAGTATTGTATATTAATTGTATAGAAAGCAGTTTGAGGTTTAGTATTAAATGTTTGGCAGTAGCTGTATGGGTTTGGTCACAGATAGGCTGAGTAATGTACGCATGCTTGCCTGGTCTTAAAGGGATACTCCACTTTTTTTGGAAATAGGCTCATTTTACAACTCCCCCAGAGTTAAACAGTTGAGTTTTACTGTTTTCGAATCCATTCAGCCGATTTTCTGATATTTAGAAGAATATCAGTAACCTGACAGTTTCTGGTCTCATTGACTTCCATAGTAGGAAAAAAATATACTATGGGAGTCAATGAGACCAAAAACTGTCTGCTTACTGATATTCTTCTAAATATCAGAAAATAGTCTGAATGGATTCGAAAATGGTAAAACTCAACTGTTTAACTCTGAGGGAGATGTAAAATGAGCCTATTTCCAAAAAAAGTGGAGTATCCCTTTAAGGGCATTTCTGTTTAAGGTTTAATGGATAAGAATGCTCAAAATCATTTTTTTTAGATTATAAAAAAGGCACATCTAGACCTAGACATTTTAATTTGGCAAATGCAATGAAAGTTTCAGGTTTTGGTCACATGACAGAGTGTCGCTTTGTCCTTGTGATGCACCATTCCCATAGAAGTCAGTTTGCAACTCTCTGAGCAATAAGAAGCTCAACTAAAACAGCCCTACCAACAACCATTTGACTCTATCCAGACGCTACAATGTTATCAAGCCTCTTAGCAAGCAATATCAACTCAGAACTCTAATGCGCATTCTCTCGGTGACTCTTTATCTCTCTGTTAAAAGCCTCATGCAGGTCTGGACGACTGTGAGCTGATAAAATATGGTTGTTAATTATAGCTGGAAATCAAAGACCACTCTTTTATGAGTATGAGTAGGCCTATGTGTCTGCAGACAGGCCTGATGCACCGATAGTTTTTATTTATTTTTATGTACGTCTCTCAGGGCTGAGGTCATACGCCTCCAATGTTCAGCTAAAAACAGGTGTCAAAAAGACACTTCATGTCTGTGGCAGGAAGAAATGAATCTGAAAATGATTAGTACGTCTTGTTTCCCCTTAGTTGTTTTAATTGCACTGAAATTAAGTGCTAAAATTAATCCAAGTAGGATTTTTTCAAAGTTTCTTTGGTAAGAAATGAATCATAGACTGGCGGTTACTGGCTTTGTCTCACACACACACACACACACACACACACACACACACACACACACACACACACACACACACACACACACACACACACACACACACACACACACACACACACACACACACACACACACACACACACACACACACACACACACACACACACACACACACACACACTAGGGTAAACCCAAAGTCATCGGCGGTCTCCGGTTGGATGGTTTTGGTCTTTTAAGGGAAGCGGCAGACTGTTTGATGTGGTTTCAGTGGGTTGTTCAGTAATATCAAGAGTTTTAAATCCAGATGACTTACAGGAAAACACTTTTTACACCTCAGGAAGGCTGAATTCATTTCCAAACCGAGAGTGATGAGCGGTATGACAGGGAAAGAGGGAGAGGTCAAAGGGAGGATTTGGGAGTGCTTACACTTTGAGACTTTTTCGAGCTTGAACAAAGTGTGTGTGTGTGTGTTTGTTTGTTTGGGGGTAGGGGATAAAATATACAGTTTGAACAGTATAAAAATCATTATGTCTATGGAAAGTCCCCATAAAATATGAAAAAAAGATCATAGTGAACATACGATTATGGTTAAGGTGAAATAAATTGTAATTAGCTTTGTTTATGTATAAATAAATCTAGATTTTGTGAATGTCTGTGTGAAGCTTGAGTTGCCATTCTAGTGGCGGAGTGTGAAAGGGAGTGAGAGCTTTTGAAAGACGAGACAAGAAAAGGTCATGACCTGTCAGACTAGTCTGTGATTTGTTTGGAGTTGATGTTTGTTTTTGTGTAGGCATATATATCTACTCCCATAGCACAGTCATAAATGACTCAAAAATCTCTTTTGTTTATACTGATTTACTCTTTAATATCTTAATTGTGTTTCAACAGCAATGAGATTAAATGGAGAGCAAATGGAGACTTTACTCCTTTAGCGTTTCAGAAAAGAATCGCAAATGTTCCTTTGCATTTCTCTTTTTGATTGTTTTCCAATGATCCCATGAAAATTGCCAATGAAATCCCATGACAGCAGCTCTCAGCTTGTGTTTGTGTCGCAAAAGTAATCAGACTGCCCTCTCCCATGATCTATGTTAACACACACACACACCCACACCTCGAGACAGGCAGTTCTCCGTGCTAATCCCGTAATCTCTGTAATTGCACATCTCCATAAGTAATAAACAGTGAATCATCCGTCCTGTGCATTAATGCTCTAATTTACGGTGAACCGAGGACGAACACCCATTTTCCTGATCTGTGCGATCCGACACTGCGGGCCGGAAACTCAACACCTGTTTGTTGTTGTAAAGGTGTGTTTCTTAACAATGGAGGTCACCCAGGTGCCTTTCTCTCCTATCTCTCTCTCTCTCTCTCACACACACACACAGGTGCTGAAATGTCTTAAAGGGACAGTTCACTCAAAAATGAAAGTTCTGTCATCATTCCCTCACCCTGATGTCATGTCTAAGGAACACAAAAGATGTAATACTTGAGACAAACACCCATGCAACGGGTGTTTTTTTTTCTCCATATAGACAAAATAAATGTTGACCAGGGCCTGTCAGGCTCCAAAAATGACCAAAAAGCATTAATAGTCCATATAACTTTCCCTTAATATTACACACCACATAGTGCCATATGATAGGTTTGTGTCAGGAATAAACTGAAATTTAAGTTGTTATTCCCTGAAATCCAAGCTAGATCTCACTTGCACTTCAAATGTTAGGCTATTAAAGGTGCTCTATGTATCTATGTAGCTCTATGTAAATCCGACCCGGAACTTCACATATAAATATGAATATTGGGCTTCAGAGGTAATAGCATAACCCGACAAGTGGATCATTGTAATGTGTGATTACAACCCCTTCACACACAGGCAATAAAAAAAGGATTCATTTTAGAAGAAAAGCTACATAGAGCACCTTTAAATGATGAAAGAGTCATGTTAGGTCCACTAACCCTCTAACCATTTCAATTGCAATATGTGTAATCACTCAGCGCAGGCATCCACACATGTAGTTACCAGTCCTGTAAGGCCAACAGGGAATCTGTAACCGGTGACTTCCTGAGCTGTCAACTCTTCTGTTTTACACACCTCAGCAACACAATAGTGAAGAACACACCTTCACACACAGGCAATCAAACAAACAAACAAACACATAATTGCATCTTGATCTGTTCACAAGTGGAATTAAACAGAACGATATGCATGCAGTTGCTAAGCGATTTTCTAGATTACGCGATTCCCATGATGTTTTTAGCAGTTGTTAGTATGTTGCTGTATAGTTATGGGGTTGCTAGTGAGTTTTTAGTGTTTGTTAGCATGTTGCTAGCAGTTAGGTGTTTTTTTTCTGTTTTTTTTTTTTAACAATTAGGTGGTTGCAAAGGATTTCTCAGTGGTCGTTAATTAGCATATTGCTACATGGTTAAGTGATTACTAGAGATTTTTGAGTGTCTGTTAGCATGTCACTGTACAGTTATGCAGTTGCTAAGGTTTTCTAAATAGTTTGCTGTATGGATAGGCGGTTCCTAGTGTTGATGTTGTACATCAATAGTTTGCTAGGGTGTTTTGAGTGTCTGTTAGCATGTGATTTAAGGGTGTTTGAAGTATTTGTTAGCATGCTGTTGTACAGTTTGCTAGGGAGTATTGAGTGTCTGTTAGCATGTGATTTAAGGGTGTTTGAAGTATTTGTTAGCATGTTGTTGTACAGTTTGCTAGGGAGTATTGAGTGTCTGTTAGCATGTGATTTAAGGGTGTTTGAAGTATTTGTTAGCATGCTGTTGTACAGTTTGCTAGGGAGTATTGAGTATCTGTAGCATGTGATTTAAGGGTGTTTGAAGTATTTGTTAGTATGTTGTTGTACAGTTTGCTAGGGAGTATTGAGTGTCTGTTAGCATGTGATTTAAGGGTGTTTGAAGTATTTGTTAGCATGTTGTTGTACAGTTTGCTAGGGAGTATTGAGTATCTGTTAGCATGTGATTTAAGGGTGTTTGAAGTATTTGTTAGTATGTTGTTGTACAGTTTGCTAGGGAGTATTGAGTGTCTGTTTGCATGCCACTACAATTATGCAGTTGCTACGATGTTCTGAGCATTTGTTAGCATCTTTCTGTATGATTTACTGAAGTATTTGTTAGCATGTTGTTGTACAGTTTGCTAGTGAGTTTTGAGGTGAGCATGCGTTAGCATCTTGCTGAATGGTTATATAGTAAGCAAGCCACTGTACAGTTATGCAGCTGCTAAGGTTTTCTAAGTGGTCGTTCTCATTTTTATATATGGTTAAATCATTTTTAAAGTGTTTTAAGTGGTTGTTAGCATGTTACAGTTATGTTGTTGCTCTGGAGTTTGTTGATGAGTTGTATGCTAAAGTGTAATCTGGTTTGTTCGAATCACTTACACTACGGCAATCTATAATTGCAAGAGACAATCTTCTCTGTGAGTTTTGGTGTTATGTAAGGTAATGTGATCCATGAGTGTTATGATCATTCCTCCAACACAAGAGCTTCAAGTGTGAAATATCTGTGGATTAGAAGTGACACTCCGGGCTCTGGAATGCCTTTCAGTGCTGCCAGGTATTTTTGTCTCTGCTTTTGTGTTGTTTCAGTGAATGTTTTGTGATGATGACAGCTCATCTCCTGGTGGTTAATCTCTCTGGGCAGTGCTGTCGTAGAAAGCTACGGATCCGCTTGGACTGACTTCATGCTGTTGTTCAGGGGTTGATGTCCATGGAGCCCCCGTGCAATTTTCCCTGTTGAAAAATGACTGTTATGACTTTGCCCTGCATACTCCATTCGTGACATCAAAGACATTCCTCCGGCTCACCGTGCTGTTAGATCTGCCCGCCCCACACGCACTCACACACACACACACATGCTCTTCTCTGTGATTAGATTGATGAAAATGAGGGGTGCGTCCTCAGACGTGTCATTATGAACGCTGCTGCTCATAACTCAGACTGTGTCGTCTGTCTTTCGGAGACCTCCAGCAAACCTCTAATTACTCTACATGTGTTTAATGTCTTCACAGCAGGACTCTAACCCTTACTCGCAATACAGCTCAGGAAAAGTGTCCCTGTTCTGCAATGTCGTCGTGTTAAGTCCACTTATAGAATTACTTATAATTTTATAAGTTACTTATCTAATTTGTCTCATTTTTACGCATCTCTCCTCTTTTCTTCTCATCTCATCTCGTCTCGGCTATTCTCGTGTTAGCTATTCTCTTCTCATCTCTTCTTGCTATTCTTTTCTCTACTCATCTCATCTTTCTCTTATCTCTAGTCACTACTCGTCTCATCTCTACTCGTTTATTCTCTTTTCTGCTCTTCTCATCTCATCATGTCATCTCATTTTTTTTCTCTTCTCACTTCTTGACTCGTCTTATCTCTTTTCACCTTGTCTTGTCTCTACTCGTTTATTCTCTTCTCTGCTCTACTCTGCTCTTCTCTTCTCATCTCATCTTTTTTTCTCTTATCCCTAGTCACTTCTCGCCTTGTCTCTTCTCTTCTCGGCTCGTTTCATTTTGTCTCGTCTCTTCTATTCTCTTCTCTCTCTTCTCTTCTCATCTCATCTCATCTCATCTCATCTTTTTTTCTCTTATCCCTAGTCACTTCTCGCCTTGTCTCTTCTCTTCTCGGCTCGTTTCATTTTGTCTCGTCTCTTCTATTCTCTTCTCTTCTCTTCTCTTCTCATCTCATCTCATCTTTTTTTCTCTTATCCCTAGTCACTTCTCGGCTCGTCTCTTCTCTTCTCTTCTCTTCTCTTCTCTCTTCTCTTCTCTTCTCTTCTCGTTTCATCTAGTCTCATCTCTTCTCTACTCGTTTATTCTCTTATCAACTCTTCTCATCTCATCTAGTCTCATCTTTTTTATCTCTTTTAGTCACTTCTTGGCTCAGCTTGTCTCTTGTCTCTTCTCTTGAAAAAGTTACACTTGATGTATAAGTCCTTTAGTTCCCACGTTAGTCTCATGAATATCTGGTGTCTCATGCTGTAAATGATTTCTGCGGTTGTTCTTTCAGTGGAGTCTGTCTCTCCATGGCAGCGCTGAGAAACGTCTAAAGCAGATTATTCTCATAAAGCCCTCAGACCCTCCTGCCCACCTGCCCTCGTCTCTTTCTCCACGTCCCGCCGGCTCTCGTCTTCAAAGGGCCTTCAAACAGCTCTGTGACTCCGACCAGAGAATCCAACAGCTCCTCCCTGATGTTCGGCTTTGTCTCCCTCTCACAATCCTCCCATAACTGTGAGAGACGTTATGTAACTGTATTACACAGAGAAAACACAGAGCATAACCCTGCCCTGCTCGCTGGATACAGTCAGAAGTGAAGACACTTTAAAAGTGAAAACACTCACATAATGCCACAGTAAAACTTTCCATTTTATATTTCCTTGGAATAAGTGCTGGAAAGCGCAGCCAGAGAGGCCTGTCATCAGGAACGAGAGTGCAGGAAAGAGGGAGGGAAGGATTTAAGAGCTACAAGGAATTTCAATTTCCAGAGTACTTTTCTGAGGGCGACCGACCAACCAACCAGTGTTAGTAATGTGCATCTGATAAAACACACACACACACACGCTTCCAGCCCGTAATATCTATCTGATGTCGTCACATGATAAATGAGTTATTAGCAGAGTCGAACCGTTGACATGGCAACCCTGTGTTTACTGAGCATCACGACCGTTTAAATCGAAACTACCAGTTTATTTCTAAATCTAATAGAAAACTTGCTTAAACCAGCCTAAGCTGTTTTTAGGGGAATTTTGAGCTGCCATTTATGCTTAAAAACGACCTTATTGTAAGACCAGCAAACCAAAGAACTGTAGCAAGAAACCTTGACTAACAGTATAAGTTGTCTTAAAAGCATAAAATGCCACAAAAGTTTGGAATGTGTCCTTTTTAAAAGTCTCAAATCCCAGTAAACCATTTGGGCCCTCACTACCCGTAACCCAGCCCACAGTGCCAGTAAGTGGGTCTCTGGAATAAAGCGAACTCCCTTTATTCATACGAGTTAAAAGCTCATCTTTATAAATCATTTTTATGAGCACACCATTGCCGAGGCCGAAAAACAACACCTGTGGAAGTGAACAGAAAAAAAGAGGGAGGGAAAGCACTCCGTTAAAGCAACCAGAGCTGAAATCTTACACTATTATTATATTATCGTTGAATTGTCTATTTGTTTTTACACTGCTTAGATGTAATATGCAAATACTATGGTTTTAGACAGATACAGTACAGAGACCCTTAAAGTGACTTTTGCACATAAAAAAAAAACTATTAAAATTAAAATATTAAAAATGTATATTTTCTCTGGAAATTAGTTTAAAAAAAGTTTTAAAGTCTTATGTATTTGTTGCTTCTCAAGTAGATGCAGTATGAGACTTCTGCAAACAAAAGAAGCTAAAACATCACCCTAAAAACATCACTGTCTGTCTCCAGCAGTGACATTGTTTCGCCTATATATAAAAACAGTTGTGTATGATGATGTCACTGCTTGTGGGCGGGGCCGGGACTCATGATTTGTGGGCGGGGACTGGTCTCATGGTTTGTGGGCGGGAATGGTCTCATGGTTTGTGGGTGGGGCCTGATCTCATGGTTTGTGGGCGGGGCCTGATCTCGTGGTTTGTGGTTGGGGCCTGATCTCATGGTTTGTGGGCGGGGCCTGATCTCATGGTCTGTGGGTGGGGCCTGATCTCATGGTCTGTGGGTGGGGCCTGATCTCATGGTTTGTGGGTGGGGCCTGATCTCATGGTTTGTGGGTGGGGCCTGGCTCATGGTTTGTGGGCGGGGCCTGGTCTCATGGTTTGTGGGTGGGACCTGGCTCATGGTTTGTGGGTGGGACCTGGTCTCATGGTTTGTGGGTGGGGCCTGATCTCATGGTTTGTGGATGGGGCCTGGCTCATGATGGGCGGGGCCTGGCTCATGGTGGGTGGGGCCTGATCTCATGGTTTGTGGGCGGGGCCTGATCTCATGGTTTGTGGGCGGGGCCTGGTCTCATGGTTTGTGGGTGGGGCCTGATCTCATGGTTTGTGGATGGGGCCTGGCTCATGATGGGCGGGGCCTGGCTCATGGTGGGTGGGGCCTGATCTCATGGTTTGTGGGCGGGGCCTGATCTCATGGTTTGTGGGTGGGACCTGGTCTCATGGTTTGTGGGTGGGGCCTGATCTCATGGTTTGTGGGGGGGCCTGATCTCATGGTTTGTGGGTGGGACCTGGTCTCATGGTTTGTGGGTGGGGCCTGATCTCATGGTTTGTGGATGGGGCCTGGCTCATGATGGGCGGGGCCTGGCTCATGGTGGGCGGGGCCTGGTCTCATGGTTTGTGGGCGGGGCCTGGTCTCATGGTTTGTGGGCGGGGCCTGGTCTCATGGTTTGTGGGCGGGACCTGGTCTCAGTTCACAGAAGGGCCTGAAAGATTTGTGGTTCTCCGCTGGTCTGCGGTATCTCAAAACTCCAGCAGATCAGCGACCGGACAGTCTGTGGCCAGTCACGGCTTTGACAGGCGGTGTAGATTTTTTTACCATGCTGTCTCAGGCATCCCTTACGCCCAGTCTCAGGAGTCGGCCCATATAAATAAATGCTGGCTGCCTGCTAGTCTGAGCCACAACAACATTCCTGTTTTTTTCCCACTCTCTCTTTCAGTCTTTCCTCTGTTGTCGGATTATCTGCAGCGCTGTTTGTTCAGGCTATGAGATCTAGCACGCTTTCTCTCACCTTTTGACCCCACGTGTTGTGTGTGAATATGTGCAACAAGTACCTTTTGACCCTATCGCGTTCACGTTCCTGTTGAGGGGGAATAGAACTGTTTCCTGATTGAATGTAACTCTGGTCGCTGTTGGTGTTGTTGGTTTTGGTTCTGTAATCGGCCCGACAGTTAAATGTGTGTTCAGGATGTCTGAGATCCTTCTAGACGATTCCACTGCTTCAAACTGACTTGTTTCCACTCAAACAGATGCCAGACCACACCAGTGGATTCGCCTTTCCATACACACATATGCACTTAGATTACTTTACCCTGTAATGGACAAGCGATCACCATAGGGTGAGTCTCACGATGCATATAGAAAATGAAGCCTGTTTTAGGACTATTATGTTTTTTGGATTGTGACATTATTTTCATGACAAGCATAATTCACTCCTGTTTCTGTAATGCAGTAATGGAAATATATTACTCCAAAGTGTTTTAAGCCCTTATAAACACTGATGAATGTTGTAAGACCGTCTGTCATCAGCAGGACTCTCTTCACTCTATCTGTGTTCTGAAGGACGGTGTCAAGAGTTAAACTCCTGCCAACAGGAGGAGGGATTTTCTGCCTTCTTCTGATTTTACTGCTTTAGATAAGAGAAAGAGAGAAAATGTAAGCTAAATTCATGCATTATTCAATAACTTCACGTTGTATTTTTTAATCTTCCTCGCTCTCATATTCTACTGGTGTAATGTTACAGTTTGGCCCTGAAGTCCATTAATGGTGTTAGCCAAGGTTTCTTGCACCAAAAAGCCATAATTTAGTTTTAATGGCCATATTCTAGTCTCTCTGATCCTTTAAACAATTTATTTTTTTTGCTACTGTGCCTTTAAGACTCTCTGTGCACCAGCATAGTTCAGGCTTCCTGTAACTTTTGACCAATTCATATTTAAGACATTTTTTTGTCACAGGATCTTTTTACACAGATTGCATTTACAAAAAAAGTCTACACAGTATTTCAAATTCCTACATTGCAAAACAGTTGTCCAAGATTTTGTGCATTCTCAGAAACTTTAGCTTTACATTCAATGCCCCATTTCTCTTTTTCCGATTCTTTCATTCCTTCTGCGGCAGTGGCACCAGAACAACCCCTCATTATAAATGCATTAGCCTCTGTCTGTATGTCCACTTCCTGTCAGTCTTTTTGGACTGATGCTCATGATGATGTGTTATGTGCAACATGATACGGGACAGAATCAGGGGTGAACGGTCGCAGCATTTCAGCAATGTGTGCGTTGAAATCACACATGCACGAACGCGAACTAGCATGCTATTCTGTATAATCTTTTGATTCATGCAGTGATATGGTGGATTTTTGAATATGAAACTGGAGAACAGTCATGCAATGCTTCCCATATGCTCCATAAGACACATACACACACTTACATCTGTGTGCAGTAATCACACGGGAACTTCCCGAGATATCCGAGACATACTAATATCACAGATCATCTATGAAGCTAAACTGGGGATTGTCTGTCTCGCTCTTTCGCTTTCACACCCTCCTGGAGCTGTTGGTGAATTTGGAGCGTAATGAGCCATCCGCTGATGGATCGCTCTCACACATACACAAACATGCACACAGTCTTATTCTGTTTCTCGTTGCTTTATTTGTTCTCATGATGTAACTTCCCAAAGTTCCC
The DNA here is from genome assembly GCA_036326025.1 of Chrosomus eos. Lineage (NCBI taxonomy): Eukaryota > Metazoa > Chordata > Actinopteri > Cypriniformes > Leuciscidae > Chrosomus > Chrosomus eos. Next base: position 9,341,330 of record CM070837.1, on the reverse strand, counting down.
CTCGAGGCCTCGGAGTTTCCCACAACACAAGCATCTGGTGTCCCGATAACCGCAAAGATCACTTTCTCATTGGATAATCTTCAGTTAAACTTGGAATTAAAGGGATAGTTCACTTTGAAATTAATTTTTGATATGTTTTAGCTTACCTCAAGGGCATCCAAGATGTAGGTGTCTTTGTTTCTGCAGTATTTTCAATTTTGAAATTTTTAGGTCAAACCGTTCTTGTCTGTCAGTCATATAATGCAGGTCTATGGGGTCCACCTCAAAGAGCACACAGAGACGTCCAAATTAAACATGATTTAATGACTCGTAAATGTAAGTACACATTGATGGCCTAAGACACGAAACGAGCGGTTTGTGTGAGAAAACGAACAGTATTTATATCGTTTTTACCTCTTGTAAACACAGCCACGTCCAAGTGATCTGAGGTCGCGGGCGCTTCGGTCTGCTGTAAAAACGATATAAATACTGTGATTGCATTGACACTATCGGATGAGAACGAGAACAGAACTTGAACTGAAATATGCTGGATGATGCTATTCTGCTTTATATCTGAATCAAATTAGTTGAATTTTGCAACATCAACACTGAATGTGTTTGAATCAACATTGAAGTGACTCAAAGTGAATAAAGACACTATTGTCTTCTGTTGAGCTGCTTATCTGAATTGAACTGATTTCATAACTGATCAACTTTACACAGTTATTGAACTGAACTGAATCAACACTGAATAATGACACTATTGTCTTTTTAGAACTGTCTCATATCTGATGAAGTTTGCATCATTGATTCTGTTATTTCCCTTTTTATTACTGTGAAGCTGCTTTAAAAAAAACCTGCATTGTATACAGCATTGTATAAATAAAGGCTACTTGACAGTTTTCAGATCATCCGAGTGGACGTGATAGGAAGCTTTGTGTTATAAATAATAGAGCATGCCTAAATTTCAAAACTAATACTATCTAGTTTGTGTTTGTTGCTGAGTGTCCCAGGTCTTGGAAAGCGGATCCCCGGGACTCAATATTGAGTCGAGTCTGCTCTATTAACTCTCCCACTATTAGGAAAACAGCAAAGATCAAAGGAGAAGAAGGGAGGGAAAACAAAACGACTACAACCACCATGTATTCCATTTTATCCCAGACCATTAATACTCTATTAGAGTCATCAAATGTGGTTGTACAACACCCCGGGGAGTTCGCCAACTAAACATGAAGTTAACAGGGTCTCTCTCTCTCTCTCTCTCTCTCTCTCTCTCTCTCTCTCTCTCTCTCTCTCTCTCTCTCTCTCTCTCTCTCTCTCTCTCTCTCTCTCTCTCTCTCTCTCTCTCTCTCTCTCTCTCTCTCTCTCTCGTTTTCTGGTTTCTCAAACTTTGGATCGTAGCTTGGATATGTTTCTGGAAACCAAATATCGTAGTTCCACATAAGGGACAGTATAAACACAACTAAAATAGTTACATGTGTTGTGTGTGTATTTTTAGTGGAAGAGAGACAGAAACAGGCCACCGTCATAATCCAATATGAAGGAAGACGCAGCGTTTCGTTTAATTTGATCGGTCGGACATGTGGATTCTATTTTATCCGAGCAGAGGAGGACAGCTGGATATCAGTTTTTAATATATGGAATGCTTTGGGATGAGTTAGATCATTGGCGTTTTTTAATCTAGTTAATTCATTTTGATGGCTTTCTTAGGACAGTGTTATGGATGGAGTTCCTCAAGAAAATGTCCTGGAGTCAAAGCTCACGTTGTCTCTGCATGGCGCTCCACAAATTGAGCTGTGTGCTTTCAGAATCTCTAAAGCCGAATCATTCTTATATGTCATTACATGAACCCTGTCACTGAATCTGTCAGACTGCAATTCATAATGAGACCTAGGCCCTGTTTACACCTGGTATTAAGATGTTTTGGTCGATCGGATCAGAAGTGGATGACGCTAAATACAGGTGTAAACTGGGTCTAAAACGTTTTGAGCTTGTCCACTTTGGACCACTTTCAGAAGTAGTCGAAAACGCATTCGACGCAGTGACAAAGTCCATGGCAGTGAATGCAGTTTTAAAGGGATAGTTCACCCAAAAGTGAAATTTATGACCATTTATTACTCACCCTAATGTCGTTTCAAACCTGTAAGACTTTCATTCATTTTTCAAACATGAATATGCAAATGAGAGATTTATGTCGCTCCATTGACAGCTACTCAACTACCATTTTGGTGCTTCAAAAAGTTCATAAAGTGATCATAAAACTAATTCATTCTCATTCTTTGCTGACACAAGTAAGTGGGCGTTAACGTAAACTTGTCAGTTTTGTCTGTCAAATCATCTATTGTCACGAAGCAACAGTCTGAAGAGAATTAAATCAAGATATCTGATTGCATATCTTGCATGCAATAACAAATCAAAGCTAAAGTTTTTTGTCCTTATATGAATGTCAGTAAGTCCAAATGTGTGTGTGTGTGTGTGTGTGTGTGTGTGTGTGTGTGTGTGTGTGTGTGTGTGTGTGTGTGTGTGTGTGTGTGTGTGTTTTCATTCCACAGAAGAAAGAAAGTCATACAGGTTTGGAACAACGTGAGTGAGTAAATAATATGGGTGTAACAAAACACCAATGCTTTAGATACAAAGACAGGGCATCATATTACTATGAATGGAAGATGAGAGACAATATGGCGGAATAAGTCCACCTTCTAAATAAATGAGCCAATCGCCAATACGTGAAGTCATTGTATCACTGCAACTGCCGTTGGAAGCTCCTGGCTCTGATTGAAAAATCAGTCTTCTGAGACTCGTGCTTATGACCGCACACGAGCCTGAAAAATTATGTTTTTTTGTCATGATTTGAGTGTTTAGAAACAACATTTATGAGACAGTAGTTGTCAGACTTCATTGGCTGCAATTTCAAATATGAAATTTAATAGTAAGCTTGGTGAACATGGTTTGGATAATTTGATGTTTCCCCATTTAAAGAGATTGTGACTGAATACTTGTGACTGAAATCACTGCTCAATAGACTTTATAAGGAACTTTGCAATACACTCATGTCACAATTCGGGTTGATACAAGATAGTGATCTCACAACAGTTTAAAATAGAATTAAAATGGTAAGTTTTATTAACTATAACTTCTAATACATGTTTAAACAGTACTGTTCATTAAAATATTAAATTTGGTATTGCAACAGGAATGGAATTGAATATGGTTGTATCTTGGTGTATTCATAATTCGCTTAAAGGTGGGGTATGTGATTTTCTTTTTTGACCATTCTTTCAAAATCACTTGAAATCCTACTCCTAACCCACTTACTGGCTGTAAATTAGAAGCACTGAAATGAAAATTAAGCAATTTAATCATCTGTGGAACGGGCAGGACTCGAAAAACTCCAGCCAATCATTTTCAAGATGGTCTAGAATCATTGGACAGAAAATGCGTCACTCAAACGGTTGTACCATACCCCCATCCCCCCAGCCCCCTCACACGCGTGTCCCGTTCGTGCGAATTCTCAAAGCTTGTGACCCAGTCACAGGAAGTGCAAGTCGCCCCGTGTAGAGGAGAAGAGAGAGAGAGAGAGGAGAGAGAGAGAGAGAGAGAGAGAGAGAGAGAGAGAGAGAGAGAGTGGAGATGATGGGAGTAGAGAGAGATGAGGTGGAGTAGGGAGGAGGAGAAGAGAGAGAGAGAGCATCTGAGTTTCGCTCGTGCTTGATTGGCGTCCATGTTTTTCGATGGGTGGAGTCAGGGCAGCGTTGGAGAGAGAAGGTAGGACCTTATGAGTTGTGTATTTTCAAAATCTGCCGGCCGTTTTGCAAATCACATACCCCACCTTTAACTAAAAATACAAATTATGTTTGACACATATGCTTGCACTCTGTCCGTGACAACATACATTTAAAAAGTTTTAAATATGGTAATTTATTAAATGTATTTTATTTTTAATTTAATAAATATAGAAGCTCAATTGTGTGATCTTCTGTGTTTACCATATTTGAAAAAAAATATTTTTTTAATTTGAAAACACAGTGCATTTAGTTGTTGTTTCTATACACATTTCAGCATTATCACTATTCTGTGTGTGCATTTTACGTGAGAAACAAACAAGTTGACAACCATTTGTGTATTATATCGCAATCACATATCGCAATCGCAATATTGACCTCAATAATCGCAATATCACATTTTCCCCAAATTGTGCAGCCCTATTGAAAATAAAGTAGAATATGATTCTTGAAAAGCGGTGCAGAGTCGGTAAAATCACTCACTGGCATTGTAGCTCTCAGCACATTGTTCAGAATGACTCCCATGAGCCAGTTTGGCACGAGAAGCAAGACTTTGGGCTCCACTGAGGATCAGAGTGTGTGGTTCTCTCTCTCTCTCTCTCTCTCTCTCTCTCTCTCTCCTCTCTCTCTCTCTCTCTCTCTCTCTCTCTCTCTCTCTCTCTCTCCTCTCTCTCTCACTCACACACACACACACACACACACACACACACACACACACACACACACACACACACACACACACACACACACACACACACACACCACACACACACACACATACACACACACACACACACACACACACATATGGACAGTAGAGTTATGAATGCATAAGTCTTGGTTTTGGCTTGACTGAAACAGTGTGCAGTCCCAGTATTATCCTTGCCTTTAGAACATCTTTCACACGAGGAGAGTGATTACAAGTCTGAATGAAGCTCTCAGGCATTATTTGTCATGCTAGCTTGTGCTCATTAGTGCGCGGATAACAACTCTCTAAGAGTTTTTAGACTGTTTCTAATGACATGCAAGTTGTACATGTTCTTGAGTTGTACACTGTTTCATGTTTTCATGTGTTGTGTGACATTCAGAATTGAATTGAGAATGCGTTTCATTATCCAATTCAATTCCTTAATTTTAATTGACAGGCAAACCTGTCAGAGGAGAGTGACGTAGCGCTTACAGCTGTGTGCTATTCATGTGTGCGCTTACAAAGACACAGGAATGAATGAGAACTTCACCACTAGTCATGCAAGCTATAGAGCTCACGGGCTGGTAGACAATAATGTGGAGGTGGTCGTTACGTGTATAGCTGCTACATACAGCAGTGCATTCACACACTCCAGCGGTAATGCTACGCGCATAGCACTTGGCCAAAATAAACAGTGTTACCACAGTCAGATAAACAGATGAACATATGTACTGTATGTGTCAGAGAGAGAGAGAGAGAGAGAGAGACAGAGAGAGAGACGGCGGTGTGAGCATCCCAGTTGAATGAATGCGTCTAGCTTTGGCTGCTCATCAGAGAGAAATCACAATTCCTACGGGAATGTTGCTTTTATGTTTGGATAAAAACATGGCCACAGTACTTCCAGACGTATTGGCTAGTTACACTTTCACTATTACACTGTTACACCCAGTCTGAGCTGCCAGTGACCTGACTCTGTTCTGTGGCTTCTGCTGCCTTTGTTTTTCGGGGCTCTGATATTGTTCTTGGAAAAAGTGAAACCCTGCTGACTCACTTTCGGGAAACGTGTGAGAGTGTGTGTATATATTTGTCTCTCTCTGTGTGTGTATGTGCATGTTATGTCAGGCCGTTGTTTTACTGTTGCTAGTAGACTCAACATCAGCTGTGTTCATGAGAGACACTCTGTGAGTCTGTGTGTGTGAAAAAATATTAATAGAAGTAAGTAACACTTTACAATAAGGTCTCATTCGTTAGTTAATGCCTTAACTAACAATGTATTAGTGAATGTAACATTAACTATGGTTGAGAAATGCTTTAGAAGTATTGTTCATTTTAAGTTAGCTAATGTTAACAAAGGAAACCTTATTGTATACGTTATTGTTACTTCTAATAAAATAAAAAATGTGTTGGTTTTTCGAGGAGGTATGTGTTACTGTCTCAGGTGTTATGTTGTAAAGTCTAAAAATAATGTTATTTTTATACAGTTACTTCTAATAAAAAAGTAACACATTTTGTTTCATTGTTGTTTTTGTATGAATAAACTAAATTTGTGTCGTATAAATTCCACTTTTTGAATTTACACCATGTAAATTTAGTTTATTCCTATATATGTATGTAACAAAATTTTTACCATTATAGTTTTTTTTTACAGGAAGTAACGCTACATTCTCAGGTTGAATTAATGTTACGTCTAAATGTTTCAATAACATGACTAGTTACTGTATATACTCTGGTATTAAAGTATAAATTCAACGTATATTAATATTTATTTATTTAGCTGACGGTTTTATCCAAAGGAACTTACAAATGAGGAATACAAAAAGTGATTAATCTTACATGAGAAGTATAACAAGCAATTCAAGTTTCAAACATTGTCCAGACAAAAGTAAATTATGTTTTCATTACTCCTAATAAAATTCACAATTAAGGTATATTACAAAAACTGTAAATCAGTTATTTCAAATCAGAACATAAATGAGAATTAGTGAGCCTTTACTCGCAAACACACTCATTTTGCTTACGTCTCGTGGGCGACATGTTCTCTAATGAAACCTACGCCACTGTTCCCTGATGTTCCCATCGGGAGGTTTTGATAGGCTTATCTAACTTCTGGGAATAATATTGTCCCTAAATTATGACTAAATAAACCCACACACTGACTCCTCAGCAAATTCTCACACATATTTCTGAATGCGTTTCCAGCACTAGCCAGCCGGCAGTAGGAAAGCCCCTCGACTCTCACACCACAGACGGCGCGTGTTGTGAGAGACAGAAAGTGGGAGAGGGAGTTTAGAAGGAGAGTTGGCATCCCTAAACAAAAGGGGTTGGAGAGGAGCGTGTGGTTGTGCAAGTTTAATTCAAAGCAGGTTTGATGTTGCAACCGTCTCCAGCCTCTCTCTCTCTCTGTTGCTGTTTCTCTCTGGCGAGCGGTCGAGCAGCTGGCGGCCTGAGGAGAGAGAGAGACGTGTGAGGGCTGAAGTTTGGGACGTGTCTCAGGGGGATTTGGCTTGAATATTCCCAGGGCCGGAGGCCGGAGGGTGTGATTATATACCATAGAAACATTCATTAATAAAGATAAGCTATTTTCACAAGCCAGAAGTCATCTTCAACAGTATTTCACCTTAGATTGTGCACCTTGTTTGATCGTTTAACTGATGAAACATTTAAAATACATCTTTATTATCATTTCTGGGGACAAAAAAATGTCCCCCAGACATTTTCAAACTGTCTCTCTACCATGACAGTAGAAAACCTTAAAGAAAATAGTTGGTAATTAAACAATACCTTTAATAAAATAAAATCTAAATATTAGATAAATATAAAAAATGTGAAATATTGTCTTGGCAAGTTGGCAGACTAACTGAAATAAGTTTTAGTTGTAGTACTAAAATAAAAAAAAAACATTTTTTTTAAACTCAAATAAAAATGAAACCTGGGCATATACAAATAAAAGATTATTCAAAATATAAATACATACTATAATAGTATATAAATGATACTTAGTAGCTTGAACCCGTTGTTTATGTGTTCACATAAAGTATGTTTTGGACATATTGAACAAACTTTATTTTTTATCTCTCATAGCCTCATTTCTGTGTAGGCTGATTAGACTAAATATGGAGTTTATTTAGTCTGGTAGTCTGTGAAGTTTGGGAACTGCTGGTGTGCCTTAAAGGGGAGAGTTTGTCTTGGTCAGGCGCAGTAGAGGTCAGCGGGGGTCACCTGTCACATTAGAAAGTCGTTCAGGTCATCCTAGAGGAAAGGTTCCCTCCACAGGCAGTTTGTCATTTCCGTTATGAAACGGACAAGAATGAATTAGCTAATAATTTTCATTCATCATGCACGTCTCTGTTTTAGCTGTTCACAGGTCAAAAGTTAATGACTTATTAATCATTAAAGATGAAGCCTGCAATTTATTTGACATTAAAGTGCCCCTAAAGGTTTTTAATTTTGTTTTGATGTCTCCTACAATAAGTTTACATGCATCCAAGGTCAAAAAACTCTCATAATAAAAACTTTCATTTTCTCATAATATACATTAGCTATTTTCTCACAGTGTCTGAAACGGTTCAATAAAGGATTCAGTCTCTCTATAGTCCTCATTTCAGAGATCTTCTCTGCTCTGATTGGTCAGATGGCCCAGTCTGTTTTGATTGGTCTGCTCTGCTCTGATTGGTCAGATGACCCAGTCTGTTGTGATTGCTCTACTCTGCTCTGATTGGTCAGATGGCCCAGTCTGTTTGATTGGTCTAGTCTGCTCTGATTGGTCAGATGGCACAGTCTGTTGTGATTGGTCTACTCTGCTCTGATTGGTCAGATGGCTCAGGCTGTTGTGATTGGTCTACTCTGCTCTGATTGGTCAGATGGCTCAGTCTGTTGTGATTGGTCTACTCTGCTCTGATTGGTCAGATGGCCCAGTCTGTTTTGATTGGTCTGCTCTGCTCTGATTGGTCAGATGACCCAGTCTGTTGTGATTGCTCTGCTCTGCTCTGATTGGTCAAATAACTCAGTCTGTTCTGATTGATCAGATGGCTCAGTCTGTTGTGATTGGTCTGCTCTGCTCTGATTGGTCAGATGGCTCAGGCTGTTGTGATTGGTCTGCTCTGCTCTGCTCTGATTGGTCAGATGGCTCAGTCTGTTGTGATTGGTCTACTCTGCTCTGATTGGTCAGATGGCTCAGGCTGTTGTGATTGGTCTACTCTGCTCTGATTGGTCAGATGGCTCAGTCTGTTGTGATTGGTCTACTCTGCTCTGATTGGTCAGATGGCCCAGTCTGTTTTGATTGGTCTGCTCTGCTCTGATTGGTCAGATGACCCAGTCTGTTGTGATTGCTCTGCTCTGCTCTGATTGGTCAAATAACTCAGTCTGTTCTGATTGATCAGATGGCTCAGTCTGTTGTGATTGGTCTGCTCTGCTCTGATTGGTCAGATGGCTCAGGCTGTTGTGATTGGTCTTGCTCTGCTCTGCTCTGATTGGTCAGATGGCCCAGTCTGTTATGATTGGTCGACTGCTTACAGCGCGTCATAAAACCAAAGTTCGCAAAAGTAACATTATTTATCTGCATTTTGATCTTTGAAACTTTGCAGACCTGTTACATTTACAAACAACTGTATTACACATGACATAAAAGGCAATATTCGAAAATAGCATAATAGAGGGACTTTAAAAGACGTTTCGTCAGCATTTAAACTAAAGTATCTGTTCAAAATATTGTTCTGTTTGAGAATCCTGACCAGCCAGAAATTACACACTTTACCTTTAATAAGACAATAATCAGTCTAATGATTTTGAAATTTATTTCAAGCTGAAACTAAGTTAGTTTGCAATTTTTATAAGTAGATAATGAAACAACTCTCCTTTGTTTGTAATCTGCTGATTTTCCCTCCTTTTCCAATAAATCTCTTGTTTCATCTCCTCTCATGTTTCTGTCTTCCCGGTCCTCGCGTCCTTTCATAACCGAGAGAGTGTGAGCGTAAGTGTGGGAGAATGCAACTGAAAGTCCCCTCAGGCTAAAGGGGGGCGTGAGGTCCCATCTGTCCCGCACAGATGGCTGATGTGTTGGGTTAACAGAGCAGTTCAACATGCCTGTCTCTGGGTCGTCTGTCATGTCTGATCTCAGCTGGGTCTGGTCTGGAATCTGACTGAGGGTCTAATCTGATCTACGGAGGCCTGATCAGGTCTGGAAAGTGTGATTGAAACCAGTCTTAGAAAGTGCAGTACAGGTTTTACATAATCCCATGACCTCACTACCTGTTTATTTGTTCATTCATTGATTTGTTTGCATGTTTCCACTGATCGAGTGAACAAGTCACATCAAGTTGATGACATAAACACTGTTTGACTGAAGGGCGAACAAAATGTTACTGTCTGTCAGGAGCTTCCTCGATGTGTGATTTGTGTGTAATATGTTGACATTGGGTCCCGGCCAGAACACCGACTGGAGCTGGCACAGAAAACTGAAAGATTGAGAAGAGGATTGCAAGCGAAACCGATAAACAGATATGGAGTGGGGGATATAAGGGCCTCTCTTGCCCCCAAAAACCATGACCCACCTCAGCACATTGCTCTAATATCCTCCCGTCGGCCCCTCAGGGATTACAATAATAAGCACCTTACAGTTTGATGAGGGGTTGAGGAGGGCTCCTGTGGTCACCATTCACTTCTACTGTGAACATTTGACCCAGTTCAATCACAACAGTCTCTGTTATCATAGAGCAGTGGGTTCTTGGGGATCTGAAGTCAATTTTAAATACAGTATGATTTTCTATATCTTGTACACAAAAATTATTTATTTTTATTATTGATATACATTTAAAATGTTATAGAACTTAAAATGTTAATGAGCACTGAAATGTATATGTATGTATGTATGTATATATATATATATATATACAATATTTTTTTCTTTATAAATATAAATAAATATATAATTCTTAGATGGTTTACATGTTAACTTAAGATGTTAATGAGCACTAAAATGTATCCAAAATATATATATATTTTTTTATTTTATGTATTTAAAAAAATGTTTATATATTACAATTATAATTATTGAATTTTTTTATTTATATTTTAATATTTAAATTTTTATCTATTATTGTATAAATTATATGTTATATATAATATAAAATGAATTAATCTGTATTAATAAAAAATACACTTTTAGGAAAGTATTTTCCAGATAATATTTAATATGTTATTATTTTGAGTATTTCGGTTTAGTGCAATAATTCTTTAATAGTGAGATTATTTAATTTAGTAGAAAACTTGTTTTTATATGATCACATTCATGCTTTTCCTTCATTTATTTCTCTTTCCCAGTACAAATAGGTCTGTCTATATGAAAGCCTCGTGACCTAAGTTAATTGTAGAGATGATGCTTTTATGAAACTGTCCAGATTATTCACTAAATTGCTGTTGTTGCATTAGGAAACTTGACTTATAGTTGAACAAGGGCTTGCTAGCTTGTTAGAGCAGGGCTATTGACACATTGACACTATATAGTGCACACATGTACAGTAAGTCATGCAGTTGAAGTCCAGATTTTTATCCTGATCCCATTCTCCCTTCAATTTCCTGCATTGGAATCCCATAGTCAATGGTTAACAGCTGCTGTACTCTTTCTTGACTTCTTCGATTGAGTTTTGGCTTGGAAGCGGTCAATCACTGGTTTCTGACTTTAATGGGCTCTATAGTATACTTGTATTGGCGCCCAGGTAGTGGTGATATTTTAGCCAGACCTTTACTTAATAAACTAATTCCTTCTGGGAAATACGGATGTAAGTTAATGATTCCTGAGATGTTTAGACAGAGGTTGGCACCGTACGAGGATCCCTGCCGTCGACCTGTCTGTCTAGGGAAAATGGATTTCAAGGTACCTGTGGCGGGGCATGACAAACAGTGAGAGATCTCTTCCTGATTATGCCATTTCTCCTGAAATCTCTTCCTTCCCACGTAATTTATCTTGGTCGTAATTCAACAAGTGCAGAAGGAATCGCCTGACTGGCTCCAAACATTGGCCTCGGAGGCTCGGATTTCACATCACAGAGTCATGTGATCATTCGAGAACAATCTGTGTGGTAAAACGTTACTCTGTGTGTGTGTGTGTGTGTGTGTGTGTGTGTGTGTGTGTGTGAGGTGAACGCATCAACAATCTCTGCTGGGTTTGCAATCAAAACTCCAGGAAATATCTCAGCGTATTATGTATTGTTTGACAAGCAACTGGGTATTTTGACATGCAATGTCTTGTCAAAATGTTTTGGAAACTCAAACCGCAATAGAACTGATTTAGATAAATCATTTACGCCTTTTAATTCCATAAACAATGTTTTCTCACTGGATTGTCTTAGTTTTGCTTGTGTCGTTCTGATCCTTTAATGACATACGACATCTTTGACTGCTGGTTAATTTTCCCGTCCAATGAGCCCAACTATTGATATTAGCAAACTTGAGCTATTCAGTCTGGCTATGTGTGCTGTAAACAGACTTTTAGAAAATGTCCTCAGCTAATTTCATGGTTGTCAGCCAAGTGACCCAGCCAGGAGCAGTATTCCCTCATTGAAAAGGAAGTTGAGGCCGGATCATTCAAGAAAAAAGCTTCCCAGCTAATCAAGTCAAGTTTTTTTTTTTTTTTATATTAAACATACTAACACAAACACCACACACACACACACACACACACCACACACACACACACACACACACACACACACACACACACACACACACACACACACACACACACACACACACACACACACACACACACACACACACAACTTTTATGTTAGATGCGATTAATCACGATTAATCAGTTTGAAGGCATGGTGGGTAATGATATTTTTATGTTGAAATACTTTGTCTTTTTCCAAACTAATATGCAATCAGAAAACTAACAAACAGAAAACGACAGTCACACTGATCTGCAGCCTTTAATGCATTGTGTTTGTTGTCTTATTATCTAATTTTCTTATCACATTTTTATCTTAATGTGAATCAAGACGCATATCTATATTTTTCATTGTCAGATAAGGATGCTCTTGCTCCATGAAATCTGTAATCTAGAAGACTGGTGTCTTTATCTTTAGTGTTGACATCTGCACGAGTAAATGGCTAATGGCAGCACCTGAGAACTGCACATCTAATAGCAGTGTGTCACACACTTCCTAGCTCTCCATGTCCACTCACATTCCTCTTCCATGCTTATCTGAGGCCCTGAACCAGAGAAAGGGCTTTAGACGCAGGCTACGGCGCAGTCAGAGCCCTGTGATGCTTCAAGATGTCAGGGATTGTGTTTATGGCTGTTGATTAGGTTAGCATTAGCGAGGTGTGTTTATAACCATCTTGCAGGGAGGTTACTAACTGGCCTAATGACTTTATTGCTGATCTTTACAGCACTGATGGCTATTTACTCAGAGTCTGCTGGAGAGGGAGAGAGATAGAAGAGCTTTAATGTGAAAAAACTGCTTGCTAAATCAATCAGGGAGGAGTTTGAAACAAGGGTATGCTAGTATGTGGTTGCATGTGAGCAAGTATACACTTATTTTCAGTTCTGAAGATATTGTATGTAGTTTTGAGGGTCGTTTTTTGACATGTATATTTCAATTTATTTTATACAAAATTGTCTGTGTTCTCTGATTATTCGTGTAGGGATTTATGCTGGCTGTAAGGTTTCATGTTCTGTCTTTGCATATACTTAACTTGACTAAGTTTAATTTTAATCATTTTAATTTTTAACTTTTTTTGCTTTTATTTTTTGCTTTTACTTTAATTTAATTTTTTATCTTTAATTTTAATAATTTTAATTTTAACCATTTATTCATTGTTCATAAATTGTATTTTGTACTATTTTTATATTTAATAATTTAATTAGAACATTAATTTTAATTGAACTTAATTTAAACCATTGTTTTATTTTTGGCATTTTTAAAAATAATTTTATTTTAACTTTAATTTATTTTATTTTTAAACTTTCATTTAAATAATTGTAATAAATTATTAATTTTAATAATTTTATAAATTTTCATTTTTATAAATTTTTTCTTTTTTTTGTTAATAATGTAAATTTTTAATAATTTTAGTTTAATTTAACTTCATTTATACCATTGGTGAATGCTTAATTCTTGGCAGATTTCTGCATGACATTTTTGTATTATTATCAAAAGCACTAAACATGAGAAAATATATTACAGCCAATTGTTTTTAAAAGGCAAACTTTTTTTTACATTTTTAAGTATGTGGATAGGCTACTTTTTTCTTTGACTCAAGTATTTTTGGGTAGGTACCTTTAATTTTTATTGGTTGCTGTACTTTAACCTTAGTACAATTTCTCAGTACTTTTTACACCCCTGCTTATGAAAATTTTGCCTATTGGATGTAAAACAACAACAACAACAACAACAAAAAAACAGAATATCACAGAAACCTGGCTGTGTTTTATTGCCGGTACACCGTATGTCTCCACCTACACTTAATAAACATTGTTTGGAAACAATTTTCACTCAGAAATTGCAAGTAAATTTCGCAAATAATTACAAAAGAATTTGGGAAAATGTATATGTCATGTGTCTGTTTGCAAGACTGAATTATGGATATGTTTTGTTGTTGTTGTTACACCCAGAATGTGTTAGCATGTGCACCTGGATTTGGACTCCACGATCAGTAGAGATATTTCTATGGAGTTGACAGTGAGCCACATGTTCAGCCTTTGTCTTTCTCTCATGTGTTCGAGTGGCTTCATAATCACGGATGCTTAAGGGGAAACTGTGAGACGCTATCACGCGTGTAATATTGCTGATGGCAGATTTTGGAAGAGACTCTCCCCTCCCTTCCCGCACGTTCCCACCCAGCATGTGTCCCTATTGGAGGTCCCGACTTTCCCTGCACTGTCTCCATGGGAACAAATGAGTATTCCCCTCGTCTGGCGGCATGTGCACGCGTGTCTCTCCCTGTAATCTCTGTCTCCCGCCGAACGAGCCGCTCTCAGCTCCACAACAAGCACACATCCTCATGTTCACGGCTGATTTTACAGCGCACACACTCCGGGAATGAGCCTGGAGGATGAGTTAACAGGTTGGGGAAATTTCAATGCTCTCTGTAACTCACACAACCACACATAGGGACATTTTTATTGTTGAGAAGTTTCTCTGTAACCCCTTTCACACAGAGATTCCGGAAAAAAACACGGATAATGTGTCTGGGATCGTTTTCTTTTGGTTCATTCACACTGCCAGTGATTTTCCGGAATCTGTGAGTGCGTTCACACACATCCCGTAAAGACACGTAACGTCAGGATGTGTTGTAGAAAGGCCAGTCTAATCTTCTGCTACCGCTCTTTCCATTGTAGTCGTGCACTTGGTGGACTTTTTTTAACGCAGCATTTTAAAGGGTTAGTTCACCCCAAAATGAAAATTCTGTCAGTAATTACGCCCGTTTCACACATACTCCATTTGCAGTGCGTATGCGGTGCGTAGTTTTTTACGTACCCATGTTAACAGGTTAGAGCTTTCACACTGCACGCAGATGCGGTCCGTCGATCCGTTGCAGGTGCGGTGCGCATAGACCCATAGACAGTATAAGAAGTGGACAGAGCCATCACATTGGAACTCAGTTGAAGCCGATTTTCAGCGATTTTTGAGCACTTCCGTTCCTGACACGCAGACTCAAACCGACTCAAACTAAGCTTGATGACGTGAGCAACCTGTCTGACAGACGTAAATCTTCTAGTAGCTGTGCGTGAAAACTGCCAACGTTAATCTTGCAGAGACGGGGAACTTGAGCAAAGAGTTCTCATACCGAATTATTTCCAATTCCCCAAAAACGTTGTTGAAATATTTTGTCCCGTTGCTTTTATGGACTCATTATCTATGGGCTTCTCCCTTGACGGGACGTCCCCCCGATTGCCTGTGAGCTTCTCCTCCTGTCTGTACGGTAATGTCTGTACAGCGCGACAGAGAGTCGAGTGGTTATGACGCAATCGTTAGCCTATTTTTACAAAAACTGTTTCTACGGGGCCATACATAGAAGGTAATGGAGCCCTTTATACATTGTTGTGTTTCTTTATAAATAAATAATGGACAAATGGAGTCTTTAAACGCATCAGATGTAAAGTTATTTGCTGTCAAAGTGACGCCAAAATGAATGAGAGTCAATGGAAATGCTAACGCAAGTGAAGTTCTGCTACAAGATGGCGGCTCCCAGCCGGCTCCAACTTCCGGTCGATGGATTACCCCCTTGGTTCACGTAGTATAATTGTGCAACGCTTCTGGTTGAACGTCACACGCATCACACACATGACCAGCGTCGGCCAATAGTGAGACTCCGTGTGACTTACAACAGAGAAGCGCTGCGCCGTTACACTACGTGAACTGACTCGAGGCCGACAGAAAAGGAAATGAATAGTTGAAATAAAGTCGTTATTTTGGGGTTTTTTTTTGCACACAAAAAGTATTCTCGTCACTTGATAAACTTAAGATTGAGCCACTCTAGTCACTGTATTATACATTTGTATATGTATTTATACATTTCATAACAATTCAGTGAACAAATATTTTGGTAACACAAAAAGGTCCCATATCCCAATGTTAATTAATATAAAATACAACTGTTGATTTGTTAGTTCATGTTAACTCGGGTCTATTAAATAATATTAACAGATACAGTTTTTGATTTAAATAATGCACTAGTAAATTTTGGAAAAACATTAACAAAGATTAATAAATGCTTCAGAATTGTTTTTCATTGTTAGTTCCTGTTAACAAATTAACCTTATTGTAAAGTTTTACCAATAAGTTTAGTTGCATATGAGGAAGCTGATATTGAGCAACACATTTTATGATCATTTCTCTTTGTTTTTCTCTGTCACCTCATTCTCTCTGTAATCTCTTTTTCGGGGTCACAGTCTCTTTGTGTCACATCCTTGTAATCTGCTTTGGTTTTCTGTGCTCGTGCCGACCCAGACAGACTGGTCTCATTAACATTAGCATTAGTACACACCCACCCAGCTCTGTATTTTTGGGCACTACATGTAACTGAGCATTAGGGTTGGGTATCGTTTGAATTTGACATATTCTGATTCGATTCTTATTGATTCCTAGTTTCGATTCCGATACGAAAAAATAAAAGATATCATTCACATTTATTCTAAGTCTTGGTCTGCAGCTGAATGCCACGAACCAAAATCGATAACAGTTACAAAAGTAACTTCTGCCTATGGTTTAAAATACCACAGAAAAACTAGCCTACTTAATATAAATGTCAAGCATTATTAAAGACAAGTACACACTCAGTAATTAAATAAGAACAGATAAACAAATTACCAATCGCACAAATAAATACAACTGAAAAAATACGAATGAAATAAACAGTGTTTTAAGATTTTCAGGTATATAAACTGTAATCAAATGTAAAATAACACTGCACTTTATAAATAAAATATACATTACAAATATAATTACAGAAGTTATTCAGTCAAGAACAACGAGAGAATTTTCTCTTTGTCTTTTGTTGTTTGATTAATGTTAGTTACTCAGACTTTAGCGGGTATTTTAGGCTCCTGTCACTTTAAGAACTGTACGGGTCCAATATACTGTTACACATGAGTTTACTTTCTCAACTTTTTACGTTCACTTAAAGGTACAATATGCAGGATTTTTCGCCACCAGGGGTCGCTAACCTCTTACAATAACAAAGGTGTATATTGATGACGTATATTCCGCATTAAGCTGAATTATGGATCTTGTCGTCAAGCTGATGGATCTTTTATGGATGAGTGAATACATCGATGTTTTTAACATGACTGTGGTGTGAAGCAGGAGCGATTGCTAGACGTATACCAGCGCCACACGCAACGCGAGTCCCGCGGATATAAAGGAATAAGGACATTTCATTCTACACTGTAAGAAAAAAATGTAAATTTACAGGTAAAAGTCTGTATTTTTTTACAGAATTTTGCCGTTTTGTCATTATACAGTGAATGCCTGTTATTTTACTGATATTTGCTGTAATTTAAAGGTCCACCATTAAATTTACAGGTAATTTCTTGTATTTTGGTTTTACATGAATTTTGCGTTTTTTTTTAAAGGAAATTTTCTGTATTTTTACAGGGTTATGTGTAATTTTACATAAAATATTAAGTAATATTTTACAGATTTTTTCTGTGAAATTAGAAAACAAAGAAAATAAGGTATAACTGCAGAAATCAGCAGTTATTTAACATGTTTTCCTTGAAGATAATTAAGCATGGGGGTTAAAGTGAGTTTTAAGGTTAAATAATAACAAGATTAAAAGACTATAATGGTTCAATAAGCTAGTGTTTGTACCAGTTTGTACAGTAGCAGTACGCAGGACAATTGAATCATTAGTCTTTGAATCTTGTCTTGCAAATAGATGCTCATTGTGATCATCATTTGTATTATTCTCTCCTGATTTCATGTATATTTTATGAATATTTTTTTTTAAATCTGCGTTGCTGCACATTGCGTGGCTTTGTGTGCGCGTGACTGTGTGTGTGTGTGTGTGTGTGTGTGTGCGCGCGCGCGCGCTCGCGGGATGACGCAGATTCAAATGATCTGCCATTACTCTTCCGTTGCTTAGTCACGCCCATAACGGTTAGCTGATCAGATCTGTCGTCAAGTTTGAATCTGTGTCAAGGACAAGCGGGAGATTTGAATTCAGTCTACGCTCGTGAAGTGGATTGTGATCATCATCACGGTGGTTCAAAGCTAATCGTATTCGTCAGGAGCAGCCGTGAGCAGGAGCTATAGTTATAGCTAGCTATAGCATGAGTTATAGCCCGAGTGTCAGTCAGTCCGTTCGGAAATAACGCGCCCTTTTTCAGTGAGCCTGGTTCGTCACAGCGGACATCATGTCAACCGATCACCGGCTGAGGTAAGAGTCTCATACTACATGTGTGAATGAAATTTTATATTACATTTGTGTTAAGTTGACAGTTTCCAAGCTAACGTTATCATTCTTAAATCAAATTTTCAGTCATAACCTGCGTCGAGAGCTGGAGAGCAAAATACTGCAGCATGCGTCTTTCAATTGTCCATCTGTTTTAAGCAAGATCAGTTGAATACACATCTCTAAAGACCTTAAACAAGGGCACTTTTTTTTATACTTTTTTTTATGCCTCCTCTCTTAAAAACATCCTTGGTTTTATTATAACTTACTAAAATTGTAGTAACCATGTTTTTTTACGGATTTATTACCATTTTAATAACCAGTTTTACTAAAAATAGGCCTACCGTTTTTTTTATTTTTAGTTAAACCATGGCTAATTTTCGTAATGGTTAGCTAATGTGAATAAATCTATCAAGACCGTTAAGAAATAGAATTCAGTTCTGTAACTTTAACATTACTTGTTGATAAAGATCGGTAAAGCCTAGAACTGATGCAGCTAGGTCACAGTAAATCATATTAATTTTTACTTTATATAAATGTAGCTAAAATCACATGGCAGTGCAAAACATTACTGTTAGCCTTTCCTGCTCAGCTTCCAGATCATAGTCAGTTGAGGTTTTGCATTGTCTCAATGGAACATATTCTGACATGTGTAAAGGTAATACTGAGTTTTAAAATAACTTATTTTGTTGTGATTTCAGGTAATATGGAAAGGAGATGATCATGGCAAACAAGGTATGGGAATATTTTTTTAAAAATTTAAATAAATAAAAATACACACAGTCTTCTGATTCCATATGATTGCATTAAAAGTGTGCACAAGGTTTAGTTTTGCTACAGTAAGACCATGATTGTGTTAGATTCCACCCATCAATTTTTTTTATTTTTTTTTTGTAACAAGGCTCAGCCTCTGTCTTTTAGAAACATAGCTTTTTCCTACTATCTTAAAGGGATAGTTCACTTTGAAATTAATTTTTGATATGTTTTAGCTTACCTCCAGTGCATCCAAGATGTAGGTGTCTTTGTTTCCACAGTATCTTCAATTTTGATAATTTTAGGTAAAACCGTTGTTGTCTGTCAGTCATACAATGGAGGTGAAGGGGAACCACCTCAAAGAGCATTAAAAATTAAACATTATTTAATGAATCGTAAATGTAAGTACACATTGATGCCCTAAGACACGAAACGAGGGGTTTTTGTGAGAAAACGAACAGTATTTATATCTTTTTTACCTCGTGTAAGCATATCCACGTCCAACTGATCTGAGAGCAGGGCGCTTCGGTCTGCGCATGCGTACGGCGTTCGCCGGAATGCCCCGGAAGGGCTCCCTCGCGCGTGTTTACGTCACTCATTGTTTACGCAGAGATTTCGGAAGTTTTACCTTACACTGTGAAGATCTAAACATATTTAGATATACAGGATCGCAATGGAAGACGATTTCTATATACCAACATATAGACGTTCTCTTGACGTAAACGCGCGCGAGGGAGCCCTTCCGGGGCGAACGCCGTACGCATGCGCAGACCGAAGCGCCCTGCTCTCAGATCAGTTGGACGTGGATATGCTTACACGAGGTAAAAAAGATATAAATACTGTTCGTTTTCTCACAAAAACCCCTCGTTTTGTGTCTTAGGGCATCAATGTGTACCTACATTTACGATTCATTAAATAATGTTTAATTTTTAATGCTCTTTGAGGTGGATCCCCTTCACCTCCATTGTATGACTGACAGACAACAACGGTTTTACCTAAAATTATCAAAATTGAAGATACTGTGGAAACAAAGACACCTACATCTTGGATGCACTGGAGGTAAGCTAAAACATATCAAAAATTAATTTCAAAGTGAACTATCCCTTTAATGACACATATTACCTTTCATTCCAGCCAGATGATCTGACGGTTGCTGCCCGCATCTCAGCCTACCTGATGGAACATTCTTGCTGGATTAATGACCTTCACCTTCAGCTCAACCTTGCCAAGACAGAACTGCTTATGGTTTCAGCCAAACCATACTTGCTGTGTGATTCTGCTGATTTGCCTAATACATCATTATACTATCGGAGCTGCACAACTCCTGGTCTAAGCTCTTGTTCTATCCAGACTGGACTATTGTAATGCTCTCTTGGCAGCTCTTCCAGCATCAGTCAAACCTCTGCAACTGATCCAGATGCTGCAGCAAGAGTGGTCTTTAAAGGTAGCCCCATACCTAAACTCACTACTTTAGATCTATGTGTGCTCCAGAAGCTTGTGTTCTGCAAGTGAACGGCGTCTTGTGGTGCCATCATCCCAAAAAGTCACAAAATCACTTTCATGGTTTCAAAGACCTTTACCTGGACTGTTCCTGCTGGTGGAATGACCTGCCCAACACATTTTCAAGAAACTGCTAAAGATCCATCTTTTTCGTAAACACTTGACCCAATAATACTAAATCTTTGTTAAAAAAAAAACTTGCTATGTGAAGGCTATTGTGCTAGACTAACTGGGACTTGTCACTGCTCTAGTTGCTTCTATTGTTATCGTTATTGGTAAGTCACTTTGGAGAACATGTAATTGTAAATGTAAAAAAAAAAAAATTATATTAGAGTAATGAGGTATACAACAATTGCCTTTTAATGTGGCTATTTTTACATGTTCTAAATTATATACTAAGCTTGTATTTCCTATCTATCACGTGTCTTGACGTTCAGTGTTTGTTCAATTATTAATACTGTAATTGTAAATGCAGGTATTCTGTACTTATACATTTAGTTAATTTAACAGAAATTGACTGAAAACTTGCTATTATTAAGTACTTAATTAGGGATTGGTCAAGTTGTGAAATTGGATCTGTAAAAATAAAAATTAAAACTGTAAATATACAAATATTTGTATTTGAATTGATGTACTTATTGCATTTTTATACATAATTTCATTGTTATTTTACACAGAAAAACTATATATTAAAAGCAAATGACGGTAGATAGACAGGACTATAATAAAAATAACTTTATAAAACCCTAAATTTACAGTTTATCCTGAAAGTTAAATGACTTTTTAATGTAATTTGACATAATTTATCCGTTTTTCCACGGTTTAATAAGCCATTATCAACAGTAATATACTGTAATTTAATCAATTTTGACTGTCTTTTTAATGTAATTTAACATAATTTATCAGTTTTTCCACGGTTTAATAGGCCATTATCAACAGTAATATACTGTAATTTAATCAATTTTTACGGTCTTTTAATGTAATTTGACATAATTTATCAGTTTTTCCACGGTTTAATAAGCCATTATCAACGGTAATATACTGTAATTTAATCAATTTTGACTGTAAAGTTAATTCTGTATTTTTACGGTTTTTGCATGTAATTTTGAGAAATGGTTATTTGCTGTAATTTTACAGAATCCGTCTGGAAACTTTGCTGCCAGAGATTTGCCGTTTTTTTACGGGATTTTTTTTTACAGTGTACCGAACTACACGCAAGTGCTGAATTAATACTCACACAGGTCAGTTTATCAGACGGATTAAACTTGAGGTAACCCAGCGCTGTTTCACTCGCTCTAACAGTTACACTATCACACTAAACGCCATTTGAGTGTGTTGAATGTTGTTAGTTAGGTTGTTTGTTGGCTGTATGAGACTAATGCCGCGTTCCAGGCAACCTGTAACCCATGTTTTTCCAACCTTATACCCGTGAAAGTGCACTGGAACGGCAGTCAAACCCGTGACTTCCCAACCGTGAATTCGTGCTAGATCGATTTACTCCCAGTTACGAGTTGAAAAAACACGGGTTACAGGTTGCCTGGAACGCGGCATAAGTAAGCTAGATCAACATTAGAATATCATACAGATCATATTCTAACATTTCATCATGTTGAACTAAATAACATTGATTAGTTCTCTTTCTAACATTCGTTCGGTATCTCATACTGTATGATACTTCTTGCACGTGAATGGCTTAAAATCACATTAAAATGCACACAAATGAATCGATAAGAGGAATCGAAATTATCGTTATTAATTATAAAGTATCTGGTTTCTGATCGATTCCAGAAATGGAAAATATTTTCGATTCCCAACCCTACTGAGCATCTATAAAGGGCGAATCTTATACGTGCAGGTCAAAATTTACACCAATATAATTTTATTTATTTATTTATTATATTTTATTAAATTTTTTTTTTTTTGCATTGTGAGAATCCCATATTTACAGTTTTCATGAGATTTTCCCTACATGTTTAGATGTAATCTTCCAGTGCTCCTGCACATGACCCTGTAGAGGGCAGTTTTAGTGAAAGAACACAAATGACTTTTCAGAAGGACCTGCTGCCTTTCTTGTGACACAGTTTGTAATGTAATCAGCATAACCCATTTGTATGGGTTGCTTCCAAGGAGCTTTAATAATCACTCATGCTTTGTTTTTTTTTTTTTAGATCTCAAATCCACAGAACGAGTAGGATTACATTTGACATGAAAATCCTGCCCCTGTTTTGTATTGCAGAGTAATTTTAGTCCATCCCTGAAATGTGAAGTTAATTTAATCATATATGACATCAGGGGCTGTCAGATCCGTGCACGGCTCATCCTATTGGGCTGAAATGTCTTGCAGATCTTCTCTGAGAACATTACGTCAAAATCAGTGACTCACTGTGTTATACGTTTACGCTCAATGAACTTTCATTTTCATTTTGTAAGCCTCTTAACTTACAGCTTTAAAGGAGTTTGTAAAAGTAAAAGACAGAGTGAAAAGAATGAGAATGAAACTTTTATAGATCAATCC
The DNA here is from genome assembly GCA_036326025.1 of Chrosomus eos. Lineage (NCBI taxonomy): Eukaryota > Metazoa > Chordata > Actinopteri > Cypriniformes > Leuciscidae > Chrosomus > Chrosomus eos. Next base: position 9,318,214 of record CM070837.1, on the reverse strand, counting down.
CATCATTGCTCCTCAGCAAAACTTTTTAGATAAGGTCAGTCCTTGTGATTTTTTTTTTTGGAGCTGAATATAATACTATCATTTAATACACTCAAATCCTCTCAGGAACGACTGTATTTCAGGACTGATGACACAATCTGATGACGCTTCATTTTTCCGCAGTGAACGTCTCGGCCCACATGGCCATAGTTAATCTCACAAAACATGTTTGATCAATTTCTGACCCCTAAAAAAAAAAAAAAAAAAAAAAAAAAAAAATATATATATATATATATATATATATATATATATATATATATATTTTTTTTTTTTTTTTTTTAAAAGAGACTAATGCCGACTAATATATTTTTTAGCAAATATATATATATTTGCTTAAAAATAACTTTTTAAAGGATAATTCCTTCACAAATTTTGACGATGGGTCCTGTCTCGACTTTTTGACTCTTTTAGAGTCGCCTCTGAGCGCTTCAGAGTGGCTGTCTATGGGCATGCACAAACATGTCCTTAAAACAACCCTTAACGTTTGTTTTCAAAACTGTGCAACTCACCGAGTGGTTAGTGGTGTTTGTTGATGATTAAAAACAAATATATCGGTGCAATGTATGATTTCAATCTGTGTTATTTGCTTTAGTGGAACTATTTTTTCCGATACCTCACAACCGCGTATTTACTTCCGCTCGATACAAAATGCCAAATAAAACACGACAGAAACTGTATTTCGCTACGTTACTTGTTTTTATTCATCAACGAACACCACTAACCACTCGGTGAGTTGCACAGTTTTAAAAATGAACGTTGGGTTGTTTTAAGGACATGTTTGTGCATGCCCATAGACAGCCACTCTGAAGCGCTCAGAGGCGATTCAAAAAGAGTCAAAAAGTCGAGACAGGACCCATCGTCAACATTTCTGTGTCCACCACTCTAGTTCATCCAAAACACACTAGAAAATAGACTTAACCCTTGTGCATCCTTGTGGACATTTTTAGCTTTTTCAGTTTTGTTTTTTTTGATAACTTTGTCTGTGTTAATGCTAACTGCATACAATTTGCCACATGTGTGTATTTTTATTGGAATTTTAATATTTCACGCCATTTTCATAAAAAAAATCAATTTTGCACTAAGTACACAAAATACTCCCTCTTAGCATCGTTTTGCCAAAAATGGCCCCATTGAAACCCATTAAAACTGCCATTTTTAATCCCAGTGCCATTTAAATATAAAATGATGCAAACTTTGTTAAGAGGCTTTCATTATGTTGGCAAGGCTTCAAATTTAAATTTTTACTATTTTTTATCAGATGGTGCCATTTTTTTCAGGTTTGGCCTATAAAGCAAATACTCGCTTTATTCCTATTTTCTGCTTCGGCATATTATAGAGCCAATTGGATAAATTGTACAACGATAATTGTGTGGGTATGTTGGTATGGATGTCTGGGTGTGGTTTGTATGTGTGTAATAAAAAAAAAAATGTGTGTGTGTGTGTGTGTTTGTGCGCTTGTAATATTTGAGAGAGAAAAACTCAACTGCAAATCTAAAATCCAATCACTGTGAGCACCAGTGGAGTTTTGCTGGCACCCAATGGGGAAAATCTGTTACTGCGCCCAAACAAAATCTTAGCGAAAGCTCATTTTTTGAGATATCATCCTCAAATTTGGAACACAACTTGTTTAGATTTATGGCTTTGAATTCATATCAGTTTTGGAGTTCAACATGTTTAATAAAATATATATTTTATATAAAATAATAATCATAAATAATTTTCATAAACTTAAACCTATATAACATTTTTTTGGATTGACATATACATTTTATTTTACTTCAGCAATAATCTGCAAAGGGTCTTCTTTAAAATGATACCAAATTTGAGTCTGTGCTCCAAAGATTCAAATTTTTATGACAGTTTTTTGACGTGGACATTTTTGTCCTCTATGTAGCTATGTGTAACTTTTTTTAATTGATGCACAAGGGTTAAAAGTGTTAAATACCGGAATTCTCTTTTTTTAAGTAGGCTACTTTTTTTTTTGCAACATTATTTTCATAAAAATATGTTACTTGACCCAACATTCTGAATACCATAGTACCATTAATAGCAATCTGATATTTTTCTAATTCAAAGCAAGCACAAAAATTACTTTAAAACATATCCTGTTAAATTTATGTTAAAAAACGTATAGTTAACCAATTAGTTTTACAGTAGCATTTACTGTAGCAACAGGTTTTTTTGTAAAAATGACAAGACAAAAAAAAAAATTATATTTTCCTTTTTTGTATTTTATATATATATATATATATATATATATATATATATATATATATATATATATATATATATATATATATATATATATATATATATCAGTGGCGGACCGTGCATTTCACACCTAGGCCTTCTGTCCTATCTGAATAAATAACTTTTAATAGTGTAGCAGCGCAAAAACTCTCTATAATTGTTGTTTTTATTTTGCATGGGCAGTTATAGGGTTAATGCGGTGAGTTCGGGAAAAGCCGGTAGAGAGAGACGAGCGCGTGAGTTCGGCTTGTGCGTTTGTGTACAGTGGTTCTTGCGTTCCGAATCCGTTCAGAAACGTTCAATGGTTACAATGGTCCATTTTCAGACGTTACAATAGTATGAATGTTTTAAAAAAAAATACGTTTCGATCATAATCTAAAAGAAAAATTAAGAAGAAAATCATATTCACCACTGGGGAAAAAGCATTATACTTACCAAAACTACTGGTTATTTTTTACACAAAATCCATCCTTATTTCTTTCCTCAAGAAGATTTCAATTACAGTTGTACAGGTTCTAACTGCGTTGCAGTTCCAACAATGTCGTGTATGTCCCGTCATATTTCTAGCATAGGTTTTACTTCGCTTTATGGCTGAGAGTGTCTGCTCGACAGAAGCACGCAGTCACCGCAAAACATGACGATGTGTAACGTTACAGCTGCCCCATGCTCTCACGCAGCGTTTAAATCAAAATCAATGGGATCAGCGGGACTTTTGCCTTCAAAATCATTCGTGGCATAACTTAGCAGTACATTAGTCAGTTCTGTTTTTACCCGGACAGATCGAATAGAGTTCCGTGACTCAGCGTTTAGCTCAGGTTGACACTACATGATTTTAAGCCCGATTTAATCCCGATTTGCAAATCGTTGAGTCGCCGACAAGTCAGCGTGTTATCGCGTGCAAATCGCGGGCGATTAGCGGAAGATTAACGCTCGCCAATCTGTTAGTGTGAAAGAGCCAACAACGCATCAAAGACGCTCACAGACGCCTCGCAGACGCGTCGCCGAGCCCAGAAAAATATCTAGCATGCTAGATATCCAGAGCTGTCGCGCGACTCAATCTCAGTGATGTCATGAGCTAGAGCCAATCAGAGCAAGGCATGGGTTGAGGTCACCGGGTAAATAGCATGGTAAATACCGGTAAATACGCGAAATGCGCGATTTTCAAACAAACACGACCAAGACGAGTTTACAGAAAGATGAGCAACATGTTGTCAAGAAAGCAATGGACTCAACAGCAAATTTTAGGAGCAAAGTTTAATCGAACTGTGGAAGGAGCATGAATGCCTTTATGATGTTGGACATGAGATGTGAGAAAGAGAAAAGGTGGATGGAAATTACAAACGCCCTCAAACACCCAGGTAAAGCAAAATGTTATAGGTTGAAATGTACATTAAATCTTACTGTAATTCTGTTTATTGTCATTTCCGGTTCGTTTTATCGCGTGATTTTTCGTGACAAAACGTGGTTTGTAGACGAGATAGAATCGTTGGGTGACAGAGTTGTTGTCAAATCCTGTAGTGCGTCAGCTCCAGTTGCGGATCAATCACGTTGTGTCGTGTGGTGTGAACGGCTCAACAACTTGAACACTCCTGATTTCACAGAGAGCAAGTCATGTAGTGTGAACTGCACAGTTCAGCCCTACGTTTTAAAATCATGTAGTGTGAACTAGGCTTAAGGGATTTTTTCCGGTTGGTTTAAACCTGAGGAGGAGGGAAATAAACATTAATTTGTGGGTTGAAAAACGATTAAATCTACAGGAATATATTTTAGTTTATGCAGTTCGCTACAGATGCGGATACTGAATACCAGTAATTAATAGTATGCGCTCTGAGCATCCAATCAAAGAACGAGAAAATGCAGACGTTATTGTACGCCTGCTAGATGGCCCCGCTGCAGTCAAAGCGAAATCTGATTGGCTGATTAAATCTGACTGATTATCTGATTGGTTAAAGCAAAAATTTCATTGCCATTCATTTTAGCTACAGACGCCCGCGCTGTCGATTCTGAAGGCCTCCAGGCAGATTTATTTGGCCATGGCAACGCATGATGGCTGAAATATGATTGGATAAAAGCTCTAACATAAAAACACACTACTGGAAGCAGCGCGACCAAGAGCAAAGCTATGAAATTAATATAATGAACTATTGGGAATAATTTAATACTCATTCATGGAAAAAATATATTAAAGTGCAAGTCAGTAATTCTGATAGTGTTTAGGCCAGCAGAGAAGGCCTTGCTGGCCCTGACGGCCCACCACTGATATATATATATATATATATATATATATATATATATATATATATATATAAAATTGGGTAACTCGTGCCGATTATGCAATCCAATCAGATTTCCATTAGAGTTCAGTGGGATGTGAATGATTGAGGGGCTCATTGTGATGTCATCGGCCTCATGCTAATGATGTAATTAGGATCGCTGACATCACTTTCAGTGCTATCATACGGGAGATTCTCTCTCTCTCTCTCTCTCTCTCCTCTCTCTCTCTCTCTCTCTCTCTCTCTCTCTCTCTCTCTCTCTCTCTCTCTCTCTTATTTTTTCTTTATAAAGAATGAATCTAAAAATTCCTCAAAACCATTATCTGCTTTCATTGTGCTGCTTTTTTCTCTCCTCCACTTTCTGTTTTTGGCATCTTCTTCTTTTCTCTTTAACACTCTTCTCAAGGTCAACTCAAGGTCAAATCTTCTGCAGTGAATCTGTCTCTATCTATCTATCTATCTATCTATCTATCTATCTATCTATCTATCTATCTATCTATCTATCTATCTATCTATCTATCTATCTATCTATCTATCATCTATCTATCCGTCTCTCTGGATCTCTCTGTTCTGATGTCATACCCCGTGGAGCAGTATTACCCACAGAACTCAGTTCCCACAGCGAAGGAAAACGAAAAAAGCCAAATTTCTGCTGTATGCAGAATGTAATTCAGCATGACCGAAGCCTCTTTCATTTATTTGAGGCCTAAAATCTCTCTGGCCAGACCTTATGTGGTACTTGGCTTGACATTTGTTTTGTTAGAAATTAGGTGATTTTTCTTTACCTGAGGATTGCACTTTATTTTTGTCTTAAAAGAAAGGTTCATCCAAAAATCGAAATGAATAAATAATGACAGAAATGTTTTGTTAAACTTCACCAAGACTGACCGTGACACTGCAACACTTTTAAAATGAGGTTATATATCAGGAAACGTCCACAGAACTTTATTCTGAACAAATGTTCTTCCCGTAATGTTAAAGGCTCCTGATTTTGTTTTGGAGTATCCTATAACAGGTTACATGCATACAAGATTAAAAAATTCTCAAAGTGTCTGAAATGGTTTGTTCAAAGATTCAGTCTCTCTAAACCTCTCCTTTTTGAGAGTCTACTCTGCTCTGATTGGTCAGATGACCCAGTCTGTTGTGATTGGTCTACTCTGCTCTGATTGGTCAGATGGCTCAGTCTGTTGTGATTGGTCTACTCTGCTCTGATTGGTCAGATGGCCTAGTCTGTTGTGATTGGTCTACTCTGCTCTGATTGGTCAGATGGCCCAGTCTGTTGTGATTGGTCTACTCGGCTCTGATTGGTCAGAGGACCCAGTCTGTTGTGATTGGTCTACTCGGCTCTGATTGGTCAGATGACCCAGTCTATTGTGATTGGTCTACTCTGCTCTGATTGGTCAGATGACCCAGTCTGTTGTGATTGGTGTAATCTGCTCTGATTGGTCAGATGACCCAGTCTATTGTGATTGGTCTACTCTGCTCTGATTGGTCAGATGACCCAGTCTGTTGTGATTGGTCTACTCTGCTCTGATTGGTCAGATGACCCAGTCTGTTGTGATTGGTCAGATGGCCTAGTCTGTTGTGATTGGTCTACTCTGCTCTGATTGGTCAGATGACCCAGTCTATTGTGATTGGTCTACTCTGCTCTGATTGGTCAGATGACCCAGTCTGTTGTGATTGGTCAGATGGCCTAGTCTGTTGTGATTGGTCTACTCTGCTCTGATTGGTCAGATGGCCTAGTCTGTTGTGATTGGTCTACTCTGCTCTGATTGGTCAGATGACCCAGTCTATTGTGATTGGTCAGATGGCCTAGTCTGTTGTGATTGGTCTACTCTGCTCTGATTGGTCAGATGACCCAGTCTATTGTGATTGGTCTACTCTGCTCTGATTGGTCAGATGACCCAGTCTGTTGTGATTGGTCAGATGGCCTAGTCTGTTGTGATTCGTCTACTCTGCTCTGATTGGTCAGATGACCCAGTCTGTTGTGATTGGTCATATGACCCAATCTGTTGTGATTGGTCAGATGGCCTAGTCTGTTGTGATTGGTCAGATGGCCTAGTCTGTTGTGATTGGTCTACTCTGCTCTTATTGTTCAAATGACTTAATCGTGTTTTGCTTCCCAACCTTCCACTCTTATCAAGAAAGAAAAAAGTTTCATTGGGGGTCTATACAGAACCCTTTTATGCGAAAAAAGAAGGTTTTATGTACTGAGAAATGCATTTTTTTTAAATGCATACAAGCTGCTTAACTCATAACACTTAATTCAATTGAATTCAATTGAATTTAATTAATTAAAACTAAATCCATCAAATGATCCCATGATAGGAATGTTAAATGTTCTATATATGATGCGCCTGACGGAACTCTTCAAGGTTCTATATAGAACTTTTCTTCTAAGAGTGAAGAGTCTTCTTAAAAGAGCTGTTCAGAAGCGTTTGTGGCTGTGGTGTTTTTACTGGAACTCATGGTGGCCCACACAAGATGTCTGTTCTCATGGAGGAGAAGTAACAAGCAGTTCAGGCATCAAATATTTACCTTTCTCCTGGAGCGGAGCACTGTGGCTGCGAGAGGTGGTTTGAAGTGTGCATGCTTGAGTATCTTAAAGACACAGTGCACTCAAATCATTTACTCACTATGTTGCTTCAAACCTTTATGGTTTGTAATTCTTCTGTGAAACACAACAGGTTTTTGGTCTTTACTGGTCTACCAGCTAGACCAGCACAAAACCTGCTCTACCAAGACTTCCAGTAAACCAGCTTTAACACTTTGGACGATTCACCAGCTTTTCACAAGTTTTATGTGTACAGTATGGCTATACAGGTCCACGAACTTAACCAGCGTAAACCAGTATACCAGTATTTTTACATTTAGTGTTCATGCAAAATGTATGCATGTTTAAATATTTTTTATAAATTTGTTTTTGAATGATTATATATAATATTTAATAATGCATAACAGTGCACAATTTTATGATAATTTTGTATCCAATAATGTGTGATACGATTCTTTTTAGCAATTTTTGTAAAAGTATGTACATTTATATTTTTGATGGTCTTTTCAGCTTGTGGTGTGAAGCAATTTTACGAGAACACCTGCAAACTTTCTTTTATGTTCTGATAATAGTGTGTTTTAAGAACAAAATGCATTTTTGAAAGTATTTTTAGTGTGTTGGTGTTACGCCCTTACTAGGGAGCAACAAAGAAGGAGGGAGCAAACGATCACGGCGGTTACAATAATCTCTTTATTGACACAATCTGTATAACAAAGTCTAACTCGCAAGTTCTCTCCGTACGCCGCAACGCCGATCAACCTCTCGGTCCTGGCCAGGGATCGATTGGACCAGATGGAACGCTCCATGAGGACGCCAAACAGGACGCTTTTAAAGACAGGCACACCTGTACACCGGTGCACCCAATCCACCTGATTACTCCCTCAGCTCCGCAGCACACCTGTAGGAGGAGTAAACACAGCCAGACACGGCAAAGACCACAACACAAGTATACAGCCGTCACACTCCCCCCCTTAAAAAAAGGAAACCAATAAGTTTCCGCCAAAATAAGCAATCATAACCGCACTAACAACCAATACAATTTAAATATAGGCCTATACTTACACACCAATCAACATCAATGACACACACAATGACACACACAATGGCTTCTTCTGATCGAGGAAGTGAACCAGCGCAATCAATAAGATCAAACGGTTGACATACAGCCGGAATTGGACGCAAAGAGCTGGCTTTAACAACGGGTTCGGTTATGGCAAGCTGGCAAATTTCACTTGGAAGTCTTTGACTTAAGCACTGGACAATTCGACTTCCAATGTCCCTTTCCGAAACAATAATTACAGTTGTCATAGTTACTTGTCGTTTTTTCCCAAAAACTACGGGTTGGACTCATAGGGACACTAGAAAAATTCCCCGTGCATGAACCTGATGTTCTCCGAATTTACCACCACGGGGCTTATGAATAAGTTCCCAGTCATCCACCAGCAGTGCAGCTTCTGAAGCAGTTTTAATCTGACGCTCTGCAACATAAGTGGCTACAATCTCAGGAAGGGTATTTCTGTATTGTTCAAATAAAATTAACTCTCCCAGCTTGTCTACTGTTGTACACTCTGCCGCTGTACACCATCGATCAAACTGCACAGTCAACTCTCTTACGAACTCAACATTTGTTTCATTCGCCTTTCGCTGTAACGTACGAAACTGTTGTCGATAGCTTTCTGGCACGCGCTCATAAATTTTTAACACCGCCGCTTTAATGGCTTCATAATTCTGGCTGTCAGCATCAGATAGCGTAGCATAGACTCGTTGGGCTTTACCTGTTAAAACGCACTGAAGCAACATAGCGCGTTCAACCTCATTCCACTTATACGCTGCTGCGACTCGCTCAAACAGGAGAAAAAAAATCTCCACCTCAGACTCATTAAACGGCGGTACTAAACGTAAATTATGAGCCACACTCAGTTTCGTCGAATCATCATCAAATCCTGCGTCTACTGGTTTACCTTCTCCCTGTAACTCCAGTCGACGCCTTTCAATCTGTAAACGCTGTTGCTCTACCTTTTGCCGGCTCTCCTCCAACTCCAACTCCAAGCGTAGCTTGTCACATTCCAAGCGTCGCTTCTCACACTCAGTATCACGCTGGATCATCAACAATTCCTTCTGTTGCTCAAATGAAAAAGTATTTACAACAGACAATGGAGGATTAGTTGGAATAGGCATACTTACAGCCGACAATGCAGCAGAATCAGGCAATTTAGACTTTACACTCAAGATTTTAAGGTCACACAACGCAGACTCAATGATTAATTTAATTCCGTCCTTTGACCTTTTTTGATTATATGTTAGCTCGATGTTATAATGTGCAGCTAACTCCAACAATTGCTCTTTGGTCATTTCCTCTAACAATTCCTCAGACGGAGACTGAGAAAATGTTTCAATAACTTCAGTAGCCATCATTACAATAATCACGCTCACCCTTACAAACGAAAAAGAAAAACGACAACACACCCTTTGCCCCAAAAGAGAGAGAGAGAAAAAAAAAATCTTCACACGTCGAATCAGGGATTATTTAAAGAACTAAACCCTCCACCTAAACTAACTGAACCCTAGTCTTCAGTTGGCCCAAGACCGGGTACTTATGCACTAAATCCCGCAAGTTTGGGAAGACGACCAATTGCCGAATCGCCCCCCAAACCTCGGATGTGCTCCCGAGACAACTGCTCTAAGCCCCGAGCCAACCAAAAATAACAAACTAAAATAAAAAACTACGTGCCCAAGGACACGCACTAAACCTACCTGGAAGGTTTGTTCCCCAAATACTCCCTACAAATTATTTCATATAGAGCCTAATTTAACTAATGGAGCGTTCCAACACTTTCAATTTCCAAATAGGCGGACAATTTTACAAATATTCAAAATATCGAATTAAATATCCTACCTTTACCCTCCTTCAAAAACAACGATTTTTCATTTTCTTTTTTTTTTTTCAAACAATCGCACGAATTCAATTTCAAATTTAGTTCGACGAGCCCCCACTTGTTACGCCCTTACTAGGGAGCAACAAAGAAGGAGGGAGCAAACGATCACGGCGGTTACAATAATCTCTTTATTGACACAATCTGTATAACAAAGTCTAACTCGCAAGTTCTCTCCGTACGCCGCAACGCCGATCAACCTCTCGGTCCTGGCCAGGGATCGATTGGACCAGATGGAACGCTCCATGAGGACGCCAAACAGGACGCTTTTAAAGACAGGCACACCTGTACACCGGTGCACCCAATCCACCTGATTACTCCCTCAGCTCCGCAGCACACCTGTAGGAGGAGTAAACACAGCCAGACACGGCAAAGACCACAACACAAGTATACAGCCGTCACAGTTGGAGCATGAAAATAATCCATAGATTTCTTTCTTCACACGATCTCTCTTTCGCTCTTTCTGTCTCATCTGTAATCCTCTCTTTCTTTGGCAGATACGCGCCTGAGCTCTGACTTTAACTTCCATTAGCCTGTAGTGAAAGCGCACACACACACACACGTTTACTGTAGAAACCACCCAGAAACCACTCGATCTGGGTATAAATCAGTGGGTCAGCAGATTATCCTACGCCAAAAGAGAATATAGCGAACTTGAAACTTTTAAAACCTATCTAAACTAATCCGATATCTTCCCAGGAAACAGTAGATCCCTACAAGCTGGTCTTTTCAAGTCATTCAAACAGTTTTGTGCGCCAACCACCGTGTTTAAAGATCTCCTCCTCACCAAGGTCTCCGTGCCTCAAGTTTCCTCATGCTAAATGGACCGTCTTCAGACCTTTGTGCCAGATACCTTTAAAAACAGACTCAAACTTCCTTCAGACGTCTCTGTTTTGATGGGATAAATCAGCAGTTTTTGTTTGGGGGGAGATCAACTTGGAAAGTTATGAGGGAGAAAAGCAGACCCATAAAACGCCTGTTTTAGGGTGCAGGCAAATAAGGTGAAATCAGATTGTAATTGGACCAAACCTCACAATTTATTTTTAAAGGTCTGGGCAGATGTTGTCGACGTCGTTTGAAGGTAGGAGGCTCTTTCACATGATAAGTGCCCTTGTTAAAGCAGCTCATTTTCAGATGAAGGTGGTAGGCATAATTGCAGCCAGATTGGGCCGTCGGCTACCTTGACTCAACCTGTCACAGTTTAGTCTGGGAGCTTCGCACTGTTGCCGAGTCAGTTGTGCTGCCACGAGCGGAGCGGGACGCAAACTCTGGCTGGGATAACGCGGCGGATTCAATGCCCTCTGTGTTGCCAGGCAAGATGCGCACAGGCTGCCAAGTCGCATTTTTGCCGCTTCAGAGTGGAGAGAGAGAGAGAGAGAGAGAGAGAGAGAGAGAGAGAGAGAGAGGAGAGAGAGAGAGAGAGAGAGAGAGAGAGAGAGAGAGAGAGAGAGAGAGAGAGAGAGAGAGAGAGAGAGAGAGAGAGAGAGAGTGAGAGAGAGAGAGAAAATGTTTTTTTCTGAAATCCATTATTATCCATTTATATTAAAGTTAATCATCTTTAGAAAAAGCATAACCCTGTTGTTCTATATCTGTTGATTATATTGACCGCTGATCTCTTAATACCTTTCCTGTTAGACCCTTCTTAACCTTTTAAGAAAATGACCTCTCTGTATAGCCTTTATGTAAAATATAATGATAAGTTAATGTCAAAAAACTCATGTCAAGGACTGAAGAGATGAATCTCAAAAAACAAATGTAAACATGAAAGGAACATGTCTGTCATATTTCATCCCAAAATCAAAAGAAAAAAAAAGTGAAATTATATTTTACCTTGGGAAATGTTTTTAGATTCTAATATTATTTTATTTATTAGATGCCATTACTATAAAACAGAATTTGTGTAATCTATCACACAAAAAATATGCAATGTGAATTAAATTAATTATTTTAATTGCGCACAAATTATATACAGTACAACAAAACTACCATTATTATTATTATTGTCACATTTCATTAATAAGAATTTGCTTAATTGTTGTAAAAATAATAAATAATTATAATGGTCCTAAAACAGTTTATTTCTTTTGATTTTGGGTTTAAATATTAAGTGGACTTTATAATTCAAACAACATTCATGTTTTTATGCTGTCATACATGATGCAGCCAATGGCCTCGTTTTGCATTGTGTGTGTGTGTGTGTGTGTGTGTGTGTGTGTGTGTGTGTGTGTGTGTGTGTGTGTGTGTGTGTGTGTGTGTGTGTGTGTGTGTGTGTGTGTGTGGTGTGTGTCTCGTAATGAGGGCACCAGGGAGAATGGATGGGACTAAACAATGAAATCATTTTGCTTGGATAGTTTCACTGGAATATTCCGGAACCAGTCCATTCAGACCTCTTTAAAACTGAGAGAAAGAGACAGACACAGGAACACATTGGAATACCACAAAAGAAAGTTTGTTTGGAAGCCAGAGACGGTGAGAAAACCAGAGACTAGTCCCTGACAGACTTTGTGCGACTGTTAACAGAAGGTTCGGAATAATCTGGGCTCTGACAGACACACAAACACACACACACACACACACACACACACACACACACACACACACACACACACACACACACACACACACACACACACACACACACACACACACACACACACACACACACACACGTGCGCACGCACACACGCGCACACAAACACAAACAAACAATGCAACACGAGGCCATTGGCTGCCAGCACATGCTTCTCCATCCAATCACAGCCTGTTTTGATCTGAATCACAATACACACGCTGCATCTGTGTAACCCAGCCTCGTCCAATATTAGCTTCCCCTGTCTGTGTTGTTTTGATTCGGCTGGGTAGTGTTGTGTCCGTTTGAGCATCTGTTTTAAAGCGTAATTTGTATTTTTAGATGCTTTATAACATTAAAAATGGTTAACGTCATCATAAAAATGGTGTTCACAATCCATTTGAATTCCATTTGATGACATGTAAAATGATGACAAGTTTCATTTCGGGGTGAATTGTCCCTTTAAGAAAGCAAACGGCCAATTGAGTTGTCATGTGGACTTTGAAGAGATGATTGTGCTCTTTTAGTCACAGATGTTTTTCTAGTCGTCATCTGTTTTTCCCCTGCCATTTTCAGAACTGACTGAGTCCATTGGTACAATCAAATAAGTCTCTTAATCGGATGCATTTATTTGGTTAAAAATACAGTACGATTATGAAATATTATTACAATTTAAAATAACTGTTTTCTATTTGAATATTGTTAAAGATCAAAGCTGAATTTTCAGCATCATTACTCCAGTCTTCAGTGTCACATAATCCTTGATCCTCAAGAAACATATCTGATTATTATCATCAATGTTGTATAGAAATACGTATAGAAAATGTTGTTAGAAGTGTTTGTGTGTCTCTGTTTTTTCCCCTAAGCCTTTAAGTTCACAGAAATTTCGTATTAACCTATTGAACACTTGGCAGGTCCTGGAGTCCCTGTAAAGCCTGTTTATTCAGAGCTAGTAATAATAATAATCACATTAGCAGTTTTTTATGGCGGTGTTAAATGAACAGAATCCAGGCCTGGAGACCCGGAGAGCTTCTAAATGTGATAATCGCACCTTGTCTGTCAAAACTGAAGGTTTTCATCAATTGATAGCCAGAAATATTATTAAAAACACTGTTTCTGAGTTTACAGACTTTAGTTTTGTAATTATTTCTGACTTTTGGATCTCCAAGTTAAAGAAGATATGATGGAAAATAAAAAGGGTAACAAAAGACTTGGAAGAAAAACGCCTAAATAAACATTGTTTCAGACAACTCTGGATCAAGTTCTTACATTTTGATAAAACATTTATTAAGCCCAATTGTTTGGACTAACATGCATTCATGAATCGTAAAAAATAAGGAGCAAAAAAACGGTCTATTTAGATTTCATTACTTACTTCAAATGCATATCCAATCAGTTTTGGTAAAGTGGATGAATTTATACCTTTACACTCGAAAAATGCTGGGTTGTTTCAACCCATGTTTGGGTCACAATCACCAAACCGTTGGTTTACAATTTTAAATGATATTTTTAAGCACAACAGTTGGGTTTGTCCATATTCGATATTCCATAGAGTGTTAAAACAATTGGATTTTGAAGTGTTTACTGTTGCATTGGGATGTAAAACAGGTCATCTCACTTACAAGCTCACTTTGATTGCACGTTGTCAAATCTAATCGTCTAGATAGACTCGCATAGACACATGTAGCACACGTGCAACACTCATGCTCATCTGGTTTTAATCTGGTTTAATGGATTGGGTTGGAGGGCATCTGTAATTTCAGCACATCAATCTCCTACAGAGGCATATTAGCCTAACCAGACCTTCACTGACACGAGTCGAAAACACACAATCTCAGTTTCAGTTTGTCATTTTCCTAAATTGAGCTGTAATTGGTCTTATTGTGAACGATTCATCAATGCCATTTCGTTGGAAGTTATTCCAAAGAAAACATGTTTGTATTTGAAAACTTTTAATAAATATAATGCCTCACACCAACTGGCAGTATTCCTCATTTAAATAATTACCGCCCTAGGCATATACAGAATAAAGGGGCGGGGCTCGGTTGAGTTAGTTAGTAGTGTGTTGATACTGCCGGTTATGGAAAGGGGCGGGGCATTTAACAAACACACTTGAAGCGCTTGACCAATTACAACACACCGGTCCAGCCGACCAATCAGAGCACATTGTGGATTTCAGAAGGAGGGGCTTCATAGAGACAGGAACTAAACAGGGGTGCGTTTCCCGAAAGCATCGTTAGCCAACTATAGTCGCAAGTTGGTCGCAATTTCCATTGAACTCTATTGGAAACGACGGAACTTGCGACCATAGTTGGCTAACGATGCTTTCGGGAAACGCACCCCAGAGCGTTACTGACAGACTGGGAAAAGAGGGGCTGCAACTATGTGAAAAAGAATGTGTTTTTAAACATTCAAGCATGAAATTCTATCCCAAAAACAAAATCATGACTGAAAAAGGGCGTAATACAGCCTCTTTAAGTTTCAGTATTATACCTGCATCTTTACATCATTTGGCTGTCAATGTTTAATCCAGATATGAGTTGTGTAACGGTGTATTGTGTGTTTCTTCTTTCTTCTCTTTCACCGACTTACTGTAAATAGCAGATGCAACTGATATCACTGGGAAATAAGGGCGTTTCAGCATATCTACTGCAATGTTGCACCGTTTCTGGTTTCTCTCAACCGTAGGTGTGCTCATTGCAGGATTGTTAGTCTTTCTGTCGGGTTCTTGGTATGTAAATCCTTTTTTTCACTGCCACGTATTTTCCATGATAATTCCTGAAGCTCGGTTCTTCTCTAAGCTGCAGGGCTGCACAGAAAGACCTTTAAGAGGATCTAAAGCCGGTCAGGTGTGCGTTTACTGGTTTTATTGAACTCTCTTCAGTGTACTTTTTTTGGAGCTGAATGATTCCACAGATTGACTTCCATATGTTGCCTTCTGGGATCTTAAAAAAACGTATTTTCCTCCTTTTATTTCACTTTACAAACTGTAAATACATTTTGGGATTGGGAGTTGCAATTATGAGAAATAAAATTATTAATTAATTGTTGTTATTTTTTTTTAACTCCAGGCAGAAAAAGGCTTCCATACATAATTAATTCAATCACATGAAGAGAAGGCTTTTGAAGTCATGCAATGAAAATAAAGCGATTTTTTTTTTTTTTGCAATTACAATGACTGCTGTAAGCGAATTGCACAGCAAACTGTTCCTAGAGCACATTTATGTTTTGTCTTAGAGGAGTTTGAAACACTATTAAAAACCCCAAATTCCACTGTCTGGGCAATCCGGCTTTAACACCCTGTGAAACTCATAGAAGCTCCTTAGCAAACACTGTCATGGTAACAGCCAACTTTGTATATTTAAAAACCCAGTCGACTTTGCACTTTGACTTTGAGCGGTTCGTTGTGGGCTAAAGAGTGTTTAGCACTAACCCAAACCAAAGACGGGGTTACCCATAACAACGTGGGCGAGCTTTAACAGCGCTCGCTGCTTCACCTTGTATGGTCAAATGAAAGTGACTTGAGGTTTTATCCATGGATTCCCCACACGCAAGCATCACAGAAAACAAGTAAGCGCCGGTCGACATCGACATGTGAAGAAGAATGATGAGAGGGTTAGCTGGCTAAAATAAACACTGGGAGACACACTCTCCATAACTAACATTTAGTCCTGTCTGTTTTATTTAACACCGTATACCTAGTGGACGGCAACTTTATATGTCTTTAGCAAATATTTTTAGAAGTGCTTTCCCTCTCCTTTGTTAAATTCCAGGCAGATTTTCACAGCTGCCTCATATGGGATCCTGCTGGAAGGATTTACAGAGGTTTTGTCCAACATTTTGAGAGAGAGAGAGAGAGAGAGAGAGAGAGAGAGAGAGAGAGAGAGAGAGAGAGAGAGAGAGAGAGAGAGAGAGAGAGAGAGAAAGAGAGAGAGAGAGAGAGAGAGAGAGAGAGAGAGAGAGAGAGAGAGAGAGAGAGAGAGAGAGAAGAGAGAGCTTATCTATATAAGGTAAAAAGGATTTGAAGATAAAAGTAGAGAAATATGAAAGAACAACATGAGTGAAGTATCTAGGCTGAGCTTTGATGTTCACGACTATATGTCATGTCTTAGAAGAAAAATAAATGTTTTAGTTGAGCTGTGCGAAATAGAACAAATAAATAAATAGATAGCCTTGTTTTGTATTGAGACATATTGCTGATTGCAAGCATTTGCAAACAGTTTGACTCTCGAACAAATGACTGTTTCTATCCAGTGCGACTGAAGGGTTAAGTGAGTATTTTAGTTTAATAAAGACATGACATGATATGACAGTGCATCAAGCAAACACTTTTTATTCACACAAGAAGTAAACTGTCTCATCT
The DNA here is from genome assembly GCA_036326025.1 of Chrosomus eos. NCBI lineage: Eukaryota > Metazoa > Chordata > Actinopteri > Cypriniformes > Leuciscidae > Chrosomus > Chrosomus eos. Next base: position 9,301,233 of record CM070837.1, on the reverse strand, counting down.
GGCTCCCAGACTCAAAAAATCACTCATTGTGATTCCTGAATCACTAAACTGCAAGCCATTGCTTTTTTATGTCCAACTGGAAATTAAATGATGCTACAGTATGCTATGCTTAAGCTTTTACTGAACCAACGAGTAGTTAAAGAAACATAATCAATTGTACCAAACATATGCCATTCATTATGCGAACTATCAAGAAAATTGAACACATCCACCACCAATTGGTTTCACCAAACACTGATTGTAACATAACTCATTCTAGCTTCGTGCCATCTCCCTTATTTTCATTTTCTGCTTTTAAAATTCCAACAGTTGAGGACATTTGTTCCATTGTACAAAAATCTAAATCTGTCACATGTCAACTGGATCCATTACCGACTCACTTGGTTAAAGCTGGTTTATCATTCCTTTCCTCTTTAATCACTGATATTATGCATACATCACTTCTTACTGGTACTGTCCCCACTGCACTTAAAACTGCTGTTATAACACCTATTCTTAAGAAACCTGGGACAGACACAAAGAATTTAGAAAATTTTCGACCTATTTCTAATCTGCCGTTTCTGTCAAAAATCCTGGAAAAAATTGTTGCTCTTCAGCTCCGTGAACATCTCTCTTGCAATAGTCTATATGAGCAGTTACAATCGGGGTTTCGTGCTTTTCACAGTGTTGAAACTGCACTTGTAAAGATTTCAAATGATCTATTACTAGCTGCTGATGCTGGTCTTTTATCAATACTTATACTTCTTGACCTTAGTGCAGCATTTGACACCATTTCACACCCCATACTTTTGAGCAGGCTGGAATCCATTGGAATTACTGGTATGGCTTTAAGCTGGTTTCGTTCTTACCTCACAGATCGCATTCAATTTGTACAACTTAAACAGTTTAAATCAAAACCCACTCTTGTTGTCACTGGTGTTCCCCAGGGTTCTGTTTTAGGACCTCTTCTGTTTATTATTTATATTTTACCTATTGGCAACATTTTTAGGAAATATGATATCCATTTTCATTGTTATGCTGACGACACCCAACTTTACCTGTCTTCTAAACCTTCTTCAAAGTTTCCCTCTTCTTCTCTTGGTGAGTGCTTAAGTGAATTAAAAAATTGGTTTTCTAGTAATTTTCTAAAATTGAACAGTAATAAAACAGATATTCTTCTTGTTGGTTCAAAAAATACAATAAGTAAGTCTAATATTTCTTCTATGGTAATAGATAACTGTTCTGTTCTATTATCGAATCAGGTCAAAAGTCTGGGTGTCATTCTTGACACAACTCTGTCTTTTGAATCTCACATAAATAGAGTTACCCGTTCTGCATTCTTTCATATTCGCAATATAAATCGTTTGCGTCCAGTCCTTTCACTCAAGAGTACTGCTACGCTTGTGCATGCTCTTGTAACATCAAGAATCGACTATTGTAATGCTTTGTTTTATGGGCTTCCTTCCAAATCTCTTCATAAATTACAGTTAGTACAAAATGCTGCAGCTCAAGTCATTACCAAAACTTCCACCTTTGAACACATTTCTCCTATTTTACGGAAGTTGCATTGGCTCCCAGTTAAATTCCGTGTAAATTTTAAAATTTTACTTTTAACTTACAAAGCACTTAACAATCTGGCTCCTTCATACCTTCAAGATCTTCTTCATATACACACTCCTTCCCGTACTCTAAGATCTGCTTCTGCACTTACACTTGTTGTGCCACGCACTCGGACAACTTCTATGGGTTCACGAGCTTTTGGCTATGCTGCTCCACATTTATGGAACTCTCTTCCTGTAGAAGTTCGCAACAGTTCTAGTCTCTCAGTTTTTAAATCTCGTCTTAAAGCGTATCTGTTTAGGCAGGCTTTTATGTGATTTAATGTTTTTTTTGCTGTACTGGTTTGATTGTCTAATGTCTTTTTTTATGAATTTTGTAAGGTGTCCTTGAGTGCCATGAAAGGCGCCTTTAAATAAAATGTATTATTATTATTATTATTATTATAAACTCATGATAACAATTTTTACTCAGAAGTTGTTAGTAAATGTCACATATAATACAAAAAAAACATCAAGTAACGCATTGAATAAAACATGGCATTTTAAAGAACTGAAAGTGCATTTTCTTATAAAACATACTCCAATGATCATTACTAAAAAAGTACTAAAATAATCAATAATGGGATTAAACCATAACTGTTCAGTGTTTAAGTCCCACTGTAGTCAAAATTACATATTTAAGTGTTTTTCCCTTGATTTTTTTTCTTCATTCATTATAATAGCTTGAATGTAACTCTACACCCATGGTTCATTTAGTATACGCGGTTCTATGAATATGCAAATGAGCCCCGCCTCCACTCACTCACTCAGCTCAGAGATCCACTTGTTGACGGTCACACGTTGATCTGATTGGTTACAAGGTGTGTGACGTCAGAAACACCAGCGATTTCAAACCGTGTTTTTGAGACTGTCTTTGGTTCACTTAAGGAGAAAATCCTCAGCAATGCTGTTGACATGAATTTACACATGGTTTGTCTTAAACAATGTTAAAAACACCACACAGGCATATAAACAACATTAAAAGCTTGATTCTCACCACAGGGGGACTTTAATTCCTCTCAAACCATAAACCACGACACTATAGTAACTCCAAGCGTATGCATTTGATTCCCAGGCAATGCATGAACTTATAAAATGCAATGAAGCATCTGCCAAATATGCATAAATGTTAAACTCCTCACGATTCCCATCCCTACTCAGAAGTACACTGTTTTTCTGTGGTGTTCTGCTGAGAAAGGGTAGAGATAGGGTGAGGAACTTTTATGTGAATCCTCATTGGTTAATGTGGAATCTGCTTAGCCAATCACATCAGAGGCCTGTCTCGCATGACTGTAAGGTAACAGCAATTGTCTCCATGAAGATTCTGTAGTTTTCCTAGGCGCCGGATGAGACTGTTGAATAAAGAGTCCTTTTTCCTGATGCATTGTTGAGTCATGGACACAACTGTTTTTAATAAGAATAATTTCTCATCTAAATATATTGCTTTGTATCAATGTATCAATTCAGCGGTCTGTAAAAATCAGAATTGAGACAGTTTGTCTTTTTGTTTGTTTGTTTGTTTGTTGAAGCTGACATGTTGTTGCTCTGCGTTGAGTCGGAGGCTTTAACTGGGTCAGTGTGTGTGTGATGTCTATGGAGACTCATGGATGTAGAAATGATTCACTGTCCCAGGAGCCTCTGCACTGGTGTGCGGCCCACGGTGTGACAAATGATGTCATCCTCACTGTGAGAGAAATGGCATTCGCACCGTACAGGGACGAAGCTCTTCTTAGCTGAGAAGGAACACACAACCGATCCTTATAAACAAAAGTGTTCTGGGAGTACTCTTGGAAGTTGACGTGGTAGATAATACTTTATTCTACCAGTTTAATGTAGGTTAACCTTTGGAAGATTGTTAGCGCTATGATGCACATTGAACACATTGATCGGTTTGTTTCAGCGACCTAATATGAAGATTTTGGGCTTAAAGGGATAGTTCACCTAAAAATGAAAATTCTGTCATCATTTTCTCACACTCAAGTTGTTCCAAACCTGTATATGTTTCTTTGTTCAGTTGAGCACAAAAGAAGATATTTTGAAGAATGTTGGTAAATGCAGGACACCATTGACTTCCATGGTATGGGGAAAAAAATACTATTGAAGTCAATGGGGATCAGTGACTGTTTGGTTACCAACATTCTTCAAAATATCGTTTGTGTTCACCAGAAGAAAGAAACTCATACAGGTTTGGAACAACTTGAGGGTGAGTAAATGATGACAGAATATTCATTTTTGTGTGAACTATCCCTTTAATGTGAATTTAATCTGTTTGTGTGTGACTAATGGTAATAACATGTTTTTTACTTCACGTTTTAAAAAGTTAATTCACCAGGGAAAAAAGGAAATTCTGACATCATTTGCTCACCCTCATATCTATTTAAACCTGCATGTGTTTTTTTCATGCATCACATCTAAATAGATATTATGCAGCATATTCACACTTTTATTTTCCCTACAATGAAAGGGAATCTGGATACTCAAAAACATATGTGGCGTTTGGCATCATTGACATCAAACCTAAGTGTCTTTATTAACTCTTTGTTAACTATTTCCCCGCCAGCATAAAAAAAAAAATTACCTGGCATTGCAAGTATTTTTGATCATTTTCACAAAAATGTCATGGCCCCCAGAATATTTTGTTGTATGAATATCTGAACATGCAATATATCAAAAGATAGAAAAGAGCCTCTTCTTTAAAAAAAAAGAAAAAGAAAGTAAAGAAGTAATTTTAGCTTCATGCATTCCTTTTATCAACACTTGCATGTGGGAGTTTCTTTTTGAACAAAAATATTTTTTTTTCCATTTTTAACTTTTTTTCTGAGGACTACAACGTGCACAAGCAATGCTTTTATCACTTTTTTCAGCTTTTTTTTTTTTTTTGCATGTGATTTTGTATTCTTCCAGCCGAATAACAGTGAAAACACTGAAAGAAGGAAAATTCCGTCAATGGCGGGGAAAGAGTTAATGTATATGTTAATTTAATTTTCCTTAATTTCTTCAGTGTATATTTCTTAATTTGTTATTTTTTTTTCCTTTTATTATTTTTATTTTCATCCTTAATCTGTATCTATCAGTATAATTTTTTATATTAAGCACTTATGGAATGTGCTGTATACTTTAAATAAACTTACCTTGCATTGGAAATGTGTCTTTACATGCTGCATATGACAAAATTAAACGTTCGAAGGGTAGTTAACTTCCTTTTTCCGTGCTTTTTCCATTTAAATTTAGGTATTGCATCTTTAAAATATACTGCACAAGCCATATGGACTATAATGTTCTTATATATATATATGAAGATAGAAAAATACATTGGATAGAAAAAACAGGGCTCTGAATGACTTCAGGGTGAATGAATGTTGACAGATTTTGTTTTTTTTTTGGATGCACTATCCCTTTAAATAAAAAGCCCCACTCAAATGAGTACCATTGTGCCAAAACCTTGTCCAAAGTCACAGACAGACCCCTCGACCTACCCCAGAATTGCTAGTGGCGGCAGATGTATTTAGTTACTCTTTTCCGCCCTTGTGTTTTAGCAATACTCACCATTAGGGCTCGCAAAAATACCTCCATCACTTTTAGATGAATGCGGTGCCTTTTAGCTGTTGTCCGAATGCCAGACTGTAACTGGAGCACGTGTAGATCCACAAGCACCAGACTCTCCCTAATTCCCTCCATGTGCAGCGACTGTACTGCGCTTTTCTACTACACAACACACGTTATGCGGTTAGTTTCTACTACGGTTGGGATTGCGTGGAGTTGTATGAGAGAGGGAGGTCTAATTGAAAGCAGATTACGGATGTGTTTCCTCATCCAAAACTGTCACCCGATATCTTTGAGATCAGAGTAACTACTCGAAACTCGAGCGAGCGATTACCTCACCATGGCAGAAAAGGAGGCAGGTGCTTCATTTTAAGAAGTCTTCTGGGACGTTTTAACCGTTGCTTCAGGGAAATCGGACAATATTCGCGGTCACGTCCAGCGAAAAAAACATTGAACACACGGAAACAATCAGGATGTTTATTCGCTGAGTGCACGTGTGTTTTTAAGAATGTAGTAAAATGGGGTACGCCTGAAACAATGCCAGTAAAACACACACACGTTCACCGACACACCCTCACCCCGGGTCAATCTGGCACGCTCTCAATGTTTTCTTTGCTGGGAAATAAGGGATCCTGAGGGTGGACTGATGAGGGTTGGGATGACACCACCTATTCCACGCAGGATTTACGGGCCGAGGGCGAGCCGGCCTTGAGGGAGGGTCACTCAAAGACCACAGGTCTCGGCATGCAGATGTAGCCACTCGCATTCTTCTGAACTATCGGGAACTAATGGAGAGCAGATTTAGTGGCTTGCCGTGTTTTTATTTTCCCACAGGTGCCCCTACATGAGCTCGACTCGTGGACCTGTCAAGCGTCCAAACCTGGACTTCCTTTTGTCTTCTATCCAGCCCAAAGCTGATGTCAAACTGAAAGGAAGCGTTCAGCATTTTGTTTCTGTAGAATACTCTCTGGGATGTTTCGAATTGGTAATGTGGTCCTCAAACGGTGGTTTTTAATGCATTTCAAAGAAGACCAGGAGACTCGAGGGCCATATGCCATTCAGAAATGAATTTAGAAAGCATTTTAAATTCCAGTTCAGCTACTGAATTCGAATTGAAGTTGAATTAAATAGGAGACTGATTCACAATTCAAATGTAAGGGAGTAAATCAAAATACGAACTAAGAAATTCATCTAACTTGTTAACCTTTATCTTGAAAAATCCTTGATGAAATTCCAAATGGTGCAGTGCCTTTAAAAAAATATTGTAATCAGGGCCTAAAAAACTGCATCGCATTTAACTTTCTGTTGACCGTCACAGAACCAATGCAACGATAAGACTTCAGAAACTTGCAGATTAGGCCTGATATAAAAGCTTTTGGGATTGAGAAACACACTCCTCCTGCTATGTGTGCCGTCATGGTGGTCCGATATGATCCTGATTCCTGACTCTGTGTGTGTGGGCGAGTTCACTGACGTCGTGCCAGTCTTCTTTAATGACTGCATGCAGAAAAGAGCTGTGTTACATTGACCTGCTTCTACAAAAAAATTAATATTTTCCTTAAAAAAGACAGAAAAGGATGGAGTAGTGAAACAGATGAGAAGGTTATAGTGTAAAGCTAGTGGATGAACATTGCACAAATTTGAAATCTGAATGATGTTCATATTTTATGACACTTACTATTCACTAAACTCATAAATTTTGTGGATCTATAACATGCAGTAATTTAGCATACGATGATTAATAAATGTTTTGGTGTCACATTCTCAAACATTTAATGAAAGTCCTGACAGATTAGCGTTTCAAACAACACCCACATTGCTTGTTGTTTTAAGCCGTTTCCTGACCCACAGGTGGATAGTTTGGTTTTCTGCCCCGTGGCGATAAAACAACACCGTGGGAATCATGAGCCATATCACATCTTACCGTTTTGTTTTTTTCATCATTCTGTTATGCTTATTACTTCAATGTCAACATTTTGATGAAGGAATTCTAGTTAGCTGGTAACACACCACACACACACACAACACACACACACACACACACACACACACACACACACACACACACACAACACACACACACACACACACACACACACACACACACACACACACACACACACACACACATGAAACTCTACAGTACAAAGGCTGATAGGTCCTTTATATGCGATCTGCAAGCAATCACATCATTACAGCATGGCTGATTGGCCTCTGCTGATCCTGCAGCCAATGAGATTGCTTGCTCAACATTTAAATAGTCTGGTTCATTGTTTACTGTAAGCTAGTCCTGTAGAGTTCCTCTGAACCCCTCCACCTCCCCCAGCTCCACCTGTCTAGATCTGCTACAGGATTTATGTGTCTATTCATGCAGCCGCAGCATTTCTTACGTTTACAGCAGCAAGTCTACGTTTACGTTTACAGCAGCGGGTCTACGTTTACAGCAGCGAGTCTACATTTACATTTACAGTAGCGAGTCTATGTTTACGTTTACTGCAGCGAGTCTACGTTTACGTTTACAGCAGCGAGTCTACGTTTACGTTTACAGCAGCGAGTCTACGTTTACGTTTACAGCAGCGAGTCTACGTTTATGTTTACAGCAGCGAGTTTACGTTTACAGCAGCGAGTCTACGTTTATGTTTACAGCAGCGAGTCTACGTTTACAGCAGCGAGTCTACGTTTACAGCAGCGTTTCTACGTTTACAGCAGCGAGTCTACGTTTACAGCAGCGAGTCTGCGTTTATGTTTACAGCAGCGAGTCTACGTTTACAGCAGCGAGTCTACGTTTATGTTTACAGCAGCGAGTCTACGTTTACAGCAGCGAGTCTACGTTTATGTTTACAGCAGCGAGTCTACGTTTACAGCAGCGAGTCTAGGTTTACGTTTACAGCAGCGAGTCTACGTTTACGTTTACAGCAGCGAGTCTACGTTTACGTTTACAGCAGCGAGTCTACGTTTACGTTTACAGCAGCGAGTCTACGTTTATGTTTACAGCAGCGAATCTACGTTTACAGCAGCGAGTCTAGGTTTACGTTTACAGCAGCGAGTCTATGTTTACGTTTACAGCAGTGAGTCTACGTTTACGTTTACAGCAGCGAGTCTACGTTTATGTTTACAGCAGCGAGTCTACGTTTATGTTTACAGCAGCGAGTCTACGTTTACAGCAGCGAGTCTACGTTTACAGCAGCGAGTCTATGTTTATGTTTACAGCAGCGAGTCTACGTTTACAGCAGCGAGTCTAGGTTTACGTTTACAGCAGCGAGTCTACGTTTACGTTTACAGCAGTGAGTCTACGTTTACAGCAGCGAGTCTACGTTTATGTTTACAGCAGCGAGTCTACGTTTACAGCAGCGAGTCTACGTTTACAGCAGCGAGTCTACGTTTATGTTTACAGCAGCGAGTCTACGTTTACAGCAGCGAGTCTACGTTTATGTTTACAGCAGCGAGTCTACGTTTACAGCAGCGAGTCTAGGTTTACGTTTACAGCAGCGAGTCTACGTTTACGTTTACAGCAGTGAGTCTACGTTTACGTTTACAGCAGCGAGTCTACGTTTACGTTTACAGCAGCGAGTCTACGTTTATGTTTACAGCAGCGAGTCTACATTTACAGCAGCGAGTCTAGGTTTACGTTTACAGCAGCGAGTCTATGTTTACGTTTACAGCAGCGAGTCTACGTTTACAGCAGCGAGTCTACGTTTATGTTTACAGCAGCGAGTTTACATTTACAGCAGCGAGTCTACGTTTATGTTTACAGCAGCGAGTCTACGTTTACAGCAGCGAGTCTACGTTTACAGCAGCGAGTCTATGTTTATGTTTATGTTTACAGCAGCGAGTCTACGTTTACAGCAGCGAGTCTACGTTTATGTTTACAGCAGCGAGTCTACGTTTACAGCAGCGAGTCTACGTTTATGTTTACAGCAGCGAGTCTACGTTTACAGCAGCGAGTCTAGGTTTACGTTTACAGCAACGAGTCTAGGTTTACATTAACAGCAGCGAGTCTACGTTTACGTTTACAGCAGCGAATCTAGGTTTACAGCAGCAAGTCTACGTTTACAGCAGCGAGTCTACGTTTACGTTTACAGCAGCGAGTCTACGTTTACGTTTACAGCAGCGAGTCTACGTTTACAGCAGCGAGTCTACGTTTACAGCAGCGAGTCTACGTTTACAGCAGCGAGTCTACGTTTACAGCAGCGAGTCTACGTTTACATTTACAGCAGCGAGTCTACGTTTACGTTTACAGCAGCGAGTCTAGGTTTACGTTTACAGCAGCGAGTCTAGGTTTACGTTTACAGCAGCGAGTCTACGTTTAAGTTTACAGCAGCGAGTCTAGGTTTACAGCAGCGAGTCTACGTTTACAGCAGTGAGTCTACGTTTACAGCAGCGAGTCTACGTTTACAGCAGCGAGTCTACGTTCACGTTTACAGCAGCGAGTCTACGTTTAAGTTTACAACAGCGAGTCTACATTTACAACAGCGAGTCTACGTTTACAGCAGCGAGTCTAAGTTTACAGCAGCGAGTCTACGTTTACGTTTACAGCAGCGAGTCTACGTTTACGTTTACAGCAGCGAGTCAACGTTTACGTTTACAGCAGCGAGTCTACGTTTACAGCAGCGAGTCTACGTTTACAGCAGCGAGTCTACGTTTACGTTTACAGCAGCGAGTCTACGTTTACGTTTACAGCAGCGAGTCTACGTTTACAACAGCGAGTCTACGTTTACAGCAGCGAGTCTACGTTTACGTTTACAGCAGCGAGTCTACGTTTACGTTTACAGCAGCGAGTCTACATTTACGTTTACAGCAGCGAGTCTATGTTTACGTTTAAAGCAGCGAGTCTACGTTTACAGCAGCGAGTCTACGTTTACAGCAGCGAGTCTACGTTTACGTTTACAGCAGCGAGTCTACGTTTACAGCAGCAAGTCTACGTTTACAGCAGCGATTCTACGTTTACGTTTACAGCAGCGAGTCTACGTTTACGTTTACAGCAGCGAGTCTACATTTACATTTATAGCAGTGAGTCTGTGTATCTATTAGCAGTAGAAAGTCCATATTTCTGTGCAGCAGCATCAATGTATCAGATCTAGTCCACTGAGACCAAATACATTAACATTGCCATATTCAAAAACTATTCAGAGAGTTGTCATATGGACTACTTTTATGGTTATATTGATCATTTATATATTGCATGAATCATATGGTCTTTTTATATTGTGCTATTTGCCCTTTTTGGATCTTGACAGCCCCTGTTTCCCATTGACTTTTATTGTATAGAAAGAGCAGCATGGACATTCTTCAAAACATGTTATTTTGTATTCCACAGAAGAAAGTAATTCAGGTTCAGAGCGACGTGAGGATGAGAAGGCAATGGCAGAATTTGTATTTTTGGTGAAATATCCCTTTAAAATGATTCTGTGTCACTCATTGTAATGCTGTACATGCTGGTTGAACGCTGTACTGTGTTTCTAACAGAGAAGATATCTTTCTTTAACCACTATCAAGAGGGAAAAAATTGACCTACATTCTCGTAGGCTTTGAGTAGCGTGAGGCTGGTCAGTGTGTATGTGTGCATGTGTGTGTGTGTGAATGACAGGCTGTCCCATTGGCTGTTCCTGCTCATTCTCTCCCGCAGCATGACAACATCAGGCAGAGTGATGGAGAGAGAGAAACAAAGATGGTGCAGTGAATGAGTGTATTTGTTGAAGACAGGGAGGATGAATGTTTTCGTGTTTGCCTGCGAGAGACAGAAAGTGTGTGTGTGTGTGAGTGTCGTAGAGGGCTAACCACGTGTGCCAGTCTGTGTTGTTGCTACCCATCCATTCCCTCTCGACCAATCAGAGACAGCGAATCCAGGACGAGTAATGATGTGGCTTACGAGCGATGGTGTGTGTGGTGTGTGTCTTTGCCTCTGGGATGTGTGTGCTCAGCACATCAGATATTTTTTGAATGAAGGGTCCCAGAGGAATTTTTTTTGCTCTTTTATATCTCAGGACACTTAATATAGTTCTCTATTGTGTTGCATACTGTATAAACTTTCTCAGAATTTTTTCTTCTCTTTCTAAAGGTTCCAAAAATGGGGTTTCACAGCAATGCCATAGAAGAATAATTTCTGGTTCCTCAATGATATATATCATGCCAGTAAAGAACTTTTACTTTAAGACTGTAGGAGAAATAAAAACAAGATGATTGTTGATAGAGCTATATAATGAATGGAGCTCAGATCAGGTTTATACACAAATATTTAATAAAAAACAATACTATTTTATAATGTATATATATGTATTTATTTTATATATATAACATGTTTGACTGAACCCAATTCAAACTTCTGTTCGCTCGCAGTGAGTGGTCTTTTTCAAATCTGCTGTTTGCACACTTTAGTATGTTATAAAAAAAAATGAGCACATATTGGGTTTCTCACATAAATTCTGTCACATGCAGTGAAGTGCAGTTGACCTGAAATGAATGACCTCACATTAGAGACTCCAGCGGAGGGTTTCCCTTTATGAGTTTTTTAAATGGCTTCTTTGAGCTCGTGCATTGTCAGACATTAAAGATACTGACGGCAAACACTATAGTACAGGACACTGCTCGCATGTAATGGGGGAAAAGTGCATGTTTCAATCCCTGGGGCCGCTATTTTAAAGGTTACTTAAACCTCAAACTGAACGCAGGCCTTTAAATCTTTTTTTTTAGTCCATACCACGTTGATGGTTAAATAATTTAAGTGGACATATTGACTCTGCTAACCAACATTTCGAATATATTATTTTGAAGAGTTTGGGGGCGGTAGGATTTTTTTTAAAGAAACCTCTTATAAAGACTGCATTTATTTGATCAAAATACAGTACTAAACAAAATACTATTTTTATTTAAAATAACTTTTATGTGAATACATTTTAAAATGTCATTTTTTTGTGATCAGAGCCAATTTTCGGTCTTCAGTCTTCAGTCTCACATGATCCTTCAGAAATCATTCTAATATGATTGATGACTGCTGATTTGTTAAACATTTATTATTATTATCAATGTGCAAAGCTGTGCTGCTTAATATTTTGGTGGAAACTGTGATATTTCTTTTCTTTGATTAATAGAAAAAAAAAAAAAGAGATTTTATTTGAAATAGCTATATAAGACTTTCAATATTGATTTAATGCATCCTTGCTGAATCAAAATATTCATTTCCTTAACAAAAAAATGTCCTGACCCCAAACTTTTGAACGGTAATGTATACACACATTTACAGTGTTCATTAACTAAATATATGTCTCTTTTTCTCTTTCATGTTGTCGTCCATCAATTCTGTTTCTTCATCTTCTCCAGGTAAGTAACAATTGCTTCAAATCCTGTTTATTGTGTCTAAAGTGAATAATACAGCAAAAGTTGATTTTGCTGAAAATATTTGTCTGTTTACATGTTTTTGCTGTTGAATCTGAGAACGTATATGGAGGAAAACGTAATACTTTGTACTTTTGTAACATGATTAATTTCTGCAAAACCAGCCCCAAAATAATCACTATGGGGAATATATTATATCTATAGATTATTTAAATGCACAGACCCAGATACAATATATGACCCTTACAGATGTGGCCTGAAATCAGACGCACACTCCCATGCAGAAGACTTACACACTCCCATGTACTGTAAGTTGGCAGGAGTGTGCGGGTCTTCTCATATGTGGCAGTTTCCATGGAGACAACGGGTTAAAAATAACGGCAGAGACGGCTTTCCCGTGCCATTTGCTGGTGCCGCAACCACTGAATGTTATGATGCGCTTGGAGGACGTAACACACACACACACACGCGCGCACGCTGTGACGTAGTGTGGGGTGATGAACGCAGGAAGGTCCAGTGAGTTTATTTTTAAACCCAGCTGTCTGCGAAAACCTCTGACCACATCTCTGATTTAGGACTGTGGAGAAACACTCAAAATGTGTAGAAAAGCAGCAGAAACCGATATCACGACTTGAAATATTTTCAAAAGAGAGAGAAATGTGTGAGCTGACAACTGTAGCTACTCACAATTGTTATAAATTGTATACACAATTGCCACCTAAATGTAATCAAGTCCACTTTTCATGATCTGATCAACACATGGACATGGACAAAATATGTTTATAATAATATAATATATGTTAAATAATGTTCATATAGAAATGAAAGAAATTAGCAGTCACACTTTTAGGGTCCAGTTATTACTATTAACTAATTATTAACTATGACCTTTGCCTTAATAAACTCCTAATTACTGCTTATTAATAGTTAGTAAGGTAAGGTAGTTGTTAAGTTTAGGTATTGGGTATAGATTAAGGGATGTAAAATATGATCATGCAGAATAAGCCATTAATATGTGCTTTATAAATACTAATAAACAATATCCTAGTTAATATGCATTCTAATAATTATGACTTTTTTTCTTACAATTGCCAGTTTACATCTATATTTGAGTTCTAAAGACAGAATTGCTTGATATAAACTCGCAATTGCGAGAAATAAACTCTCAATTATAACTTTTTTCTCAGAATTACGTTTATATCTCTCATTTCTGACTTTATTACTTGCGATTGCTTGCGATTCTGTCTTCATATCTCGCAATTTTGATAAAATCAGAACTAAACTTTTTATCGCACAATTGCCAGTTTACATCTACATGTGAGTTATAAAGTCAAAATTTCGTGATATAAAGTTGCAACTGCGAGTAATAAAGTCAGAATTGTGAGATACAAACTCGCAATTGCTAGAAATAAACTCTCAATTATAACTTTTTTCTCAGAATTACGTTTATATCTCTCATTTCTGACTTTATTACTCGCAATTGGGAGATATAAAGTCACAATTCCATTATATAAAGTCGCAATTGTATGTTATAAAGTCAGAATTGCAAGTTTATTTCTTGGAATTCTGACTTCATAACACGCAATTGCGACTTTATATTACGCAATTCTGACACATTGGGGCGTACACCCGGCGAAATGTAGCGCCAAGTGTGAAGCAAGTGTTTTTTGCTAGTTTCAGCCACATTGTTTAAATAGCAAATGCATTTGCACCCATTTGTTCACCCATGGTCTGCTGGTCTGAAAACGAGGTGTGTTCAGGCGCAATGTTTGGCGTTGATGGTCAGATCCGTTTGCTCTCTAGAAAAGCCATCAGTTTTTCTGCTTACAGATTTCGCCATATGAATAAATAAAAAAATCCTCCATGGCGTGAGCGCAACTGGCTTTTAAGGGGAATGGGAGATGAGATTTTTTTTGCACGTTACGCCCAAAATACACCCATTACGTTACGACCCTTTTAGACCATGCACCGGGAGCGCCGATCATTTTTCCTTATGTTTAAACTAGCAAAAGTGTATTCAGACACGCCCTATACCTCCCAATTCTGAGAAATAAAGTTAAAAAGTCGTAATTATCTTTTAAAATATTTTATTCTGTGGCTGAAACAAGCTTCCGTATAAGGCGGCATTTTTCCATGTTGGGCTCATTTCTCTGACTGACTGACAGTTATGATGGCTTTCCCATGTGTCGTTCCTCTTCTGCTGTAGGCAGTCCGTGAGCTTTGGGGATTCTGACATTTCCTCAGAAGTAGACGGGAATGGCTGCAGCTTGTGTGATGAATATGATGAAACGGAGTGATGTTAAGGCCCTCTGGAGTGCGCTAAATAAGTCTCTTTTCCCTCACTTTCTTAACTCGCTCGCACCATCCCTCAAACTTTTTACCTGGCCGAGCCTCATGTTTGTGGGCGTGCAAAGAGCTGCTGAGTGACAACTGTGGGAATGGTTGAAACTAGATGCTCCTCTCTCTGTGTGTGTGTGTGTGTGTTTACTCAGGGCTCAATATGAGACGGTTGCGTAACAGGTTCCTTCATCTGAGCTGATTTTGGCTGTCGCTCTGCAGTCTGGAGAACCTGAATCAAAGGGAGGCTTTAATATCACGTGTATCTCACACGGCACGCGCCGGCCCATTCACTGCACTCGCACGTAAATCTGCTCCTCTGTCTTCTCCAGCCAATCAACTCAGGCCTTAAAGGTGCCCTGTGTCATTTCGGCCAAAAAATCAATTCATACTCCACATTCCATACCAGATGGGGCAGTATACCTCCAGAAAGTGAGTTGGTCAACTCTAGAGTAACAAACGAGAAACGGCATAGTCTCTATGCTTCGCCCCTACCTTCACAACGACCCTAGAGCCATAGCCGAAGCCGAGCCAACTCCTAATAGAGGACGTTTTGACTACAGAGGAACGTTGGTGGATGATTTTTAAATATGACATCGTCAAGCTACTCCCCTTCACCTTTACCAGTGAATATGTTCATATTCGTTTTGATCATATTACATTTTTGTTGTTAGTTTGAATTACATTGATTTGACAGACAGCATTCGCTGATGTTGACCAAGCGAGCGCCATTCAGAGCTGCCAACTCTCACGAATTCACCGTGAGACACACGCAATTGACACTTTTCACACGCTCTCACGCCACACATCAATTTTGTCACGCACAGAAAAATCGCAAAGCAAACACGGAGATCGACAGACTAGACAGAGCAGGTTAGTTATGATATAAAAAAAATCTCAGCTCTCAGATTCTGTCAATTTTATTACGCAATTCAAACAATAAATACCGTTTTGGCGCTTGTAAATGTTACACGACAGATCCCTAGCGCACGTGAACCGATCATATCTACTAGCTAATAGTAAAAAAACACGAACACTGTTGAAAGATACAGTAGGCTACAACTTACCAAAATGTCAAAATGTATTCCTCATACATAATATCGACCAATCATTTAATCAGCGTGCAGAAGTCAATAACATAGCTGGAGAACAAATATGTCAGATTTACCTCAGGAAAGCAATTTAATAAACATAATATAGGTCCGCTCTCTTCCCTGAACTGAAATGTTTAGTGGGCTGTACTTTCCACACGATTGACATCAGGTTCAAGTACGCCCACAAGCCATGCGAGTTATTCGTGTATTGCAGTTTGGCTGGTGGTTATGTTGCCCGCATACCGCCTCCCATGGCCGAAACTGGTATTACGACACCTGTCGGGCCGTGGCTAGTAATTTAGCATGCTAATTCAGGTTGATATCTCTGCAGCACTATAACTTGTCATTTTTTAAATGACATCATCGCCCTTATTTCTTCTCATTCTTTTGTGCGTGTAGCTCATTTTTTGGATATTTTTACCTCAATTGTTACACATGGCACCTTTAAAAGCATTTTTCTTGTGTTGAAGTTATGTCTGGATGTAAACGCTGTGGTGTGATTTGTGCTGAATGATTTGTGGGTTGCAGAACTCATAAAAGGGAAGTGGGATCGAGCGCTCGCTTTGCTCATGTTAGTTTTGGAGGGAGAATTTACAGACCGTGTTTTCCAGACGACCCGCGATGCACGTGGAAAACACAAAGAGATGCCGTTTGAGGGAGATGATGATTTTGTGACCTCAGCGAGAGTATTTATGTATTTTCGGAATTAGGCAACTGGTGGAAATTTTGTTTGTAAAGTGAAACGGGATCATATTAGACGTGTCTCCTTTCCTGAACCTCAGTGTTTATTGATTTATTGATTAGATCACTTCTTGGTCAGTTGTTTTAGTTTGACTAGGGAAAGTGAAGTTTAGTCGCTTCACTTATTATTTGCTCTCTACATTCTGAGAGCGAGAAGAGGAAGAGTATGTGTTAGAGAAAGAGAAAGGTGTTAACAGTGTTGCGTAGTGGACACTAGAGGGTTTTTCCCTTTGCTTGGCATGAGACGACATTGCCTGTGATGTGGACAGAGACCTTAGGCCAGACCAACATGAAGACGTGATGCTGAGGAATAACTAATCTCTCATTGACCTTGATTTTGCAGTTGCACAACTAAAAACGTGGTCTAAAGCGCACGTGCACTGGCGTGTCTGAATCCTGAATGCAGTTTAACGACGGAAATGGTCGGCGCTCCGGCGCATGCTCGAAAGAGTTGTCCCTATTCTCAATACTTGAGATAGTGGGTGATTCTAACAAATAATCACAGCGTTCAGTGCAAACTATCTATCTATCTACTATCTATCTATCTATCTATCTATCTATCTATCTATCATTATCTATCTATCTATCTATCTATGATAGCTCTATGTCTATCTATGTCTATCTATTTCTATGTTATCACAGATGACATCAGAGAACAGAACGGGCGTTGAGGGGGGCTTGTTTGGCACTCGATCCGTGTGATGAAAGATTGATTGTATTATTCTTTTCCTTGTTTAAGTTGGCAGGTCCTTCATGCAGGCGAACCGTAATCGTTCTCTTTCCTCCCTGTTTCACCAGGATGAGCATGTTTGATTTGCTCTGAGACAAGTGAGTTTTTTCTGTTGTGGATGGCGTGATGGAGTGATGGTCTCAGGTTGGGCTTGTTTAGTCGAGCAGAAACTTTCCCAGCCCGGGATGGTGAAGTCTCAAATGAAATGTTGTTGTTGGGATCTCTCGGATTCTCTTCGTAACAGCGGGGTCTTTGTTCGCCGGGATTTTTCAAGGAAGAGAAACTCCCACCTGCTAGAGATGGGGACTCCCCAAATTTACAATCACCTTCAAATTTAACTATCCAAAAAAAGTAATATACTGCTCCTCCGGTCCAGTGGCACGGAGGTGAAGTGTTGGTTTTGGGAGTTCTCAAAATCCAACAGGCATAAATAACACAACATTAAAATGAAAGCATCAAAATAAGTAACA
This sequence comes from Chrosomus eos, assembly GCA_036326025.1. NCBI lineage: Eukaryota > Metazoa > Chordata > Actinopteri > Cypriniformes > Leuciscidae > Chrosomus > Chrosomus eos. The sequence goes on along the minus strand of CM070837.1, from coordinate 9,283,409 downwards.
TAGTTCTACCATATTTTTTGGACTATGGTAATATCAAGTATTTATATTGTTTACTAAAACTAAAATAAAAAATTGTTTTCAGTAATTGAAATAAAACTGAAATAATATAAAATATAAATATTCCGTGAAAATGTAAACTTAAAAAAAAATTCAATGTTGACTTTGCAACTAACCGAGATTAATAATTGTAGGTTGAAGTACTAAAATTACAAAGAAAAAAAGAAATAACGAATAAAAATATTACATTATAATAAAATAAAATAATTTAAAAGCGACTACAAAAACTAATAAAAATTACAAAAGAATGACAAAAGAACAAAGAAACTTAAACTAAAATTATCATGAAAACTAAAATTATAAAAGCTAATTCAAAATATAAATATAAACTATAATAGTATAAACAATACTAAAATAACATGGTAGTTCTTGAAATATGTTGAAATACCATAATTATAATTTCAGTATAATTCATGTCCAATGGTATTAATTCATTTAGTAATCCAAGGTACTTCCAATTATACCATAGTACTTTTTGATGCCTTTTAAAAGTGGCACATGTCTAAAAAATATTGCATTACCATGGTACTGTGTCCAAAAAACATGGTACCAGCATGACACACAAAACATTCCCCTGCAAAACATACTTTAAAATTAATTTGGTACTTCAGTGATTGATAATACAATGGTACATGTATAATGAATATAAAAGTAGAAGTATAAAAGACATCTCTTTAAAAAAACAACAACAGTATTATCTTAGTATCTTAACCAAAAAACAAACACAATGATTTTACCACGATACCATGTGTAAAAAAGAGTGTGTTAGAGAGGAAAGTGAAACATGGGCGATCATCTATATCTCTCTCATGATCAAGTTTTATTGGCATGATAAAAAGGGTTTATATCGCACAACATCTCTTATTGTGTGTGTGTTGTGGACTTCAAAGGCAGTGGAGAGAAGTGGATCCAGGCCAGAACTCTCTGGGAGATCCATTACAAGCGCATGAGAGTTGTGTGTGTGTGTGTGTGTGTGTGTGTGTGTGAGAGAGACAGCATGTGGCCAACGATGTTAGCTGCATCACTGAGGTATCTGAGGTTTGAGGTATCAGTAATGTCTGTAGCACACTAAATTTTAATATTTAGTTTCTTGGTTATAGCCAGCATTCATAATGCAATTCACTAAGCAATTTAAATGAGTCGACCGACTTCTGTATAATCAGTTTGTTTAACTATTGTATAATCAATCATTTTTTTGTTGACTATTTGATGAAGTTTATGATTTTCCACCTTTAGAACAGAATGTTTGTGCTGTTTCAAGCCAATGCTAATGCTTTATTCATTCACGAGGTCTGCGTTTGTTTTTTTCGTGGCCATTGTTGTTAGGCTGAGATTAGCAAGTTGTTTTTGGAGCTTGTAAGGCCAATTTAGTTTTTTTTCTCATGGACTGTTCAACATTTCATGGGTCATAAAAATCATTTTTAAAATGAGCTTTTGTTTTTTGTGGAGAACACACACTTAGAAGAGCTTCACTCAGAACTAAAACCCCCTTGATCTTGCAGTGCTCACAAAATACAGCAGTTCCAGGATTGGCAGGCTATCTGAATGAATGGATGTGAAGCAGTGACGGAGGTCTGCTCTCAATAACGTCTCCTTTCCAAAACAACTCCACCAGACCTTGAGCCAAATGGATCTCCATCAGCATCTGTAAATTCTGCTACCTCGACTAAAAAGGCCGGTGCATATCCAGAAACATGCAGATGTTCTGTTCAGTTTCAGATTGCGCAACCTGAGTTGTAAGCAAATGCAGTTAGCTAATAATTAGAGACTTGTTGAGATACAATTGTGATGTATACAAAGTTCTGTCATGACATAAGAATGAAATATAGGCTTCGTCTGGGCTGATATTTGCATTAGTAGGCAGGTGCATATGTAGTCAAGTGGTGCTGGGGAAGGTGAAGGGCTGAAAAAAGTCCCATGGCACGCTGTACTGATTTGAGCCTGTCCGGGACGGAAATAAATAGAATAAACAGATCGATTGGCCAAAGCAGACGTTTGTAAATAAATGTCTTTAGGTCATTTACGGTCCAAACTGCTTCACTATAACAGTAAGCCAAGCGTCAGCTGTCTTAAAATGCTTTTTTTTTTGTTGTTTTTTTTGGACATACAGTACAGCTTTAATATATAATGAAGTATTTTAAATAAAACAGTGACGGTACTTGTCAAGATTTGTTGATGCACTTACATTCTGATTCTCACTAACAGTGTTATTTAAGTATTCTGTATATACTATAATATTTTAAATTGGCTTTTATTTTATATTATTATAAAATAATTATACAATAATAATAATAATATAATATTTTATATTTTCAGGTTTCATTTTAATTTTAGTTGATCAATTTTGCTAGGTTAAGTCAACTTTATTATCCCCAAGGGACAATTTGTTTCACAGCCAGCAGTAAACCATACAATCAGCAAGAACAAACACACACACACACACGCACGCGTACGCGTCAGTGTATTTAAAGTCAGAGTCCTGACTTTATACAAATTATTCAAATCATTCAAAGTGGTGCCAACAATCTCCACACACTTTTGCTATACCCTGTAATATATTTCTGTCTTTAAGTTTAAGTGACCACCACAAAAATGAAAAAGTATTGACAGATTCAATAAAACAAGAATAAAATATTTCCATAAGTACTACAATAAAACCAAATTTTTATGTGCCTAATGAGTCCTATTTTTGTTTTTCAATATATTTTTAATATCTCGGAACCAAATAATTTGTGCTCTAACTTTGAATTGAGCTTTTATGGTTATTTGAAACATTCCTTTATGTAATATACAGAGCGCCTGCTTTTTCATTCTTTGAATTGCAACTATTTTGGGTGGTTACACCCCCCCACCCCCCACCTTGACCCCCACTATTCAGACCCTTGTTTGGCTGAATGAGGTAACCAGGTGGTGATGAGCTTAATGGTGATTGGATGAAACTCGACCTTTGCTTAGTTGAATTCAAAAGAGTCTCCATCGTTGAGCCTAATTACAGGGAAATCACCATGGCCAGTAGTTGACCTTTCCCCTTGAGTCAGATCAGAGACCTCTGGGTCTGTTAGGAGTGCTGTAATGAGGTGGCTGGGGGTCAAAGGTCGAGTCTGTGAAAGTAGGTGGTGATGTCTGTGACCCCGGGCGGTACAGATAAATGGCCAGTGGGAGGTCCAATGTGTGCATCCGTGTGTTTTGACCCAGAGCACACAAGAAGGACTGCGGGAATCAGACAGAGAGAGACGCAATGCGAAATAAAAACATTTCCTGTATAGCACAGCGTTGAGTGAAAACTGAATGTAATAATCAGGGTTCCCAAACTATTTGACCTATAAATTGGGTAAAGAACCCAAACTCTATCAGATGACAGAATGGAGAAACCAGTCTCGGTCAGGGTTCAGTTCTCCTCTGGTGTCCTCTCATATTTTAATACTTTATCTACAATAACCATTACTAACTTATTTTCAGATACAGTTTGAGATATTGTTCTTTACCTGGCTTTGAAGATTCTATGAAGTTTAGTATCTGGAACGAGGTAATACCTTATACACCACTAGAGGGCATTACATCTCTTGTCCTGAACACAGAATATGGCTTTATGATGCCGTGGTATTTTATTTGATTCACTGCTAAATCAATGTGGTAAAGTAGTATTTTACATGGTTTGGGTCCCTCATTCAATGCAGGTCTATCGTCAAGCAAAAGAATATGATGCATCTGAGCATTTACACCTGTATGACACGGGCGACATGCCTAAGTTAAATTAGTGTCAGGTGTTTGGTCTCATCACTAACCGTACGTACAGCATGAGCAATAGTTCTAGGGAAGTGTGGTTATGAAAATATTCCAGAGTAAAGCACAGGGCAGAGTAATACATCACAGCTGGCTAAACAAAAGTTCTGTGTCTAAACTTCAGCGAACACTGCTGTACTCTTCCGTCAGCCTTTGAAGATGTTTTTCTCAGGGACTCTGGGGTTTGCGTTCACTTCTGCTCTGTGGGTCTCATCTTGAGCCGCTTTCTGCTGATTTGTGTACTTTGTAAAGGAAATCTTTTGTTTTTTGCTTTGAAAATGAAAGCATCCAGCGGACCTGCTGTTTTCAGGGAGTTTTAAAGACATACTAGACGCACAGATCTTAGGTTTGGGAACATGTTCCCATGGGCTGCTGGATAAGAGCTTCTTGATGAGTTTGGGTTTGTGCTCCTCTGGTCCAGATCTGAGCGTGAGCTGCTATGCAAGTCTGCTACAGTTACAGAGACCAGACCCCTGTAGAACAGACCATCAGAAGAAAGAATGAGTGCAGACAATGTCATGAAATAACATTGACCAGAATATCACAGAGACTTGAGGGGAGACAGTAAGAAACCACCTAGCAACCATCCAGAGCACCTTAGAAACCGCATCTAACCATGATAACAGTATTATAGTAATATTGTAAAACTAAACCATAAAAATTGTTGTTATTTTATTTCAACTAGGAAACATTTCTCAAAACTGTATGCACTGAAATAACTAAAACTAGAGTTAAAAAAGAATACAAACTTTAAAAAGAGATATATTAGGGTTGCACCGATTTGAAAATTTTGGCTGATACCGATAACTCTTTATATTTGAAAGGCGACAACCGATATATTGGTTGCTAAATCCAAATCCAAAATTTTAAACACATTTTGAGAGCCTGATTACAAAAAGTCTCACCATTAATATGTCCCAAGCACACAATTATGATGTTCTCATTAATTTTATGTAGCATATGACAGACTCGTGCTGCACATGTTGCACTTTACTGCATTTTTCTTTTTTTTTGAAGTGATTCCAATCAAATTTCAAGCAGTTCAAAACCATCATGGTGAATAGTGCGTATCTAAAGGATTTATTCCATTATTAAAGTTAATTTGATTCTTTAGGGTCTAAATGAAAAGTTTGTAATATACTTTCATTAAAAATTCTCATTAGTCATTCTCATTTTAAGAAAAACTCATTTTACCTGGTCAAAAACAGCTCTGTTTTCAGCACGCCGTTTCAGTGCATATGCCTTTAAATGATAATGAGCTTCACTGACTCCGCCCCTCTGTTCTGCGGGCGCTTTGACACAACGTGGAGTGTTGCCTTGATAACAGTTGAGGGTTTAATATGGCAGCGGGATTCTCTCTGAGGACACATCTGTGCAACCGTATCAGTTTGAACCGGAGTCGGACCCGGAACAAGATGACGGCCGCAAAGAAGTTCGACAATCCGGGGCCGTTTCTCAATATGCGTTCTTGTCTGTACTTGTGTTCTTGTGGACTTGTGAAACGTCATCAGTCGCTGCCCAAGTACTGTTCCAATTCAAAGTTCACATCTAGCCAAGAACAGTTCAAATCCCCGTATGTGTTCTTGATCCGCCCCGTTTACCGAGGATGCATCGTGAGGTGACTTGTGCGGACTCGAGACAGACAGGTATCCCAGAATGCATCTCGCACCAACCAGCAAGCGTCAATAGCAGAGGAGAAAACCCGCGTAATATCAAAATACTACTGTTATTGTGTCACGAAATGCAATTTTAAGAGTGTTTCAGTCGAGAATGTGGTTGTTTAAAGCTCAAATCTGTGGTTTATTTATAAAGAGAGCGCTTATTTGAAAAATCTATCTGACGTTTTCGGAGTTGTGAGATCCAGGCAATCAGCGGGCGTTCGGCGCTGATCAACCCGACTGGAACAGCTTCTCCTCGGCTTGTGCTTTGATGTTTGCCGCTGGCTCTGATGTCTCTAGTCTAATGGTTAAACAATTCATCTATATAGATTAATATAACGTTTGTAATCTAGTTTGTTCCATGGCAATTTGTTTTGGCTGAGGGCAAAGTGAAGTTTCATAACTATATATTTAGGCTATTTAAATTTAACTTTGTAGCACTATTAGAGAGCTGACTTATGTTTGACTGAATCGTTTGCTTTATTTCTCGTTATATCGCTTCTTATACCTTTTAGGCTACTTTTATACTGGATTGATCATTAAAACTGACATTTAATAAAAAGAAACAGCTAGGGTTATGTAATTTTATTTAATATATTTTAAAATAATTCGAATATTTGTAATATTTATTTTACATTGTCTTCACTGTATGAACATGTATAATAAAATAAAATGAAACAACCCTGTCTGTTTTTTAAATGTCCGTTTTAATGATTCATTTTTTTTTAAATAAAAAACAAAAAAGAAGGGTTGCGATTTATATTTCGTGTTATAAATGCAGTGAAGATAATCAATGTATGTGTAGCCTGAACCAGATTTGTGTGGCCATTATATGTTTAAATTTTTGAGTGGTGTTTTATAACATATTTCGTTTTATGGTCGCCTCAAATATACATAAAGAGATAACCGGAGTAGCCAGAGCGATCTGAGTGACGTGAGCAAGAACGCACTGTTCCATTTGCAGAATAACCGGACTCGCGTCCTCCCGTCCTCGGGAGTTCGTTCTCCCGAGTCGAACTTGCAAGTCCGAACTACAAAGGACGCAAGTCCGAAGTCTCCAATAGCATCCAGCTGCAGCCCCGCAGACTCACTTCTGGCTAGACACCAGTGGCTGGACACCAGTGGATGGACAGCCTACGTCATTTCCGTTTTCTCCGTCATTTCCGTTTCGCCGCTAATTTCCGTTTTCACCTCTGGATAGACAGCATGTTTATTTTATATTTTCACCTCTGGATAGACAGCATATTTATTTTCTGTTTTCACCTCTGGATAGACAGCATATTTATTTTATATTTTCACCTCTGGATTGACAGCATATTTATTTTATATTTTCACCTCTGGATTGACAGCATATTTATTTTATATTTTCACCTCTGGATAGACAGCATATTTATTTTTCATCTCTGTATAGACACCATATTTATTTTATATTTTCACCTCTGGATAGACAGCATATTTATTTTATATTTTCACCTCTGGATAGACAGCATATTTATTTTATATTTTCACTCTGGATAGACAGCATATTTATTTTATATTTTCACCTCTGGATAGACAGCATATTTATTTTATATTTTCACCTCTGGATAGACAGCATATTTATTTTATATTTTCACCTCTGGATAGACAGCATATTTATTTTATATTTTCACCTCTGGATAGACAGCATATTTATTTTATATTTTCACCTCTGGATAGACAGCATATTTATTTTATATTTTCACCTCTGGATAGACAGCATATTTATTTTATATTTTCAACTCTGGATAGACAGCATATTTATTTTATATTTTCACCTCTGGATAGACAGCATATTTATTTTATATTTTCACCTCTGGATAGACAGCATATTTGTTTTATATTTTCACCTCTGGATAGACAGCATATTTATTTTATATTTTCACCTCTGGATAGACAGCATATTTATTTTATATTTTCAACTCTGGATAGACAACATATTTATTTTATATTTTCAACTCTGGATAGACAGCATATTTATTTTATATTTTCACACGTCTTTTCCGTATTGTCATTTTACATTTACGAGTTAAAAATATATAATATAAAAGCTGTGTGCAAATTGAAATATGATCTTTATCATATCTCTTTACATAAAACAATTCTCAATTATATAATTAATATTATAACATCAATAATTCATCCAAACTGCATTCACAAGAACCACCTTGAAAAATTTGTTCAGATCATATCACTATTTTCTGTGACTTAAATTCAGCCTAGATCAATGGACTATAACGTTTTGTCAATACAACAGACTTGTACATGTTAATTGACCACAATTTTTTGCCTTGCCCATTTGGATATTCAATTCTTATTTTTTTGTAAATGTAACCACTTCTGTTTTTAAAATATACGTAGATTCACATGATCAGACAATTTACCAAACAATCCAGATCAAATTAACACTTCATGATTTTGCAATATTTATTGGAAATTACACAATCTAATTAGTAAAATTAGTCAAATCTGACCATCAGAATGAAGATGCCGCAGTCAGGCCCGTAAGGTTATGGGGGAAGTACCTATTTCAAGAGAAAATAAAACATGAACAGTTCCAAATAAACTATTGCACACTGTGCACACCACACCTCATTCCTGCCCCCTAAAACTGGCAGTCTGAGCAATACTCAGGAAATTCAGGGTATGTATAAAACCCTTGCAGGTCTCCACGTCTTCCGTTTCCACAGCACTTATTATTTTTTCTTACCGCTGACATCTGCATGGCGCGTCAAATTTGAAAAGTGAAAGACGATATGGAAATGACGTCGATTTGAAAAGTGAATGACGATACGGAAATGACGTCTGCTGTCCATCCACTGGTGTCCAGCCACTGGTGTCTAGCCAGAAGTGAGTCTGCGGGGCTGCAGCTGGATGCCTGGATGCCTCTCGAAGTTTGCGTACTTGGTATTGAGAAACAGTCGTGACGTAAGCGCTCTCCGATAATACTGTTTCCGGGTCCAAAGGCCGGGTCCTCTCTACCTACCTACAGCTTTCGCCGGAGTTTTAACGTGTTCCCGTGTTGTTTAAATAGATCGGAGTTAAAAAAAAAAAAAAACAAGTGACATTTAACTGTCATCTACCGCTTTCCCTGTGAGGAGAAAGATAAGAGAAAATGGCGGCAGTTGATTAGGTAAGTTACAAATCTTAAACGAATGAAGAAACTTTGGCGCCAGTGGGTGCTATCCCTTAATCCCTAGTAACACCCACTGGCACTGAAGCGAAAAAAGTCCTTTAAGAAAAGGTTTTATGTAGTCTAGGATCTGAAAGACGAGCAGAGCGCTTGGGCCCGGAAGAGGCTAAACGTCACGCGTCACGTCAGACTTAACCGAATTAAGGCTCGAACGGGACGTTTCTGAAAAGAGGGTTTTCACGACGCGTCATCAATCCAGAAGTCGCCATTATGGAGGTACTTAACGTAAACAATGCCACTGAACTGAACCGACTTACATATTTGGCTGATTATTGCTGCTGAAAAATTGTCGTGTTTTGGTCTGTACTAATAGGTCGCACTGGGAAAAAACATTTAGAGTTCTATAGACTGCCAAAAGTTAAAGAGAAGAGTGCAAAAAACGGATGAAAGAAGGCGTTTGTGGTTGAGAGAGGCACAGCATCAGCTACATGTGTAAATGAAGCGTTGACTATGGCTAAAATGTTGACGTAAAGTAGCAGGCTACATTCTATGGCTACATTCACAAGGTCAGTCCAAATCCGATTATCTTTGTATATGATTAAAATCTGACCCAAAACGATGTCAACACTGTGTATCGCAACTGTTCAGATCCGAGTTGTGTGATAATGCAACTCTTTGGCAATATGTCAATGACATTGCGTTGATGGAGGGGTTTGCATTAGCAATAGAGATATTGTCTTGATTCAATTTTACAACATGGGAATGTGTATCCACCGCGCTGGACTCCTGCGTCTCGAGCTGCAGAACTGGAGGAGGCTGGTAGGCACAGCTTTTGTTCAGCGCTGGTTTCAAAAATAATAATCGTCTGCTTGTCCGACACTTTCAGCATGTTCCCTATAACAACGTCTGACGTGTATCTTGAAACGGATTTCATGTGCTTTTTTTGGACTGACAATCTGAACGTAACGTTAGCCTATGTCTGGATTAGAAATAGAAGGAAGAATGAGAAGCTAGCTCGTTCGGATCTTTACCACATATTAACTTTAGTTCGTCAGAATTCTGCGCTCTTTCCTGCTTAAGTCCTTCTCATTTTATGATTTCGCAGCTTCCATGTGTTTTTTCCCGTGGTTTAGACATCATAAATTAGTGTAACAATGTGTTCAGTAGTACATAAACAGTGCAATCTATGCTGCTGTTTACATCCGAGTCCCTCCGAAATGGCCGCGCATCCGGGTAACTGACCAAATCGTGACGTAGGTGAAAACCCTCTATGGTTGGTTAACGTAATGTCATATGTCACTTTGATCTATTTTTGTATGTACTGGCAGGGTAACGTTAGAGTAACTTAGTGAGATGTACGAACGCTATGTGTTTACTGATGTATACGTACTCAGTTTGTAATAACACAATAACCATAACGCGTTGTTCATTATAAACGTGGGAATTATATTGAGAACGTTGTACATAGAATACATGCCGTAATGCACCCTGAGTGTAAATCTTAGCCGCATTCATTGTGAAGCGTGCAAGCGATTTCCAAAGATTAATATAAAGGTTAATACAATTTTACACTCCTTCTGGAGGTGCAGCAGGAACATGAATAGTTGGTTCCGATTCTTTTTTCAGGAGCAGCTTCTTAGCAAAACCAGCTACTGATCCTCGTTTATAAAGCAGTCAATTGACGTTGATCGTGGGGAATATTCCCATCGAAAACAAAACTCAGCCACTGCGTCTTCAGCGGTTCGGATTTAGGAACATTAAAATGACTGCTGTGTTCCTTATTACACCCAAAAAACAGAACACCACAATCGCAAGACGCCATTCAGCTCCAGTGTATGAACAATGACGAACTATGATTGACAGCTCGCTCACGAGCGAGGGCGGGTCTGTGTTGAAACGCTGCTGTCAATCAACAATTGTGGGAGGGGCGTCCGACCGTGTGACGATTTGAGGCAGGGGAAAACATATAAGGAGATTAAAACTAAAACACTGGATGGATTTTTATCATTATATGATGGATGTGTACAGACACTGCCAACACACATTTCAGTACAATCACCTTGAAAAAGTGCATGTAACACTATATGACCCCTTTAATTGGTAATATCGGCTAAATTTTCTTATCGGGTCGATAACGATAACATTAAAAATGAATATATGTTGGCTGGTATCGATATTAGGGTTGGGAAAATAAATCAATGCATCGCTAATCAAGAAATGATTCTAGATTGATTCTTAGATTTTTCGAATTCATGTGTATATATATATATATATATATATATTATATATATAACACACACACACACACACACACACACACACACACCACACACACACACACACACACACACACACACATTTTGACAACTATTTTCCTTTCCTGGATAATTTTAAAGCTCATCAAAAGGAGCATTTTCACCTCTGTGAAAGCAATTATATGTAATAATTATAATTCAAATTAAGCATTTAACTAAATAAATCTGAAAATTACTAAACTATTAGTCTCATTTAATAGCCAAATTGCAGTAGGTATGCAATTACCATAAGACGTCACAGTGCATTGTCATAGTAAATGTGTTCAATAACTTGAAAAACAGACGTATTCTGGACTGAATACTTCAGACTTGAATCTAGTTGTTGAAAAAAAAAAGAAATTACATAGTGTGTTTGTAGTGTTTGACATCTAAATTGGTGAATATTTTCGCAAGGGAAATGTAAATGCAGTATATCATTGTATAGAAATGTATATTCTTGAATAGAGAATATTATAATATATAAATTAATAGAAAAATTTTTAATATATAAAGGGAGACAAATGTTATGCAGGAATAAAATTACCTTCATTATAGGCATTTTTAAACATAGAGACACACTTTCTAAAATACCACATTTTTAATTGACTTTCATGGTGGTAAAAGACACACATTTCAAAACAAGTTGATGCTGATGCGTTTTCACGGTTCTGACCGAAATGTGTAATGAAGTTAATTTCTGTCAGAGTTTAGTTTGCTGTGTTACAGGCTCTGGTTTGGAAAGGGAATGTCTTTTAAACCACATCACTCGATTCTTTAATGAATCATTATCGGGCGTCCCGCTAATGAAAACAAGACTGTGGGTATAGTTTAATCCAGTCAGCGTTACGCACAGTTTTGGTCTAATTCATTCTCACTGAGCACACAAACACCATCCATGTGTGCTCTTAGCCGTAGCGGTCAGACAGTGTGTGTGTGTGTGTGTGTGTGTGTGTGTGGTGTGTGTGTGTGTGTGTGTGTGTATGTGTGTGTGTGTGTGTGTGTGTGTGTGTGTGTGTGTGTGTCACAAACTAAACCGCTGCAGGTCTCCTGATCCGGTGTTAGTTTTAGAGAGAGAGGAGAAAAGACGTCCTGTGCTTCCTTATCGGCTGACTTTAGTTGACTATTTTAACAATAATTTGAATGGAATCAATATAACAAGGCTGTTTTAAATAAAATAAATGTAACAAGACCTATTTTGGAATATATATATATATATATATATATATATATATATATATATATATATATATATATATATATATATCAGCATATTAGAATGATTTCCGAAGGATCATGTGACACTGAAGACAGGAGTAATGATGCTTAAAATTCAGGTTTTCATTACAGGAATCGCTACACACATTTTTTTTTATACATTAATATTGGGAAAATTGTTATATAGGCTAAAATATTTTTTTTTTTATCAGAGGTCATGAGGTCATGTGAAAATAATAGTCTTTGAAATCTCACTGTCCTCATGCATAGTTTCACATACAAAAAATAGCATACTGTACATAAATCTATGCTCACATTGAAAATCTTGTTATCTTAAGGACCTTCTATCATATTTTCTTTTGGTTCATTTTAATTCTAAATAAATGTTGTAGTCTTAAAGGGATAGTTCACCCCAAAATAAAAATGATGTCATTATTTACTCACCCTCAAGTTGTTAACCTGTATGAATTTCTTTCTTCTGCTGAACACAAAAGAAGATATTTTGAAGAATGTTGGTAACCAAACAGTTGATGGACCCCAATGACTTCCATAGTATTTTTTTTTACCAACATTCTTCAAAATATCTTATTTGTGTTTAGCAGAAAAAAGAAACTCCATCAAGGTTTGGAACAACTTGAGGGTGAGTAAGAGATGACCCCTTTCAGGAAGTTATAATTGAAAGCCGTGGAATGAGGATGAGTGTAGTTTTACCTGCGGGGCAGCAGCGGCTGTAGTGGTCATGGAAGCGGATGGCAGACGCAGGCTTAATAAAACCTACAATCACATTCCTGGATGATCTATGAGCTCCACCTACTGAGACCAGATCAAAGAGCTTCATCACAGAGGAAGGAGCCAAAGATCAGGAGAAAGAAAGACAGAGAGAATTAGAAGGAAAGCTTTTCTTCCTGTGCTGAGATCATAGTGGAGATATTCAGTAATAATAATACAAAATACAGCTATAACCTGGAAGTGCACAAAAACGTAACCAGCAAATCGCAAGTGTGCAGTAACAAACCTCAAAGAGGCGATAGAGTTACCTTCAAATGTCCAGGTAGCTAAATATAAACATGCTGACTTTTGGACAAAGTGTCATGAGTGTTGAAAAGTTAATCACACTTTGGTAACAGTGATGAATTAGCACTCATAACAGATCCACTGACCCAACAGCCTTATGTCTCGCTGATGTGTCTGTGTGTGTGTGTGTGTGTGTGTGTGTGTGTGTGTGTGTGTGTGTGTGTGTGTGTGTGTGTGTGTGTGTGTGTGTGTGTGTGTGAGTGCGCTCTTAGCTTCGTTTGGGTAACCCAGCCAAATTATAGCTGACTTATTAGACGTGTTATTTTTGGACGGCTACCTGCTGTCTGAGACTGAAGCTCCTCCCTTCCCTCCTTCTCACTCATTCAGTCTTCAGTGTGTCCATGCATGCAGTGCAGATGAATCATTTATGACCATACTGGAAAGGAAAACTAAATATAATTCCCATCTATAGCACAGCTTTATAGTAAAACCTTTTTTTTTAAGTTGGGAAAAAGTTCTGATAAGAGATTTTCATCCTACATACTTAATATGACTGATATTGTTTTTAATGTATTTTCATAACTTTGCAGAAACATTGCTTTGGTGGTGTTAGCACATCCCTTTTAAATGTTTTATAAAGCACATTATCACATCTAACCTCGTCCTACATTCAGCATTACCAAAATATTTTTGCCACGTTCTTTAAAAAATAAAGTGTTTATCAATGTATTTTATAGAGATATAAATAAGTAGCATTGTGTTTTTGTTTTTAAAAATACAACACTTTTATCTTTATATAATGAGGCTACGTACAGAAAAGCTTTCAGATTGGGAAAGTTTTATCATAATATTTCCAAACTGTTTTAATTTACTTGTACACTAATGTTTAAAAGTTTTTTGTAAGAAATATAATGATTGTATTCAGCAAGAACACATTAAAGTGATCAGAAGTGTAAGTAAAGATATTTAAACTGCAAAAATCTTTCACAATATTTTTTAGCAATCAGATTTTTTAATCAAATAAATGCCACTAAGTGAATTATTTTTTATGGTGTGGTTTATAGAATGTTTTCAACATTACTCAGCAGTGTGACCTGTCTGCAACCAAATGTTGTGAAGTGCTGTAAAAGTGTTTTATGCTAATGCATGGAATTTTGAACTACTATAAACACACATCCACCTCTCTCGTCTCAGGTGTTAACAGCTTTGTGTGTTTAAACACTGTTCTTGTGGTCTCACTCCAGCATTTGGTCATGATGGCGCCAAGGTCAGCAGAGGCTGAGAGTGGGCCGGATTAGAGGAGATTAAGACGGAGGCTGGCATCTCTCTCTCTCTCTCTCTCTCTCTCTCTCTCTCTCTCTCTCTCTCTCTCTCTCTCTCTCTCTCTCTCTCTCTCTCTCTCTCTCTCTCTCCTCTCTCTCTCTCTCTCTAATTGTGTTTGTAATAAAACACAGAATAAGTGTCCTTGTCTTTCTGAGACATGTCTCAAAGCCTTGCATATGAAATATCCTCTCATTTAGTCAGCAATACTTAGGCAAATGAGAACCTCCAAAGGAAATCTCATTGCTCAAACGTTGCACTTAAAAAAAATCTTATTTACATTTTTACTTCGTCTCAGATGTTTTTTCTAAAATTAAATTAGTTTTGGCATTGTCGTATAGAGCTGGGCTGAGCTCGAATAGAGTTCTTTTGGATCATGTAGCTTTGTTTAATGATTACTTTATATTCAGTCTTTGGCTTTCTATTGCAGAGTTTGAGACATTGTTTAGATGTATTCTGGCACTCAAAAGGACACATGTGAGATTAGTGCCCATGGGAAGCAGGAAAAAGTCTCCTTTTGCTCTCGATTTAATCCCACGGGTGTATGAGAAACAATTGAGACACTAAGTAGATGTTATTTGTGTTATTTTCTCTGTTATGGACTAGGTTAATCCATCTGACCATCTGACTCTTCTACACCACCATGACACAGCAGTGATTAGTGTACCAGCTAACATAACACACACACACACACACACACACACACACACACACACACACACACACACACACACACACACACACACACACACACACACACACACACACACACACACACACGCACACGGGCCTATATTCAAGTCTGTTAGTACACTAGCCACAACTCGCTGTAAAGACAACCTATTTATTGTAGTAACTGAGCCATTTCAACATTGTGTCTAAAAACAATAGGTTGTAAATTGCATACTGGTTTCTTCAGAGCGTTATGAAGATCTTAGAGCACAAGTCCTTGTTTATGGGTCGTTTAATTGGAGCCTCATTAAAAGTATTGGACTTTTTTGTCAATAGACAGGATGCAGCTATTATACTGAGTCTAGTGCCCAAGAAAAGGTTACATATCTTGTTTTATGTAGGGAATATGTTTTAGATGGGGTTACCCAGATTAAGTATTGGTGTCCCCAGTCATAAACAAACTTACTATGGTCTTCCAGCTTCACTAGCAAAGGGCAATAGAAGTCTATGGAAGTCTGAAATTACTGCGCCACTAAAGAAATCACAAGACTGATGGCTTCACAGGTTTCCAAAACACCTCTGTCTACAATTGTCTGGACAAACAGGTAATACCACCATCAAACTCACAAATTTGGTTGAGCCAGAAATTGACATGTCAGAACGTCCAGTCAAACAGGAAGTTTTGAAAGGGCACCTAGTGTTTTCATGCTTTGTAAATGTCACCTTAGTTATCATTGTTTCTGCGTATTAAACTTCTTTGATGTTGTTTTTTAAGTTGCCTTGAATTGCTGATTAGTGTGGATTGATCATGCATACATGAGTGGTGTGGATTAGTGACCCTGTGCATCCTTCCTTTGGACTGCTCAGTGAATCGTAACAGGATTACAGTGGCCCAAGTTGTGGCCGGACTGAACCATGTGCACCAGCAATAGGGGGTAGAGGATATCTAGGGTAAAAGGCTGGAGATTGGGGGGGGGGTTGCAGATGTTGCAGCAAAGCTGAGCTGAAAGTAGCCTGAGGTCTCAGTCAGTCAGTCAGAGAGAGAGAGAGAGAGAGAGAGAGAGAGAGGAGAGAGAGAGAGAGAGAGAGAGAGAGAGAGAGAGAGAGAGAGAGAGAGAGAGAGAGGAGAGAGAGAGAGAGAGAGAGAGAGAGAGAGGAGAGAAGAGAAGTGTGCTGATGGACTCCATGGGGTGATGAACATGCCCCAGGGGGCTGAAGCAGAAAGGCAAATGAAAACATGAGAAAAAACCAAGGAGGAAAATAGAGACACACTCATTCCTTGCTGACCATCTCGGGCTGAGACACTCCACAACGGTAATGGCTCTCGGATGCTGCATGCCACTGAGGTCAAAAGGTACAGTAGATGTCTCCTGTCATAGTTACATAGTGACATAGCTTTTTATGGCTGTCCAGTGATTTAGAGTTGACATAACTCTCAAATTCCGCTTTGCAATCTTATCCCTGGATGTAATTTGATGTATAGCCTAGAAACTCTGACTTAAGTGAACTCATGTCATTTCAATGTTACTAAGTCTACTTTTGCATAATTTTTACAATGTGAAATGTGCATTACTTATCATCTTTGGTGACCCAATGGACTTATTAACCGCGTTGTATGGTTGTGATGTTGTGTACCTGGAAGATTTGCCGATTGGCACACTCTTTAGGCTAAACCAAACATTTGACTTGTGGTAATACCAAATGTGCTGTGACCCGTGGGGAGGGAAGGTGGTCTTCAGTGAGGTGTGGTGTCATTGGAAGGAATGGCTAATATTTGGAGGGCTAGACTTTCCCACGTTGGAAGGTGTGTGTGTGTGTGTGTGTGTGTGTGTGTGTGTGTGTGTGTGTGTGTGTGTGTGTGTGTGTGTTTTGGATTGGAGAATGTCAGTGGTCGGGGTTTGGCTCAGGGTTCGTGTCTCAACCAGTGGCTGGTGATTAGAGGGTGATTGTAGACTGAAGATGGTGGGTTTGAGCTTGGGAAACAGGACAGCCTTAAAGTGCATTCACACTGACAGCAGTTAAAATAGCTGGGGGTCACTATAACTTTTTCTTGCAAGTAGTTTGTACTAGGGATGCATGATATATTGGTATGCCAACACTGGATATTTAATTGTACATGCTTATTTAATCAATTTAGATTACCTTTTCCATAATCTAACGCTCTCCTAAAGGCTTTAGGATTTAAAAAAAAAAACTCTAGTAATTTAATAACACTGTTCAATGCAATCTTAAGCAAATTTCAAAATTAATATGAAATTTTTTTCATACTTTACATTATAATGTAAATTTACTTGCATTTAAAATGATCATGCCACTCTTTGCATTCTCATTTGGAGTTGCTGTATTGCATGACATAATACATTTGCACAAAATTGGGCTCAATTTAGTGGCATTGCTGTCACTTTGTTGATGCAAATCACTGGCCCTTTACACGGCCAAAGTTTAGATTCTGCACCCTTGATTTTATAGTAAAAGAGCTCAGATGAAATCCAACACTGTAACTATAAAATGTTCAGACAGAATGTTCTGTTGTAGTTAAAGTATCCATTCAATTTGAATGTTTGAGGTTTTGGAATATCTGCAATGATTTGGCGCCAAGGCCTCCAACTTCGGCTTCGCTTTCCAACTGTGGTGTTAAAAAATGCCATTTTACATGTTTAATCTACAGATAGCATTGATGATTGAAGAATATCACTGACTTTGGAAAGATACCAAAGAAAACAGGGAACGAGAACCAGGAAAGGAAAAGGTTCAATGATAAAGTCTGTTCTGTTTCCCATCTCCACTTTTCATGCCAGAATAAGCCTGTTGGCTTATCTCGGATGATACAATCAGTAGACAAGCGGTCTCCACGAACCATCTCTATTGTTTTTGGGAGCTGTTTACTTCTGTCATTGTGAAACAGAGGCATTGGAGATGGCCCGTTTTACCACCTTTGAGATTTCTCTGATTTGTGTGGACGAGGGGGAATTCACCAATAATTAATTGTGCCTGTTAGTAGTGGTTTATTTGCACATTTTCTTTTTTGTTTAACGCTTGATTCCCTAGAATGAATTAATGGATTTGTTAATGTTCATCTCTTTTATAGTTTTATGAATAACTGCTGCCATGATCTCTAGACAAATGTACAGAGAGACTCTTTTGAATTAACCTTTGCACTGCTGTTTTCAAAAGTGTTGAAACCCCCGTTGTTTCTTTTTCTCAGTTTAGTGTGGAAACACTTTAGGGTGTTTATCAATTAGGTGTAACAGCTGCTGAAGAGACCCATGTAGACAAATGCCCTTCTCTCTCTGAGGTGTTCAGACTGTGGAGGGATAGAAAGAAAGAGTTGTTATTGCAGTTAGAGATCACTGCTGGGTTGCTCTTTACCCCATGCTGCTAAACAACTAACAACCAAACAGCTCTATAAGGAAGAGATATCCCATCCCCCCTTCCACACAACAATCCTGTCTTGAATCAGTCGACTGACTGAGCTTGAAAAATGCTTAAGGATCTTGTATTGCTTGCCTAAAAAATAAAACCCATTTCAGCACATATACGTCTTAGAATGAGAATCAATATGGCTTTGTCTTTTAAGAATGTGTAGAGGTCTTGTGAGATCCCTACTGTTACTATAATGGTACTAATGGATTTCATACATATGCTTCTGGGTCATATTCACCATTGTGATTAGTTTTTAATGCATTCAATAATACACTTTATTATTTATGCAATGTCCCCATTTGACCACACCCATAGTATCAAACATAACGTCTCGGTTACGGATGTAACCCTTGTTCCCTGAGTAGGGAACGGATACGTTACGTCGGATGACGACGAATGGGGTTTCGCTTAGAAAGCCTATCAACTTCGAGTATTACAAAACGAGCCAATGGCAAAGAAATGCATGACGTAACTCCGCCCCACCTCGTGGGTATAAAAGGAGGACGCCGTCAACATGCAG
The DNA here is from genome assembly GCA_036326025.1 of Chrosomus eos. Lineage (NCBI taxonomy): Eukaryota > Metazoa > Chordata > Actinopteri > Cypriniformes > Leuciscidae > Chrosomus > Chrosomus eos. Next base: position 9,264,302 of record CM070837.1, on the reverse strand, counting down.
ATATGTTTCTTCGCTGAGGAGCCGAGACTGAACTCAGGTGATCCTCGCGGTATACAGCGGAAGTGGCAGGCAGACGTAACGTCTCCGTTCCCTCACTCAGGGAACGAGGGTTACATCCGTAACCGAGACGTTCCCTTTCGTTGTCACTCCGAGTTACGTCGAATGACGACGAATGGGGTTACCAGTCCAATCACGCCACCTTCACAGCTGTCTTCCAGTGCCCTGCGTAAATCTGAGATCCCTGTCGTGAGACTAGCATGGACGAAGGACTCCTATTTAACACAGGAATACCAAGGTACAGTGGGAAGCATATCCCATAGTTTAGAGGAAATATGCAATTATTGCCAACCCAGAGGGGGTGCTTAGAGAATACACATATGACCCGAAGGAAGCATATGGAGAACACTGGGGTGTCCAGCCACATTCGTCGTCATCCAACGTAACTCGGAGTGACAACGAAAGGGAACTAAATATTCTATTTTAGTTTAAAGGAATATTCACTCCAAGTCTGTATATTCACCACAAAAACATGCAAAACATGCATTTTGGATTTTAATTTATTTTAAATATATATAGAATATAGAATATAAAAATATTACATTATATATTATTAAATACAGTATATAATTTTAAATACATATTATATTATTTTAAATATAAATATATATTATTTTGTAACTCTATAGAATAATTGTCTTAATTTATATTAATTTAATGTATTTTATTTTTTTACAGAAAATTATTATTTATTAACTTTATTGAACTTTATTTTTTTTTGTTAATTATTAAATGTATCAAAAGGGCAGGCCCCTGTTATCTTAATGTGATAAATTCAACGATGTTTTTTGCAAATGAAATAATTTTTTCTTTATAAAAAAATTGTGCATGTCAGCATTAAACTTAAAATAACAAATTTTGTCATGTCAAATTTTCACTTGATATATTTCAGATTATATTAGATTTATATATATATATATATATATATATATATATATAACTTTCTCAGCGATTGATGACCAATTGGCATTGCACTCAACTGTTTGTGTGAACATTTTTTGTGTTTAGTTGCATGACGTGATTCGGTGGTTTTCATCTTGATTGTGAGTTGATGAGCTGCGATGCTACATCACCATGGTTGACTGGAGTCATGTCTGTCTGAGTAAAGGGAACCGAGAAGGGCAAGAGTTCAGTCCTCAGCGGGGGTCACACTTGGAAACCCTACTTTAAACCTTCCTAATGCTTTCCACCACACTAAGGCTGTTTAAAATGTAGGCAAATCGGATTTTTTTCTCAAATCAGATCTTTTCAGGCAGACTGTCCGCACTATTAAAGGCAGGGGGGTGGTGATTTGTTCCAGAAACATTTTTTGTTATGCTCGCTGAAAGTCTCTTCACATCCTGATACCAATTACTATGTTAAATGGCCTAAATGTATTTATATGTAAATTTATCATCTACATTTTATATATATTGTCCTACCTGCCTGTCAATGTATGTATTAACATACCTCCGCGCACCCGCTCGCACAGACATCACACATAGATCAACAAGTTGTATTGTGAAGATCGCAGTCTATGATTTAGAGTATAGAAATTTAACAATTCAGATACATAATGTACCAAGCCATGCAATGCTTTAAAGGGTTAGTTCACCCAAAAATGAAAATTCTATCATAGTTTACTTACCCTCAAGTTGTTCCAAACCTCTATGTGTTTATTTGTTCTGCTGAACACAAAGGAAGATATCTGGAAGAAAACAGATTTCATTCCCCATTGACTTCCATAGTATGTATTTTTTCCTACTATGGTAGTCAATGGGGAATGAGATCTGTTTTCTTCCAGATATCTTCCTTTGTGTTCAGCAGAACAAATAAACACATAGAGGTTTGGAACAACTTGAGGGTAAGTAAACTATGATAGAATTTTCATTTTTGGGTGAACTAACCCTTTAAATGTCAGCATCATAATTTTAAAATCAACTTGGATTCTGACTGGGAGCCAGTCAGATATACAAAAAATATGATTTTTGCTGGCAGTCTGAACTGTCTAAGTGTCCAGTAACCATTACTTCACCCATGGACTAATGGATGGAAACATTTCATCCCTAAATGTCATGTTGCACTGTGAATAAACGTGAATTTCAATTGTGAATTCAGTTAAATCGAGCAACATTTTTCAACTCTTCCATATGCAGTTGCAATTGAACAGCAGAAACTGATGTGCTGTTGGAGATTTCAGATTAGTCCAAGTAGTATTAGTTCAAACTGTGGTCACTAAGCATCTTTTCAAGGTCACTGAGGATGTTTGGCATAATAAATCAGTACAAAGTACAGAAGTTAGATCTTTTGACTTGACTTATATGATCTCTAGTTTGAGATCTCTAGATTGTAACGGATTTGGATGAAATACACACTATTGTGATAAAGTTTGGGGTCAGTAAGATTTTTTTTCAAAGAAATTAATATTTCTATTCAGCAAAGATGCATTAAATTGATCAAAAACATTTACGATTTTACAAAAGATTTATATTTCAAATAAAAGCTGCTCTTTTAAACTTTCTATTCATTAAAGAATCCGGAAAACAAAATGAATCACAGGTTTCACACAAATATGAAGCAGCTATTTTCAACATTTATAATAATCAGAAATGTTTATTGAGCAGCAAATCATCATATTAGACTGATTTCTGAAGGATCATGTGACACTGAAGACTGGAGTAACGATGCTGAAAATTCAGCTTTGATCACAGGAATAAATTACATTTTACAACATATTCAAATAGAAAACACTTATTTTAAATTATATTTCACAATATTCTTGATTTTACTGTATTTTTGAACAAATAAATGCAGCCTTGGTGAGCAGAACAGTCTTCTTTCAATTTTTTTTTTAGTCATACAAAAACAAAATTTTAAACAGTGGTGTCCAGTATGTGATTTATAGTTTCACATCAAAGGATTGAAATCTTAAAGAAGCATCCCAAACTGATTTAATTGGGTCAAACGATGGATGAAAACGAGCTGGATTCAGTTCAGATCTCCTCTTGTAGAATCAGTGGAGCCAGATAAAGGGTTTCAATGTGCTCCCCAAAGAAGTTTAATGGAGAACACTTTTCACTACAGGATTCTTGAGTATATTAGGTTTTTTGGAAACAGGTTCATTTCTTCAGATTCTCTTCTCCTGACATAAAGCTGTGAAATCGTTTTTTTGAAAGTGTTATTTTTTCCGAGTGAAAGGCAGCTATTACATTTAAGCGCCGGTTCATCTTCACATGTCAGAAGTGTTTGATCCAGACTCAGAACTGGCCCAGGACACCGGTCCAGCTCGCTTCCAGACAGATATTCTCCTTAAATAAAAGCTTTGAATCTAGTCCCAGATGGGAGAAATCAGAAAAGACAGGAATAATCTGGCATAAAAGGGGGGTATGGATGGCAGAGGTGGTCTGCAGAACAGGCACACGAGGATGACACTTTTGTCTGGTAAACACAGGGTCCATGATGCATGGAAGAGGTCTCTGGAATAAGTTTTGTTGTGGTGATGTCATGCTCTTGGAGTGAGGAGAACATCGTTCTCCATGTTTCTGTTGCAGTGGATCATCTTTAAAGATGATGCACTCTAAAAATTGCTGGGTTGTTTCAACCCAACTTATGGTCAAATATGGACAAATCCAGCCGCTGGGTTAGATTTTTACATTACATTTTTAACCCAACATTTGGGTTTGTCCATATTTTACCCAAAGTCGGGTTAAAACAAACAACCCAGCATTTTTTAGAGTGTGGGTGCCATTTCTGGGATAATAAGTTTAACCATTATATATTTGCTGTTAATTTGGAGACAAACTTGTAAATAGTGAAAATTGCTCTTCATCTTCATCTACACTACTGTTGGAATGTTGGGTATCAGTACGTTTTAAATGTTTTTGATAGAAGTCTCTTATGCTCACCAAGACTGCGTTTATTTGATGCAGTAAAAGCTGAAAAAATTGTGAAATATTATTACAAATTAAAAAACGTTTTGAAGTCAATAATGTTAAAATGTAATTTATTCCTGTGATCAATGCTGAATTTTCAGCATCATTACTCCAGTCTTCAGTGTCACATGATCCTTCAGAAATCATTATAATATGATAATTTGCTGATCAAGAAACATTTCTGATTATTATCAATGTTGAAAATGATGACATAGAATGAATAAAACTGATGAAACATATACCTTGAATGAAATTTAATCCATTTCAGAAAAAAAAACATTCAGAAAATGCATATATTTAAATGTAAATGTTCCTCTGCCTAGTAAAAATTATATTAAATATGGTCACAAAATATTATTTGATTAAAAATAAATATAAAATATGTATTTAGCATTTTATGCAATGTTACCATAGAACATTGAAAAACAAATTTTACTTTATTATTAATATTAACAAAATGTACCCTTGTAGACTTTAGAAAGCACATTTGATTGTTATTTGCATCATGACATGTAATTTTGCCATTCATTTTTCAAAGTGAACACACACACACACACACACACACACACACACACACACACACACACACACACACACACACACACACACACCACACACACACACACACACACACACACACACACACACACACACACACACACACACAACACACACACACACACACACACACACACACACAGAGAGAGAGAGTTGTGCTCTATTGAGTTTGTGACCTAGATTGCTCTGCATTAATGCTGGTGACAGGAACGTCTCATATAGAGGAGCTGTACGTCTATTCACTCGCATTACAGTGAAAAGTGCCTGCAGCATCCCAGCCAGACAGACCCTCTGTGTCTATTCAGAACTGAGGTGTGTGTGTGTGTGTGTTTGTTGTGTGTGTTGTGTGTGTGTGTGTGTGTGTGTGTGTTGTGTGGTGTTGTGTGTAGTGTGTGTATGTGTGTGTGTTGTGTGTTGTGTGTGTGTGTGTGTGTGCGTGCGTGTGTGTGTGTGTGTGTGTGTTTTGTGTGTGTGTGTGTGTGTGTGTGTGTGTGTGTGTGTGTGTGTGTGTGTGTGTGTGTGTGTGTGTGTGTGCGTGTGTGCGTGCGTGTGCGTGTGTGTCCGTGAATATTACCGGGTATGTGTATTCCTGTTTTTATGAGCTTGCGAGCAAGAATTAACTAATATTATAATATTTGCGATTTAAACATTTCTTACAAATGGTTTAGTCTGAATCAGGTAATTATGAATGTCTGTCAATGGAAAGAAAGATGGTTTCAGCCCCTGAATGGTTTTGCATGGGCTAACTGGATCTGCATGCCAAAACTATAGTTATGGGCTGCGTCTGAAATCGCATACTCTTGATTATAAGTACTTATTTTGTACGTTGCAACCACTAAATAAATATGTTCTATAGTATGAATGTAATTCAGATGCACTGCATTCGCCATGTTGTCATTATCATGTGTGACACCAGCATCAGTTGCACATGCTGTTTTTCGCCTACTGAAAGTATGTGGTTTTGGATGCAGAACTAGTTTAAAAATAGACTGTAGACTGCTTATGCTTGCTTTAGGCTCATGAATCAGGTGTTTGGTTCCATTAAATCCTTTTGTTTCTCACTCACTGATCCGTTAGCCACTGCAGATTGCAGCATTGTTTTGCTAATGTTTGTCTATTTGATCAGCACTGAGGTTATTTGCACCAGTTGCAGCTTCTCTGGGAGCGTTTGAGGAAGTGATTAGAGCGGGTTTATACACAATATAGAGATCTCAATCGGAGCATCTAGACCTACTGTTTCACAATTGTGTTGACAGACTTCTTGGGGAATCTTATAAAGTCAAGAGTTTGAGTTTTTTCATAATGTCACTGACTTTCTTATTATTTTCCTGTCATTTTTTACTTTAAAAAGGCTAATTAATTAGCAAACATCCACTAATTAACGCAGTCTAGTAAACATATGGCCACTAATGTGTGAACGATGTCTTTGTAAGATATTGCTTCTCTCTGCAGCGCTGTCTAATCTGGACATTGAGAGTAAGCTGAGTGGACACTACCAGGCCCCGTGGCTCCTGCAGAGGAACGTGTTCCTGCCCTCGACCCGGCCCGCCTGCGTCCAAGAGCTGCATCGACATGCCAAACAGAGCCTGCGGGCGCTGTACAGAGGTTAGAGACCTTTACTGATCACTGCCGCTCGATTAGCAATCATCATATTTATTCCTCCTGAGAATCACAATCACATCTCATCTAAGCAAAGTTGTTTGGGTTGTTCATAATCCTCCATTCAGACACTGACCGCCCTCTAGTGGAGGAAGATTGAAAACGTCACATCTCAATGATCTGATTTGTGATAAATGCCCAGTTTATATACAGTATAGTAATATATTATAGTATTTGTGTAAATATTATGAAATAGCTTTATTTTTATATTTTCAGTTTTTATTGTAATTTTAGTTTTATTTAAGTTCATTTAAAGTATCTCTATGTAGATTGAATGTTTTACTAATTGTAGTGCTTTCAAATTTTTTTTTTTCAGTTACTTGCCAAGGCAATATATCTAATTTTTGGTCAAGTTTTCCATCTAATTTTTAAATATTTTATTTGATTTCAGCTTTATTTCAATTTTTAAAAAGTATTTTATTAATAGTTGAAGTTTTAGTTTAGGTTAACAATAACATAAACAGGATAGTATTTTAATTGTAAGTATAGTAAGTGCTTTTGTCATTTTTATTAGTATTCTAAGTATTTCTGTGTAGATTTCATTTTTTTAAATTAGTTTTAGCAAATTAGTACTTAAACTTTTCCAAGGCAACTAATATTTTTCATCTAATGTTTATCATTTATTTTATTTCACCTTTATTTCAATTAACTTAATTATTTTCATAACAACACTGTACATGAGGATATAACTATTAAAACTATAAAATGAACATTTTAATTCTTAAAACGGTTTTGATTTATTTGTAATGTATAACAAAAAATGAAAAACGGCAAAAGAATGTCAGACAGTGTAATAATTAGCCACACAGTATAATACAATTGAAACCATTAAATCTCCATATCAATAAAAAGAGCAAAGTTAAAGGTGAACTGTGTAATTTCAGCAGCATCTAGTGGTGAGATTGCAAATTGCAACCAACAGAAGTTACGGTGGCCGACAGGAAGTGATGTCGTCGTCTGAAACAGCAGGGAGTAGCCAGTTAAGCAATGAGGTTTCTTTACAAAGATAGAAGTAAGAAATTAGGTTTACTTAATTATTCAGTAAAATGAAATGTTATTGCGAATATTATTGTTACTTGTTCATCAATGTGTCAGTGTTTTATTCGCTGACTTTAGCTAGCTTCTTTCAACATAGTGACGAAACACATTTGTCCGTTTAGGGCTCCTGTAGAAACATGTCGGCCTATTTCAATGTAAGTGGACCCGCGGTGTGTGTAGATAGAAATGGCTCATTTTAAGGTAATAAAAACATAACGGTTCATTATGTAAGGTCTTTAAACACCGCTGAAAACATAGTCATTGCATTTCTGTCGACAGATCCTCCTAAATATTACACAATGCACCTTTAAAATTGAAAAAGGACAAATACCAAACATCATGATTATAAGTTCAAACGTGTGAATCATGATTTCATATAACTCATGCTATTTCTAATAACTAGTGGTGCTTGAGTTGCAAGCATTGTTATTATATTGCTCTTGGTTGAGGTTAGTGATTTGAACAAACACCTTACTCTCAGAGTGTATATACCTCACTCTTCCAGACATTATTATTCCTCAAATCACATGTCTCGTTGATATAAATGATTTGCCTTGTGTTTGTGTAACTGCACATGATCAGACCAGCAGCAGAGGCAGGAGGTCAGCGAGAGGCAGCGGAGGGTCACCATCTCCATCTCCATGGCTCCGCCCATCATGCCCAGTTACCCGTCGCCCCGCGCCCACAGGACACGCCAGCAGAGAGAGAGGCACCTGACCACGGTATGTCAGGTATCCATGTGCTGTTATTGCAGACCTGATCTATCGTGGGGCTTCATGTAGATGGTGTGATGATGACGACGATGATGATGATGATAGTGTGTCTGTGTGTTTAGGAAAGGACAGAGAGAGACATAGAAACTCAGACAACACAAACACAGGTAAACACACACCTGTGTGTCACGCAAAACCGACACGCTGCACTGCATGGAGATGTTTTGTTTTAGCTAAATCAGTCCACCATTGTTGTCCTTTATTTGTGTATGTTTTCCTTCAAATATCCCCTTGTGGAAAAGAAGTAGGCTACACTTTAGTTTGCTTTTTTACTGCTTATTGTGGAAAAATACACTTTAAAAACAAGCATGTGAGAAAGTATGAAATACTTTGGAAATAAAATAAAATATATGAACACCTCGTTTTACTTTACCATTCATATAATACCAAAAATGGTGTCAGACACATAACCTAACCCTGCTTTTTAGCAGATTTCAGCAGTGGAGTGTAACGCAGTCACCTTGGCGGTTTGAAATTTATAGGCTATATAATATACACATTTTTGTCAAAAATATAGATTTTTCAATACATTAAAATATATCTGAAACTCTTCAAATACTCATTTTCCATAGATACACGATAACAGATGCGCTTTCTCTCTCTCGTCTCTCCAACAGTGAATTACACACAAACCCGCCTCCATTCACTCACTCGTTTCATTTGCTCCGGATGAATATTGTTGGTGTTGCAGGGCTTGAATTTCGGCGGGTTTGCGCGTATTGTGCATCATTTTACTCATTCCTTGCCTCATCTTGGCAAGTGTTCACATAAACATAGTCATTTATGTTTTAAATGAATGTAAACAGTTGAGAAATAAAATGCATGTGTAACAGTATAATACCATAATACTGGTATAAGACCAGTCAGGTATTAAAGTGACATCAGCCTAATATACCTGCTGCCAAATTATGAGATAATTTTTTTTTTTTTTTTTTTAAATATCAAAATTGTGACCAGTGATAATGCTGAGTGGCTAGTAACTTTGGGAAACCATTAGCCACAGTGGCTGGTGAGCAAAAAAAGTTAATGTCAAGCCCTGTGTAGCCTTACTAAACTAATTATGAAATTATGCGAAACAATACTTTACATTGTTCTCCACTTAAACCAGGAGCCAAACCCTTAGTAGCAAAAAAACAAAACAAAAAAATTTGATATGCGAAACACTGTTCCAACTGAATTTTCAATGGTTTGCCGATATGAACCCATGAATCATATGATTTTATGTATGATTTTTTCTTCTGCTGAACATGAAAGAAGATTTTAAAGAATATGGGTAACCAAACAGTTTTTGGTCCCCATTGACTTCCATAGTATGGCAAAAAGATATACTATGGAAGTCAGTTGGGAACAGAAACTGTTTGGTTACCCATATTCTTTAAAATATATTATTTTAAGCTCCACAGAACAAAGAAAGTCATACAGGTTTAACACAACTTGAGGGTGAGAAAATAGCCTCTTTTCCATCCACTTTTTGCGCTGTTATGTTATCGACAAAGTGAATATGCGAAAAAAAAAACATTACGAAATTTGCCGACTCCAGACTGTTTCCATTCAATTGGCCCTTACCGATAATATTGTGTGCGTGATGACGTCACGGATGACGAAAGCGATTTGTCGCATATGTTTTTGTGTATCGCAAAAAAAAAGTGCCCTTGAGCCGTTTCCATACATTTTTTTTTTTAATATCGCAAATTCTACCTTTTGGGGTTCCAGTCAGCACACCTCCCAATATAAAAAAAAAAATGGAGAGAGTATTCAGGCAGTTAATTGAAATTTGCAAGCTTACTGTCATTGCAGTTTCACAAATATTTCCAAGTTTCCGAAATATCAGAAGACGACGCCAGAATGAAGCAGTTGCTCATCTGATAGGGCTCGAAGTAACTACCCTTATGCGATGAAACCCAAAGGTCTAGAGACAGACCACGCAATAAGGCGTTCTGGGAGGAAGTTGTGGAGAGACAGAAAGGTTTTTTTGCCACTTTTTGCCAGGCTCGACATTACACTACACCAAAAAACTAGTTGAGGATAAATTCTTTAAAATTGGGCAATTCCAGCGTTTTGGACGTGACATTTGCAGTCAAAACTTGAAATATAAATTCTCAGAAAATGCATTTAATACTGAAACGTCTGTTTATATATCCACACTCCCTTAATAAAGGAGTCCAGACATTTGAAAAATATCAGTCTACACATACGTTTTATATTTAATAAGAGGGAAATATCATAACATAACATAATATGAGACATGACACAAAAAATCTTTAGCTTTTACGTGGCAAAATATTTTTTAGTCATTCTATGAATCCTACACTGCGCAAAACAAAAGTAGCCTAATACTAACCGGATGAAGAATGGTCGGCCTCCATAGAACATAAAATATTATCTTTATTTTTCGTGTTCGCATTTATGAGGAAAAAAACACGGACGTGCAGTTCTCCGTTACGGACATGGCCGCTCTCAAAGTGACTTTAAAACTTTCACAGAGACCTCAAACAGAAAGCACAAAGCCTGTCTTTAAAGTGAATTTCGTTTTTTTATTAATTGTATCTTAATTTTAATCTGTTTCATCAACCAATTAGGCTACCTGGATTTTATAAATAAGAAGTAACTATAGAAAAAATAGATCATCAAGGCCCGTACGGAAACGGGAAAGAAGGCATTTCTGTATTCTGCACCTTCAGCATGGAATAGCCTAATTTGCAAAAGGACTTCTCGGATCTCGCTAAATGCTTTTAAATCCAAAATGAAAGATTTAGAGGCAGATGCAAATAGGCTAAATGCTGTTAGACTGTAAACATTATTTTAAATGCTTATATGAAATGTTAGCTTTAATCTTCTGTGTTATTTGTCTGTGCCTATGTGTTTGTACTGCTGCCTGTCTTGGCCAGGTCACCCTTGCAAAAGATCGGTTCTTAATCTCAATGGGACTCTCCTGGTTAATATAAAGGTTAAATAAAATATCACGGAGGCGCCCACGCGTGAACTGGACTCTCGTCTCATAAATGAACCGAAACGCGTAGCCTATAATGTGAAAATATCATTTGACACCACATTTATTTGCGTTAAAGCCCTTTTTCTCGACAAAAAGTGTTTCCAAACTAGTTTTCGCGACATTTAAAGTATCGACATAGAATTTATGCGCTAAAGTTAAACGGAAAAGTATTGTGTCGACATTTGCAAAAAATGATCGATAATTGGCATTTCCATCAACTATATCGGTAAACATTTTGATGCGCTAAACCTTTTTCGCAAAAAAAAAACCTTGGATGGAAACCTGGCTAATGATAACATAATTCTTATTTTTGGGTGAACTATCCCTTTAAGAAATCCTGAAAGTGCATAGGCTTCTCTCTTTAAGTACACTAAAGTAACATTTTATTTCATTAATTTTATATTGTCTGCAAGTATAATTATTTTAAAATATTCTTTTAACATATAAAGAACACTAAAAGTGCACATTACTTCTTTTTAATAAGGGTCATATACCCTGTGAAGCATGTAATCAACATGTTCCTTACAGCAACAGAGTATGTTTTCTTTGCATTGATGTTCATGCAGTCATGATGGTTCTAGAGATTATTTATTCATTTTTCAGCCTCATAGTTTGCATATTTGATTGTGAATAAAGCAGAAGCAGGTAAATAACTATATTAGCCAGGTTGCCAGTTCATTTGTTTTTTTTAAGTGGTCATTTTAATGGAACGATTATTTAATTTTTATTTTGATCCAGCTGATCTGAAAGCAGGGAGCATCTCAGCAGGGAGGACGCTATTTGTATACCAGGCCGGTCATTATGAAAATAACTCCTCTTTTGCAGCCAACCATGCAGCCGTGAGGACAAACAACATTCATTTCTTTGTTTAACATTGTATGATAACAACACTATTTATTTCAGGATGATTTAGGCTGCTGGATTGTGTATATCTTTACTCACTACACTGTAATCTAACCATCAGATGATAACACATTATTCCATCTTGTTCATGTTCATTTGACCTGTTTTTCCTCATCAGTCATGACAAGTGACAACATATTGCTGATCGCTTTGGATCTATAGAGTGCTGATGTATTTTTGTAGGCTAACCTGTAAGTTTGCATCACACTGTTTCCCTCGACAAAAACATATAGGATTTTTCCTTTGGATTATTGCATTAAATACGCTCTGTTACCAACAAAAGTTTATCATTTATCATCGTGATAATCTCCACAAATGAACAGATATTTTATGAATTTTGAAGGCTAAATACAATCTCCAGAAGTAAGAAGCTAAATCTAAGCTAAATCTGATGGTGAAATCTCATGACTTCAATTTCACCATCACTAAACCGCATTTTTCAAGACAAGTAAAAGCTTGGAAAAATCGCAAGATTTATTTAATGTCGCAGAATAAAACATGAATATATCTTGAGCTTGTTTGAACCACAGACATTATTTCTGGTATTTAACCAAAAAAAAGTATCGACTCAGAACTCGTTTCCGGGTTTTGGCCTACAAAAATATGTCATCCCTCTGTGTTGCACTGGGTAGTCCCTCCCACTGTCAATTCTGATTGGTCCAAAATCTTGCTCAACATGACTGCATATTTTGTTGTGACCTAAAAGTTATTTGCTTCTGAAATGCATTGCACCTGTTTAGGACACATGCCAAGTTTACATACTATCCATCCTAAATAGTGTGCAAGAATAGAGTTAGTGAGTCTCTAATTATAGTATGTTAAAAATAGTATGCAAAATTTTTGTGATGAATGGGAAAATACTTCTAAAACCAAACTGCACCGTGCAAGCATGCACTTTTCCATCAGCAGAGCTTGCTTTTAGTGCACACTATATATGTATGTGAATCGGGACGCAGCTGGTGTTATAAAAGTTTAAGTACTGCAGATGACTTCTTAATTATATATAATGACCTCTATATCATCACGTCATGTTTTGACAAGCACAATGAGCCACGGGTGTTCTGCTAGTTTGAATGACTGTAACAGTTTTGCAGAAGTACCTGTGCCAGACTGTGTTCATATTCATCCTCATATTCATGTCCATCTTTGTGTTTGTTTGTGTGTGTTGTAGTTCCAAAGCACCCGGTCCTCCTCCCCTACTGAGTGTTGTCATTTTTCCCCATGGAGCAGAAAGGTATTTTACCCCCAAATGTCTCCTAAATCCTACTTTCATGCTGTTTTACATCCCTAATCAAATCATAATCATGTGGCCAAAACTGCTTCCGGATCAGAACTTTTGACAAAAATGTGACTCTTTAAGACAAGTTTGTAACATTTAATGAGCTTTAATATAGATGTTTAATCACATCTTATTAAATCTTAACAGGGCTCTTTGTGTTTTGTCTAACATATATCATTCTTTAAAACTTCTCTTCTGATGCTACTACCTTCTGTAGTTCCTATGACAGCAGGACGCCTGACCTAACATCTGGATATGCCAACGTCAAAATAATCTTCTGTGCATGCGTGTGCAAGTCTGAATGAAAGAAAATGGGTGTAGACCAGTGTCAGAAACTTATTAAAGCTACACTGTGTAACTTTTTTAGTTTATTCTTAGCTAAAAACACTTAGTTCTTTGCAAAATATATGTGCTCATTAATGTATATTTACTTCGTTCAAGTAATAAAGTATTCTCGTGAGTGTATAATATGCCATTGAAAATACATACGGGTAAGGGGTTCTAATGTCGGTCGCCATGTTGCCCCTCCATCTTGAAAGTACATTAGCCAAAGAGCGACATACCCGTTAACTCAAGCTTCGCCTTTCGCGTTTTAACACGTGTGGGTTAGCACTCGAACTGCCTAACACTCGAACTGGAAGCCATGTTAATCTTGGACTACATTGGCCACCGTAGGAGTTAAAACGAAATCGGAATTGAGAGAGGAACAGAAACTAATATTCACTGGATGGTCATATACCTTTTCACCGCTAGATGGGGGTAAAAATCACACAGTGTAGCTTTAAGGGGGAATTGGTTTTCGGGGGCATTTTACAAAAATATGAAGCAGCATAACTGTTTTTAATATTGATAATAAGAAATGCTTCTTGAGCATCAACTGACTGATTTCTGAAGGATCATGTGCCAGCAGCCATATCACCCTGTAGCCCAAGACTGGTTGCCCACTGAAGCTAAGCAGGGCTGGGCTGGTCTGTACCTGGATGGGAGACCTCCTGGGAAAACCAGTTTATACACTAATAACCAATATATACATTAGTCAATTGTAGTCTTTTAAAAAGGCATCTGAAATAATAAACTGAGTGCAATGTAATGTTGTCAAAAATATAGATTTGACAAATAATATATATATAAAAAGATATCTGAAACGCTTTCAATACTTATTTCCCACAGAATAGATGAAAGATACCAGCTGCGTTTTCTCTCTCTCATCTTTCCAACAGCGAATGACACAAACCCACCTCCCTCATTCACTTTCGGCATAGGATTGTACGTATTGTGCATAATTCCCGCATATATTGTGATCACACCCAAAGTGAGTCACATAAAGCCGCCTCTCAGTACTGAATCAGGTACTTTTTTGCTGCTTATTGCGTTTAAACAGTCAAATACACACTAAATAGTGTAAAAATGTTGGTTTTGGCAAGTATTTTACGTAAACACAGTCAGTTGTGTTAAGTGAACATACGGTTGAGAAATAAAACGCATGTGTAACAGTATAATGGATCTGTGCGTCAGGTCTTAAAGTGACAGCAGCCTAATATACCTGCTGCCAAATTATGAGATAATTACAAATATCTAAATGGCAGTTTTTTTCCCCATGGTATCGATGTCAAAATTGTGGCCAGTGAAAATGCTGAGATGCTAGTAACTTTGGAAACCACTGTGGCTGGTGAGCAAAAAAGTTAATGTCAAGCCCTACTAGTAATAGCCTGGTCCCACCAGACTCTCGTACATTTAATTCCATTTGTACATAGAATCTGGCACCACTCCATTGACAAGCGTTAACTTCCGAGTTAAGTCTAAAACTATTGGATCTACCCAGAGTCACACTATCTGCCATAACCAATCGCTAACGTTTGGTCGTGACATGTCTTTTCCCGAACCCCGTGGGAGGATGGCCACCAACAAAACTAAGCAAAGATTGTTCTTGTTCTTGATATTCTGCAGCGTTACCACAACGGACCGAATGGCTTCGCTCGCATCTTTCTCCGCTGCCATTACAGAACTACAACTCAACATAACCCACGAGTCGACATCAGCGTCATCGTTTTTAGCCACTCCCTCTGTTCGCTGATTGGCCAAAGTCTACAGCAGAATCCCAGACGCAGTACTGAAGGAAAATGAAAATTAAGTGGAAGTACGTAGGAGGGCGGAGTCAGGCTATACTAGTAATGCTGTATAAATCAAAATTTGCACCGACTAATAAAACATTGTCCTTCTCATACCCTCTCCAGCATTATGCTCCAGAAAACAGTATGTGAGGAATGTCTTCCGGGACGCGCACACACACACACACACACACACACACACACACACACGGAAGTGCGCTAGTCTGAGGTTTCCTAATGACAGGGTTTCCAGTGTAGAGCTGCTGTCTGACTGTGTGTGTTGGTCTGTGGCAGAAAAATATAATTGCCCATCAACTCCCCGCACTGTGGCTTACCCACAAACCCCTGCCTGAGTGCCTGACTCCAAGATAGATGCTTTAGAGAGTGAACAAGAGAACAGAGGCATTCCATCATGACTACCCTTTTGAAATGTTGTCTTCGATTCACATCTGTCTTTTCTGATCAATTTGAAGGCATATGCAGCATCCAAAATTAATGCAAATGATCCTGAAGAATCATGTGACTATGAAGACTGGAGTAATGATACTGAAAAGCTTTGATCACAGGAATAAATTACATTAAAAGATATTCAAATAGAAAAAAGTTATTTTAAATTGTAATAATATTTCACAAAAATTAGTTTTTTTACTGTATTTTTAATTCAAATAAATGTATTGGTGAGCAGAAGAGACTTCTTTTAAAAAACATTAAACAAAATAAAAATTCGAAACCTTTGACCAGTATTGTACTTATTTATTTTTAAATAAATTTTTAATCACATGCCCTTGGAATATTGCCAAAACGTAAATTTTGGACCCTAAACATAGGTCTTGTAGACATACTATAACTTTCACTTTCTCAAGTTTCCTTGCACTCCATCTTTCTTTTTCCGGTCTCGAACTTCATGAATGGCATTCTTTCATTCCCCTGAATGTCTCGTTTCTTTTCTAATCAAAATAGCCCTTTGAACGCGAGCCAGATGGAGAAATCAAACCGTCACATTTGGCTCATTCCCAGCCCCCTACTTTCCCTCTTTTCCTGCTCATTTTCGCTCCATACCCTCCTTTTCTCCTTTCTGCTTTGATCCCATGCTTTCCAATACTCCACTTCACCCCTTGCCCTTCATTTCAGCGCCGGCAAACAAAAAGGCCATAAACTGCCTTTGATTCTGTCCGGCTCTTTTTTTGTGCCTCTTCCCTCTTTCTTTTCCTCCTCCTCCTATGGTTTTGGGAGAAGTTTCCGTGGTAACACTTTTTTTTGGCTGCTGTTTATTGTGAGATCCTCATTGGGCGGCTGGGAAAGCGAGACACATAGACTCAATATCACAGCTCTCTTTAACACTGCACGTTCATATGTGGCTGGGTGACAGCCCTAAACACTTCAAACCTTTTTAGGCTCTGTAAACTTCACACGGTAAGTTTGTACAGTAGCTTTAACTCATTAGATTAGTTGCAAACTTAACTGTCTGACAGGATTTAGTAAGTTCAGCTGGTGCAGTGAATGACAGCTGAAAAGTGGGAATTGAACACTGAAGTGTTGTGTTGCATGCTCTATGTAATATGTGTCCTGGGTTGTTTAATTTCTTATAAATTATTTTCCTGAAACTGTTTCACACAAATGCATCTTCACTATTTGCATGTGCCAACGCTTCTTTATGCATGTGCATGTAGCTTTTGTAACAAAATATCAAGTTACAGTTTAAGTGTTATTCCTCTGTTTCACAGACTTCATGAAATCAAAATAGGATTTGTGTTGTTTTTAGTTTTTTGGTTAGCATTAAAGCATTCTACAGCAAGATATACACAAAAAATGTATTTCTTTCTAGTAAATATGGACCAAAAGTATCCAACTTTTAAATATTGCTATAGCCACTGACTAGCAAAAAGTCACTAGCAGATTATGACTGACATAAATAAAGACCATTGGCCATTTAAACCAGTCCAACCACTTATTTTATTGGGAAATACATCATAGGAACATTAAAGGGTTAGTTCACCCATTACTCACTCACCCTCATGTCTTTCTAAATCTGTAAGACTTTCGTTCATCTTTGGAACACAAGTTAAGACCTTTTGATGAAATCTGAGAGCTTTCTGTCCCTCCATTGACAGCCAATGCAATTACTAATTTCAAGCCCCAGAAAGGCAATAAAGACGCCATTAAAATAATCCATGTGACACCAGTGGTTTAACCTCAATTTTATTAAGCGATGCGAGTGCTTTGTTTGCGCAAAAAAACCCCACAATTTACCAAAATATTAATTTCCAAATGTGCATTCATGCAACAACGTCCACTCTCGCATCAACACAACACACATGGGTGATTAATGTTTTGTAAACAAAGTGTTTTTTTGTGCAAAGGACTCCATAAAATGTTGGTTAAACCACTGGAGTCATATGGATTACTTTAAAAATGTATTTACTACCTTTCTGTGGCTTGAAAGTAGTTGCATAGGCTGTCAATGGAGGGACAGAAAGCTCTCAGATTTAATCGAAAGATCTTCATTTGTGTTCTGAAGATGACTTAAAGTCTTACGGATTTGAAATTACATGAGGATGAGTAATTAATGACAGAATTTTCATTTTTGGGTGAACTATCCCTTTAACTGCTCTAATCAAGTGAATTCATGGGGTCTTGAAGTTCACAGCAACACTGGAAACATAATTCATTTGATAGACACATTCAACCTCAGAAACCTCATTCTGATATTCTTGCCGTAATGTTCTTCTAGGTTGCTCCTCCAATCGATTCGGATTCAGAGGCACTGGCTCCGGGCCACTGGCCGAAGTGCCCGATCCCAAACGTGCCCTCAACGCTGGACAAACAGACAAACTGGGCTGGAATCTTACCATTACCCACCCCAGAAGAGAAGATGAAGACAGAGTCTCGAGTCATCACCTCATGCATCGTTCCCATTAATGTAACAGGTAAATGTCTCTAGTGTTTGCTGGTGATAATGCATGCTGAGTCAGAACTGAGTCTGACACTGAAATGGTTGTTCATAGTAGTTATAAAGGAAAGTTTAAATGAAAGAAAAGCATTCTATTATTGCATACTACATATGGCTCAAGTCTGGTGAAGTTGTCACTACTGAAGGAGAACTTTGGTCCATTAGGATCTAGTCATGTTGTAAAAGTGTGCAAATTTAGTAAGTAAAGGGCAATGATAATAACAAATAATGCCAGGAGCTTTTGTGCCAATTCTTGATTAAGGGTGTGTTCTCACTTGTAGTTCAGGTTCTCTTGGTCCTTTCTTAATCCCTGTATCAGATCAGAAATTACACGATATTGGCCTATATTTTTGCTGTGATAGTTTTGCTAGTGCTAGCATAACTCAGGAACAGTATATGTTGCATCTCATAACAATGCATATGAAAGCATGAACATATTGACCAAAGTTCTCCTCTGGCATCAATGAACAGAAGGATCACCTTGTGAGAACGCTGAATTTTGCGTGTATTGTTTTCAGAGGAGGGCGCCAACGCTACTTCCCCCTCAGCGATATCAGCTTTGCTAAGTGAGAGATCTTTTACATGTCCATTAAGTTTCCCTCTTCAGTCTCAGTGCCACTTCATTCCCAAACCATCACCATTTAGAACAACATGTGGAGAGGGAGAGAGAGAGAGAGAAGAGAGTTGTTGTTTCTTCTTAATTTAATGCAAAAAGCAGTAATAAATGGATTATTCACATTACTAGCTCATGCTACTATAAGTTGGCATTAAGTGGCCATTAATTTAATAAATAAAAGGTTAGTAGTACTGAAACATAGATGGATAAAGTAAACGGGTGTTTTTTTTCATACGGGGAACTTTTAAAAACTCATTCTGTTTTAAAAGCGTAAAAAATAATTGCTTTAAACTTTTGCCATTTTTGACTATTACACCGTTTGCTAGTTAAAGGTTAAACAAGGCCATGATCAGATCTTCTTTATTCCATGGCATATGATAAATGTTTTAACATGAAACTTCTTCAAACCATGTTTTATCCAAGTTGTCTAAAGTGCCCAAACTGAAGAATCACCCAAATACATTAAAATTAAGACACACTGGAAAGTAGGCTAAAATCTGCAAGTCATAAAATTTGAAAACAAAAAAGTTCTTAGTTGCCTTGGTTACTTTCTTTGTGCCAGATAATGCAAAGAGTCAAGAAAGCGTTTTGTGCATGCTAATCAGTTGCATTAGAATTACAAAGAGGCCGAATATATCTACTCCGGGCTTGACTGGAACAGGACTTTTGCAGTGCGTGTCAGCATGGATTGAATCAAAGACAGTGTCGACTGGAAATTGCACATAACAGGCGCAGTGGTGTAATTGGTGCTCAAAGGGCCAAGCCTGCAATCACATGAGAGTCATGATGCATGACACTGGACAAACATCAAAACAAATAAAGCTTCAAATAAAGAGAACGGCATCAGGCTGCAGTCTAGAGAGTAAGGCTGAGGTCGGGTAGGACAGATATACTCCCATTTTCAACCCTGGTTGTTTTCTGTTCTGACGTCCTGAATATGTTGCTCCTTTCACCTTGCATGGCATTGCGTATTGTTGTCTGATGTATTTTTGTGTCAGTTAAAATATTTTAACATGACTGAAACCATCTTTTTTTTGTTACATTTATGATTTTACAATACATGCATTTTTGTTATGCGATTTTAAACTTACATAAAGATGCAGAAATGTAGATTATTTTATATGTGATATGGTAAAGTACTGTTATATACTGTAAAATATTATAAACATAAAAAGTATTACATTTATAATATAATATGTTAAATATATTGATAAAGAAATAATTATATTAACTTATAAATGTTTTCTTTTTAATAATGATTATGGGTAAAATAAAAAATAAAAAAACGAGTGTGAGAAACATGGTATGGAGAAGCAAAAAAAAAGTGGCTTGCTCCCAACACCCTCTCACATGTCTGTTGCTCTTTGCAGGGGTTGGGTTCGACAGAGAGGCCAGTGTGCGCTGCTCACTAGTCCATTCGCAGTCAGTTCTTCAACGGCGGAGGAAGCTAAGGAGACGGAAAACGATCACTGGCATTCCCAGACGAGTGCAGCAGGATTTGGGTGTGTGAAGCATTCTCCTATCACTCTTTTTGTTTTCATTACTTGTTTATTAATTATATTTAAATATGATAATAGTAAGTGTCACAAAAATAAACTGTATTACTAAAAACATCTTTCATCACTTTTTAGATTCTGACGAGTCTCCAGTGGCCAGAGAACGTACTGTGATAGTCCACACCAACCCTGAACTTTGCCAAGAGGATCTCACGCTCTCTCGCCTCAACACTAAGGACTCTGGTTGCCAGACAGAAGAATTGCTGATTGTTGGGGCTGCACCCTCACGTAGACGGATCAGAGCACAAAGGGGGCAGGGCGTGACTGTGTCACTGTCCCATTCCACAGGGAACATATCTTCTCTGCCTGACAACTCTGACACAATGTTCACCGCCTCAGTAGGCTCCCGTCTACGTTCCCGAAGCCTCCCGCGTGAGGGAGGGCGACTGGTGGATGAAGGTCATGATGACAGTGATGAGGATGATGATGAGGATGAGGAAGAACTGTCCCCGTTTGAGGCAGAGGACTTCCTACCAGTCCCAGGGGGACATATTCTAAAAGATGATGAAGAAAGCACTGATGACCAGGCAATCCCAGAGGGCCAGCATAACAGTTTGAAATTCAAGCAACATGCTGGAACTACAGAGCATGACTGGATGGAGAGGGGTCGATCCCGTCTGCCTCGTAAAGCTGACATGGGTAGCTGTGAGATTTCGTCAAGTTCTGATACGTTTAGTAGCCCCATCCACTCCGTTTCCAATGCTGGTGTGCTGACTAGCCAGATGGACCACAAGGAAGATCACCAGTCCTCGAGTGGCAACTGGAGTGGTAGTAGTTCTACATGTCCCTCCCAGACATCAGAGACGATTCCACCTGCAGCCTCACCCCCACTCACCGGATCATCCCACTGTGATTCAGAGCTATCGTTGAATGCAGCTACTAATACTAATGATGATTCCACATGCTTCATTATTGATCCTTATCCTGGTGAACGATCGCAAGGCCTTCGTAGCCATAGGACAGGTTCATTCACTTCCACTGCAACTGACATGCTTGATGATGCTGGAGTCAGCACTGCCAGTGAGGGTGAGTGGAGCTATCCCCTCTACAGGCACAACATGCCTTGCCAGCCTGACTTCAGTCCTGAGCCCTCTAGGGCAGAGAACATCCTAGAATGTCCCAGTTTTGCTAGCATAGCCACTTTTGAAAGTTTATCAGAAAGGCCACCTTCTGAAAAGGCAGACACCGCCTCACACTATTCTGTAGATGCAGAGGGCTACTATACCTCCATGCACTTTGACTGTGGTCTTAAAGGTAGCAAAAGCTTCACTTATAACTATGCATCTGTAGACCAGCAGCAGGCAGAATATGGACATCAAACAAACACACTTGGGAGAAATAGTCTCTCTCTAAGGAAACCAAAGGTGAAGCCATCCCCGCCAAAACGTAGCTCATCCTTGAGGACAATAAGCAGCCATGGTGGACCTCCCACTGACAAGAACGAACCAAAGATCGCTGGTGGTCAGAACAAATCAATGTCTTCCAGGGAGAGAACTCAGCATGTGGGATTAAACGGAGGCTCCTTGAGTCAGCTGGAGAGTGAGGAGCCACTGGGTGCTTGGGGTGTTGAGAGTTCTACAGAGATTCCAGAAGTTGTTTTGTTTGGCTCCACAGAAACGCATTCATTCAAGGATGAGGGAGCTGTCCAGTCAGACTATGCAGACCTTTGGCTTCTTAATGACTTGAAATCCAATGATCCTTACAGATCATTATCAAATTCCAGCACAGCTACGGGTACCACTGTCATTGAATGCATTAAATCACAGGAGAGCTCAGAATCCCAGACCTCCCAGTCAGGATCGAGGGCCACCACTCCTTCACTACCATCGGTGGAAAGCGAGTTTAGATTGCCTTCACCAGAAAAGCTGGTGGGTCTAGCATCACCTTCCAGTGGCTACTCAAGCCAGTCGGAGACACCAACATCATCTCTTCCATCGGCTTTCTTCCCGAACACTCACCCAATGTCCCCTCCTGGTGGCAAGAGGAAACCCAAAGTCCCAGAGAGGAAGTCCTCACTTGCTTCTTTGCAGCAGTACTCATCCAAAAGGGACCTTGAATTGCCTATCATTCCTCCCACCCACCTTAACCTAAGTGCCCTTCCCAATGTCAGCAAGCCTTCAATTCACAAAAAACAGATGCACATCCTGCACCAGAGCAAACACAAGGCAGCAATTTCAGCAGAAACCAAGCGTGAGAGTCTTTCAAGTGATCAGCTGGCAATCACTAGTCCTTTGGCCATCACTCCTACAGTTCTTCGTTCAGTTCAGCTACGTTCAGTTGGCAAATCTGGAGAAGGGAACAACGATCGACTTAGCACTGATACTGCCACTAGGCCTAAGTGTCCCACTGTGACTATCATCACCCCACCTACTCACAATAAACCCCATGAAACTAGGAAACCTCCACCCTATAGACCCCTTCTCACAGAACCTTCCTCTCAGGACAATTGTGAATCACTGTTTACCCCAGTAGATGGACTAGCTGGTAAGAATATAGCAAGCCATTTTGGAACAAGAAATAGATATGACCGATTAGCCCCGTCCCCTCTTTGGAGCATGACTGCTTTTAAGGCCCAGTCTGATGAGGAGAACATGGATGAACTGATATTGGGGAATTCTCGAGAAATTTCAGAAAAGGTGAGCACCTCAAATAGTTTCTTTCCCCAGAGTAGTCTGGAAGTAGAGCAAAACCAGCCATTGAGATCTGAGCCAAACGAGGGAAGCCCTGGTCAGAATGGTCTAGCAAAGAGGTCAGATATTCATGACCAAGTGCCTGATATTGTCAAGCAAAGATCAGAGACATTGCAAGCTTTTCCAATTAGCGGTGCTGTAGAAGAATCTGTAACATCAGGTGTTCCAACCAGAAGTGCCTCACAGGAACATGTAGAGGAAGGGTCAACACCAGACACAGAAGACTATTTTAGCAGAGGTATGTTTGTGTGATCTTTCCATTACTATGTAAACTAGCAGCCATTTTCTTTGAAACTCATTCCAATACAAAATGTCTGAAATATTAGAGTTTCTATTTCAGAGTCCACACCAAGCGATCCAACAGTGTCCCCTCTGACAGACGAATCCAAATCTGAGGATGATAGCGTTTTTCTTTCACCAAGTAAAAGTCGCACAACAGAGGATCTCTTTGCCATGATTCACAGGTGTGTTTCAAGTTTGGTATATTTTTGATGATCAGAAAAAAATATTAACTCCTTCCCCACCAGCGTTTTTGATAATTTTTACAAAGGTTTCATGGCCCCCAGTATATTTAAACTAAAACCTGTTTTATTCTAGCTCCATGTATTGTTTTTTATCAACACTTGAATGTGGGAAAGTTTGATTTAAAAAAAGCAACATTTTGAGCAAAAAGCTGAGAAAATCACATTTTCAAGACCACACCTTGATCGGATTCAGAACGATGATCAAAACATATATGGAGTAGATCAAGTCCATCAACTCCCTTAATGCTTGCACAGTTCTATAGCTTGTCCTGGGTCGACCTTTCATGCGGTAACATTAGGCAGTTTTGATTTATATGTCGTTTATTGTCGATTATTGCGTTATTTTATTCATCTGCTTTCATATGCTGTCGCTTGTTTCTGCTTCATCTTCGCTTGTGTTTTGATCTAGAAATTCAGTACTCTTTCAGAAGATGCCTTATAGCTCCCCCTAACGTATAACAGTGAAAACACAGAAAGCCGGAAAATTCTGCCAATTAATAAAAAATCCATTAAAAAATCCCCAAATTCTTATTGCCTCTTATTTGTGTTTTACCATCTCAGGTCAAAACGCAAAATGCTGGGCAGGAAAGATTCTGGAGAATCAGTGCGGAGCCATTTAGCCATTGTCGCTGGGAATGGCTCTGCAACTAATCCTGCAACTTCGCCAAGCACCCCAAACGTGCCTGCAAGTCCATCTATTCAATCTCAGCGAACCCCGGGTCCAATTTATAGGAGTGCCAAAAAGTCCAGTACCTCAAATGAAGAGTTCAAATTGCTGCTGTTGAAAAAGGGAAGTCGGTCCGACTCCAGTTATCGCATGTCAGCTACGGAGATCTTAAAGAGCCCAATTGCGCCCAAAAGCCCTGGTGAGCTCCTGATGGAGGGTTCTAGACCACTTGAGGAGCAACTTTCTCCTTTGCAACAGCAGTTTCCAGAGGGAAATAATGAGCAAATCCACAGCCCCTTTCCAAAATCGTATGCTGAGGGCTTCTCCACAAAAGCTTTTCCCACATCTGCCTCATCTAGACAAGGACGGTCAAGGATGCCACCAGCTGCAAATAGTAGCCGCTACAGTACACGCAGTCGGCTGTACACTGCTCCCATGCAGGCCATATCAGAAGGGGAAACAGAAAACTCAGATGGTAGCCCACACGATGACCGTTCCTCCTGAAAAATGCATCTTCGAATTTGAACATCAACTAAGTCTAGACACAATCTTTGACATTGTCAATAATGCTGGGCTCTTGGCATACTATATATTTTTTAAGTATCTGTTCTTAAGAAGACCGTACACCATAGACAACTACATAGTGTCTGTACCCTTTTGTATCAAAAAGAACAAATCATTCTAATGATGGTTTCAGTGGTGGTGTTCCAATAACTTCCATGAGCATATTTATTTTATGTAAATGCTTTATTTGTGTACCATTCATTTGAGAATGAGAGTGGAAAAAACTACATGCTAAAAATCCATCACTTTGTAATTATTCACGGATGCTTTTTGTCACAGACATTTAGCATTGTCTAGAAACAGTACTGTACAGGGGTAACTGTGAAAATGGGTCCAGAAGATGTTAAAAGAAGGGAAATCTTTCTTGTACCTTAAACACATACTGTTTATGGCAAACAGCTTGGGACAATCAAAGAGTGGCCTTTTGTATAGATAGCTGTAGCATAAATGGGCTAAGTACTTCTGAGTTAGCCAGCAACTGGATCATATTGGGCAAGAGATGTAGCTGAGTTGGATTATCCTGATGGCCAACCACTATTTTGCACTTCTTTTGGTACTGAGAAAATATCAGACATTTTTGAGAAATCTTATAAAATGCCACAAAAGAAAAAGTGACATAAAAATAAATATCTACTAATAGAATAGGATTTTTTAAAATGTATTTTAATGAGATTTACGATCTGGAAAATTGTCTCTTTTGGCATTTTTAAGATATTGAAAGACTTTTAATGCAACATCTAATTTTAAAGCAATTGAATGACCACATGATTCTTCCCTTCCATTCAATATTTATATTTTTTAAGCAAATTTCTTAAAAAATAAATAAATAAATAAACCCATTGTTTCTATATCATTGAATTGATCTAAGAAAAACAACAACAGCTACAACACGGGCACTAGATGTATTCTGTGAATACCGTACCAATCGTTTCTCATATATTAATGATTCTGCTCATTGTAAAGTGACGTTTTTGGTTATTGATCACTGACCCACGAAGTAGGACTAATACTGTGCAAGCTTTTTACAGCCAACTTGAAATTATGCCTCTACCGCAGTGGTTGTAGCTTTTATATATTTCACTTAAATAGATCGACTTAACTGCATGCAATAAAACTTCAGAGCGAGCCGATATTGGTACATACTTTTTTGAGAGCATCAATGAATTTTCATCATCAGTATGTCAAATATGATCAGTTTTTGTCCTAATATATCAGATCGAAACACTGTTGACAATCTTTTTCAAATACATTTATATGTAGTAAAATGGACTATAGCAGAATAACGTGTAGAAGGACAAGTAGAAGTTTGTAGAAGTGTTTAGTGAAAGTGCTTTTGGTGAGGAGGCTTTTGCAGTTTGTGTTGCTTTGGGTTTGAATTTGCGATGTTGAGAGGGCAATGAGGAAAGTTACTAGAAGGACTTTAAGTTGGGTATCGTCCTAGACACTGATGGAAAACAAGTAGCACAGACAATAAAAAATATCCAAAGAAAGACTACAGAGATGTAGAGTCACGTCAGACTGAGACAGAGCAAGTCTGCAGTAAGAGGGGTTTGCGTCTTAGATTTACTGATCCAGCAAAGAAATATTCCCTATGTATACATAAGCAATATTTCTTTGCTGGATCAGTAAAATCTGTGCGTATGAGCATGTGCTGAAAATGGTGCGAATCAAAGAAGAGAGGTTGTAAAAAAGATTGAACGTGGATTTGCACTACTGTTTTGGTTATCGTTTTTTAAATCAGTTTCCAAGACTCACCTCATGCTCTTCATTTTGGTACGAAAGTGTAAGAGTTAACTAGTGTCTATGAAATATTGGGCTTTGATCAATTTATGCCTGCAGATTTATTTATGGACTTTTTCTTTCAGAGGTTAAGCTTTATTGGGAAAACACTGGTTTTAAAAGAGATTAATCTAACAGAGAAAATAAAACCACTTATAAATAATATAAAAAATACTAATGACATAAGCTACCGTGTTAATGAACCTTTGAAACCTAATGATGTCCAGTGTTGTATTTGGCATTTCTCTCCTTTGTACCATTGACCGCCTGGTGTTTTTGCGACTTACCTTGCTATTGGTGTGAGATTCAGTCTTTGGATCCTTTACAGGAGCAAGTATGTGAGCTGTCTTCAGCTATTTAATCACTAACAGCTACCCGCAACTATCTAGCTTTAGGTAAAGATGTTATACAAAGGGAAAAACACAACTACAAATCTAAGCAATCTTAAGACTTCCATCACTATCCATCTCAACGATTTTGTAAGCTACCATTCCAACATTGTAAAGTCTAACCTTAAAATTTGCACTGATGTAGTATGTTTGTGAAGGTTTTCACATTGTCTATTGCTGTACCTAAGGCTATTTAAACAGGAATAGTTAACACAATCAGTTATGAGTTGAGAGAAAAAACAAATCAAATATTGTTAAAGCATGCTTGGTGAATGGTAACATGCAAAGATTTGTGTACCAATAAGGATTTCAGAGTTGGACAAACACTGTACTGAACACACAGTTATGTGACGTCTCTCCTGGTACTAGACTAAAGTCTTCAAGCAACTAATGTTTTTTCTTCTTTTTTATTGTACAAATTTGTAAATATAATACCTTTTAAAATTGTTTCCTGGGTGTTTCTTATGTCAAATGTTTTCAAAGTTTACATTAATTATAAGCCTTTGTATATTTTTGATCTGTGCAACACTTTTGAGTCTTGTATTTATTTTTTAGTCAACTTTGTGGAAAGTCCCATTGTAAAATGTCTCGAAAACCGTTTGCCAGCTTGTCTGGCTGTTTAGTAAATGTGCATAGAAGAGGCCAATAAATGTGACTGCTTTAAACACCTAAACGTGTGTATGTGTAAATGTTCTTTTATCAAGACATGTAAATATGCTGAATTAAATGAAGTCTGGTAAATCATGCCACATTTAAACAGTTAAAGGTGCTATATGTAACTTTTCTACTAAAATTAATCATTTTTTTATCGCCTGTGTGGGAAGGGGTTGTAATCACACATTACAATGATCCACTTGTCGAGTTTTGCTATTACCTCTGAAGGCCAGTATTCCTATTTCTATGTAAGTCTCGGATGTGACGTGCATGCGCGCTCCCGAGCCTCTCTCCTTATATACAGTCTATTTAGACGGTCAGGGAGTTACGTCCGGTTAAAGGCGCACGTTTTTCGGCTTATATCTCGGTCAATCTTTGATCAATATTCCCAAGACTCTAATCGTTCGTAGTGCTGGACGGGGCCTTTCGAACGAGTCCACCCCCGAGGTCCAACTCGCCCGGCTCCCCGAGTTATAGCTGTTCGAAATCGGGGGTCCCAGCGAACGGCGATCCAGTAGGGGGCATCCCCGAGGCCCGCCACTCTAGCGTTCGGGCAAGGGCCCCCTGGGACCTCCTCCCCCAAATTTGAGCTCTCTGGGTCTTTGCGTTCCAGAGATACAAGCAATTTTCTTCTGAGATCGTGACGTCACCGCGTCCGCAATTTTGCAGCGCCCCCCATGGTTTTCTGTTACTATCTCTGCGAAAACACCACCAAAAACTATGGAACGTATATGGTTCTTTTAAGCTCGACTAGATGGTCCCAACGAGCTCAGTGCTCGCCGAATCCGTCTAGTATTCGCCGAGATATTTGCGTAATAGACGGTAAACAAGCGCTCTTGTAAAAATTGGTTGCAATCTGAAACATCACCACTAGAGGCCGCTAAAAGTTACATAGAGCACCTTTAAAATAAAACTCAAAAATGCAGTGGTTTCAATAGTGAGTTTGAGATGTTGTGGAATAAAATGAAAGGCCTTTTGTTAATGAAGTGTTAAGAAGCTGCTCTTACATGCCTCACTTTGACAGGTGTGTTTGTAGTTTTCAGTTTTGAAACTTTTTACTACATGTTTTAGTTCTGTGTGAGTCTTGTAACCCACTAATGAGTTAATTCCTGTGGTTTTGATCATTAATAAAGACAGGTGTTACAGGTTACACCCTCGGCTCGAGGCGCACCAGTGATGGAGAAAGAATTTTAATGTGTAATCTTGCAGTAATACTTAAAGTCTTTATATATAATGCATTATAAATGTATTAAAATGTATATCTCGTATAATTGTAACCACAGTTAAAATACATTATAATACTTATGTATTCATTGTACACACCTTTAGAAAGTAATGCATTAAAACATGGCAAACCTGCTATCCAGCCTGCTAACCAGCTGAACCTTCAAACCCAAACCTTTTATTCAAGTGGGATGAATATTGCCCATAGTTATAATATCTTATACATGGACATCATTTAAATGCGACAGTGAAACATTCATACTCCCTCTAAAAATCCATGATAATATGCACCCAGAAAAGCACCATGTTTGAATTGTGTGGGTTAAGACGAGGCTGAAGCCTCAGTGTAGTTATCAATGTCTTGAGAATGTAAATGTGTGTACTCAGTAGATGAAGTCACGGTTTCTCAGGGGTCTTTGACCAAGATGTTTGTGACTCCATGCACCTGAGTGAGCTGAGGACAGTCAAGTGTTGCTAGAAGCTTCTGTGAGCCGGAGCGTTTGGGAACTAATGTCTCTGTCAGACTCATCGTGGCTTGGCCTGCAATATCACTGAGAGACAGGATAAAAGATAGTTATTTGATATACTGTATGCGTGTGGTGTGTGTGTGTGTGTGTGTGGTGTGTGTGTGTGTGTGTGTGTGCAACGCAGTCTCATGAAAGTGCGTATAATACCACGAATGTTATTTCTCGTGGCATTTATACGCCAAAAATGGTTTTGGCGTGCATATGCTACGCACTGAAAATCCCTTGGGTAGTATTAGGGGGAGGGGGGGATGGGGGTGCGTGCGTATTACATGCCATAAAGTGCGTATCATATACACGCCAAAACTGATTTTGGCGTATAAATGCCACGAGAAATAACATTCGTGGTATACCACTTCAGAATTGGTCTGAGTAGTATGATGAGGTAGTATGTATGTATGTATTATTGGGATGTATGTATGTATGTTATGATATATAATATATATAATATATATTATATATATATATATATATATATATATATATATATATATATATAGTAGTGGCCAAGTGATGTCATTCTCACTTTTCATAAAATAGTATGAACATTTTGTTACATAATTTATCAGCATATTGCGTAGTTGTTGAATAAATATCTTAACCAACTTTAGTGTTTTGTTCTTCCCTCATATTTAAAAATATAAATATTTTCCTCATATTTTGAGGGTTTAATTGAAGTTGTACTGTCATTAAAATCAAATATCCTCTACTGACATCACTTTTGGCCACTAATGTATATTGGCAGTTAATAGTAAAAAAAAAAAAAAAAAAAAAATATAAAATATATATATATATAATATATACAAAAAATAACACTGCTGTTCAAAAGTTTGGGGGGTCAGTAAGATTTTTTATGTTTTTAAAAGAAGTCTCTTCTGCTCACCAATAAGGCTACATTTAATATTACATTAGTGAAATATTATTCTAATGTAAATCAGCTGTTTTCTATGCGAATATATAGTAAAGTGTAATTTATTCCTGTGATCAAAGCTGAATTTTCAGCATCATTACTCCAGTCTTCAGGGTCACATGATCCTTCAGAAATCACTATAATATGATGATTTACTGCTCAAGAAACATTTATGATTATTATCACAGTTGAAAACAGTTCACTGCTTCATATTTTTGTGCAAACAGTGATTAATTTATTTTTTAAAAAGAGAAAAGCATTTAATTAAAAAAATAAATATGTTGCATTATTATAATGTCTTTACTGTCACTTTTGATCAATTTAATACATCCTTTCTGAAGAAAATTATTAATTTCTTAAACAAAAAAAAGAATCGTATTGACCCCAAACTTTTGAACGCTAGTGTACTATATACACACTCACATATACCGACATATCATTTTATAATCAACATCATATTTTAATACATGAAAAATGCATAGACTTCAATGAATGATCCAGAGTTCATAATTAATCAACTGAAACAGACTTTGGTTAACTAATTCACAAAAATGAATAAAACTTCGGAAATCATTTTTTGCTATTGAAGTTTAAATCAGAGAAACCAGTAAAACATTGTCTTGTGGCTTGTGAGTATTTCAGTATTAAGACAATGAAGGATTGTAAAATTAATCTTCTTTAAAAAAAAGATTTTTTCTTAAATTTTGTAAAAATAAAATTAAGGCGACAGTGTGTGCTTACATTGTAACAACAGTAAATTAGGCATAATTACAAGTAAATAACCCTAAACCTAACCGTAGGTACATGTAGTTCATTAATATTACTCAATACTTATTTGAGTAAGTACAATGTGTAGCTTAACCTTTTTTTTTAACCAGCAAAATCATTGTGAACATTCATTGTCAAAAACCACTTCATTAGAAAACAATCTGATTGCAACTGAACGTCTTACCCGTAGTGAATGGTTTTGACATCCTGCATTCCCAGTCCCTCGATCCGGAATATGACGCTCTTCAGCACACGGGGCAGGGGGTTCTGGAATTTGATCTTGACATTCAGCTCTCTCCCCACTACAGCATCACATACAGGCTGAGAGAAAAATCACATTAATGCAGCATAGCCAGCTGGGTAATATCACCAGCAGGAGGAGTGAGTCATTCTAACTCACCGCGATGAGGAGGTCTGGTGTACGCAGTCTGAAGCTGAACTGTTTGGCCAGAGGTTGTTTGGTCTCAGTGACCCGTCCCGAGAGAGTGAGCACCAGAGCCGACTGACCCAGCAGCTTCTCCTTATAGTGGTCATAGAGCAGGGTCCACTCCAGAGACTGGACTACACAGCCAAAACATTCATGAAACTCCAAATACACATCACCATTTAAAATGGACTATATTAATCAGAACAATTGATTACAACTACCATATCAGTTATTGAATTACATTGGCTTTGTCTTATTTACAAGTTCTATTCATTTATTTTAGTATTATGTATAGGTCTATACTATTTAATTTTTATATTTTGCATTTTTTATGTAAATTTGTGTTTTAGTAATTTGTGTTTTAAAATATTTTATATAGGTTTAATTAACTGTTATTGCAGTTTTAGTACTTATTATTTCAGTTATTTTTCATTTAAGTTTATCTAAAATTTATATTGTATTAACACAATGGTAACATTAATGGTAATTGTATTGTATTAATATAGTAAAGTGTTACCATATTAATAATAATAATAATAACAATATTTGGTTACAAGTACCATATTAATTATTTAATTAAATTGAATTAAAATATAATTAATTTGGTCTCATCTTATTTACAAGTAGACAATAATACCAGTGTCATTTTAATATTATTAAACTACTTCTATAGTATTTACTGTTTTTAATTAGCTTGTATTTTTATATTTTCTGTTTTGAAATTAATTTGAAAAGTTTTGTTGTGCTTTTGTCCTTTTTATTAGTTTGTTTGTTTGATAAGTTTAAGTTTTTCTTCAATTATTTATTTTTTATTATTAATAATGATAATAAAATGCAGAGTTACTAGTATCATCTAGGTTATTGAATTAAATGGAATGTTAGTAGAATTAAAAATGTTTAGTCCTATTTTACTATATACAACACTCTACCAGTGTCATTTAAATATTAATACATACTATAATAGTATATAAATAATACTAAATTAAGTTTTTTTCTTTTATTTTGTTATTTGTTGTGTTTTTTCTTTTATATTATTTAGATATTTAAAATAAGTTATTTAGCTTTAATTCAGTGTTATTGCAGTTGTAATTTTCATTTGAGTTTAAGTGTTTCATCTAACATTTGTTAGTCATTTGTGGGTAATTGAAATAAAGCTGAAACACAAATGTTAAAGGCGTCATCGGATGCAAAATTCACTTTTATATGGTGTTTGCATATAAATGTGTCTTTGCAGTGTGAGGACACAACCACCATACAATGAAAAAAAAATCCATTCACTGAGTTAATTAATCCTCAAAAAGTTCAAACACTCAATAATCAGGCCTTTGGATTTTCTGAGCACTATGATGTCATAATGCTCATGCTCCGCCCACGTCTCGTATTAGCATAATTCTGCCCTCAGCCATTCAACACCCCCCACTGAAGACAGGGGTGGGGAGAGCAGTTGCTCATTATCATTTAAAGAGACATGCACCGAAACAGGTCACTGAACAACGCTGTTTTTGAGGAGGTAAAAAAGGTGTTGTTTTACACAACCATTGAGGAATTTTAACCAAAGTATATTACAAACTTTACATGAACACTCTAAAGAATCATACCAACTTGTGGAAAATAGGCATCCGATGACCCCTTTAAGTATCACAAATGTTCTGCTGTTGAGATCATCTTCTCTTACCTTCATGGGGCTTGAGCTCAACACTGGTCTGGTCCTTCTTCAGGACCATCTTGTTGGCTGTCACCTGGCTGTAGAGATCAACACTGCGAGGAGCGCTGCTGTTGTTCTTCAGAAGGATGGACATGTCAGCATCCTGACCAACACACGGTCCATCACCCTGCATGGACACGTCAACAGTCACGTCACTGGCACTGGTGGGAGAGTAGATGGACCGCTTGGAGCCGAAGCTACAGGCCGTTTCCACAGCGGTGCGCTCCTCTGACGAACCTGATCAATGACGCGGAAACGAGAGGGCAGGGATAATTATAAGCACATTTAAAGTCCCCCTGTGGTGAAAAAGTTTTTATTGTTGTTTATATGTCTATATGGTGTTTTTAATATGCTTACTATGCAAATAAGGCAAACCATGTGCAAATGAATCAGTCATGTTACTAAATGTTACTATTGTTTTTGAATTTTCACAATGCTTTATTTTAGTGTTGTCAAATCAAAAAATCATGATTAATCACATATCACGATTAATCGTTTGATAGCACTCATTTTTGTATAGTTTACATTTTTGAAGTACATTTTTAAATTGTGCTTAAATACATTTGAATTTGATACTGTTACACTTACTCTTAAAATAATAATAATATGTAAGCAAAAACATGATGTGTAGTTTACACATTTGAATTACCAAAACTCTTCAGTACCAAATTGAATTCAGAGTTTTTTTTTCCCCCCACAAATGCATTTTGATTTTATTCAACACAATAAAATGTTTTGTGAAAATAATATGACATTTTTCTATACACAGTATATATATTTTAGAAGTGACAATGTCAGTATTTTTTAGTACAAGAAAACAAATTTGATTATAAAATAATTATGTATTTTTTAAATGAAGCATTTCAAAAGCATGTAAACTTTTTTGTCCCGTGTAAGTGCAAACCTTATCACAACTGTCACGTCATTATTTAATGTGGATTTTCACCTTCTGGGTGTTTGTAGAGGAGCGTGATATCCACACGCTTGTCTGAGCCAACATCTTTGGTGCTGATGCTGTGACCCACTGCGTTCTTGTCAACCCGAATCACATCGAAGGTCCCGTTAGTTTTGCGCTGCCAGTAGACTTTATCGCTGTTCACCTACAACACAAGGAGACAAATATTTAGTACTAGCACACCATATTATAAATCTATGTGGTGAGATTATGTGCGACAGATAGAAATATGAGGGAGATATGCTCAAACTCTTTATGATGGAATCTTAAATTACAGGAAAGTTTAGCATACTTCAGCAAAAACGAAGCCCGTGTCATATTTGAGGAAGGTCTGTCCACTGCGGATCGCAGCAACAGATGTTGGGCCGCAGCGGAAGACGCCCTGGCTGGTCTCCTGAGGAGTGGAATCAACCACCTGCCAACCTCCGAAACCAGATGGCAGGTCGGGACGAGCCATCCAGGCCTCATTCCACACGTGGAAGTTCCTACATAGAGAGAAAAGCAGCAACTTTAAAGGAATAGTTCACCAAAAAATAAAATGATCCAATAATGTACTCACCCTCAAGCCATCCTAGGTGTATATGACTTTCTTTTTTCAGCCGAACACAATCTGAGAAATAATATTTCATGCTTTTCCCAGCTTTGTAATGGCATTGAATAATGACCAAGTTTCGACTCTGTCGTGAACGTGCGTAGTGCTTTTGCAGGAAGCCAGGGATTATAGTTTATAAAAGTTATATGGATATTTTTCTAAAAACCCATCGCTTTGCTTCAGAAGGCATTTATTAAGCCACTGGAGTCATATTTTATATTATATGTTATATTACTTTTATGATGGATGGAGCTTCAAAAATTTGGGCACTATTCAAAGCATGGATGTTGTTTAATATAACTCAGATTGTGTTTGACTGAAAGAAGAAACTCATAAACCTAGGATGGATGGAACGTCATTTAACGTTGTCAAATAATTGAAACAATAATGAACCTACAACTTTTATGAAATCACAAATAGCCTAGCCTACTTCCTGAGGCGTGCTGCTTTGCATGACACAAACTATAAAAAAAAACGATACAAAACTTTAAACTTATTTTATTTCAGCTAGTAGCCACAATTTTCCCATTCCAATGTAGTTTAAATTGATGTAGGCCAAGTTGGCCAACCAAAAAAAAAAAAAGAAGAAAAAAAAACTGTATACATTTCGAAAATAAATACAATTAGGCGATTTTAACTAAATTAAACTACTTTAATTTAACTATACTTAAAATAAAAACCGAATTAAAAAATATGTATTGAAAAAAAAAGTTTAGCATCACGCGATGATAGTAAAATAGCACGTGAAAACAAAAACACGATCTTACCAGATTGAATCCCGGTTAAGGTGTTTAATTTCTTCAAGATTCTCGTCTAAATAAACATCTGTTGTCAAGGAACTGTCAGTGTCATGAGCAGAACTGAAGTTTGAGACTGGACGTGTGGGAATGCCAAAACACCGACACACTGAGAGAAAATAGAGAGAAACATTAACAAAGTGCCCAAGATCTCAAGTTTTCCAACCTCTCTGGTCCCGTTTCCATTTAACGTAAAAGTGCGATTTGTATCTGGATGTTGATACGCATATTATGCAAAGAAGACAATGTAAACCGTTTCTGAATGGATCCATTCTGATCTGCCTGTCCTGATCAGTCCCGCGCTTTTTACAACAAACCCTCGGATTGACCTTCAGTTCAGCGGGAGCTCTGGACTATCCGGGACTATCACGAAAACTCACAATAAAGGTAATAAGGTATGTAATTTTCGCTATGAATTTTTGGAGAGGCTAGCAATAGCGAGCTAGCTTGAAAGCATAACTTCTATAAACATTGTGTCATGATCACATGTTAATGCCAAGTGTAAACAGGGCCTCTTGTAAGACAACACTTTGATTATATTTCTTTACTAAATGATGGTCACGATTCAATTCGATTAACCTTTACTATGCATAATTACTAGATATAAATGCATGATTGTATTAAAGAATCTTCTTTTTATTTAGCTCAATTGCAATGCTTTACTCCCTATGTTAGACAAGTATAAGCACTTGTAGGAAAGCTGGTTTTATCCTCATGTTAAGTTTTAGGCCCCTATACTGTATCATTGTCAGCAATGCTCATATTATTCAAAATATTACGTGTGTTGGTGACTCCAGCAAAGACCCAGCACTGTCCATATTTGACAGGTATTCCTTTACTATCGTGGTATTGCTTCAGTATGGCACTGCTTCCACTCCAGGCAGTTGGAGAAAGTCCTCCCTCATAGGTATTTTGCCAGTTACCCATCAGCACACCTTGATCGTCGTTGGAATTAACCTGACACATTAACAAAATGATGTTATTTGCTTCACGTCATCATCACGATTCGTTGATCATCACTGAACTGAAGACCTTATAAGTCGTCCTTACACAACAACAGAGCAATGTTGGTCAAAAGAGAGTCAAGACCTACCATGGCAGATGCCACTCTGACTATGTTAACAGGGTCTCCCCATCCTGAGCAAGGACTGCCACTCTTCTCCAACACAAAGAAACAAGCCGCCAAGACTCCTTCATCAAACTAAGAGTCACAGATTCAAAGGTTGGAGATTAAAACAAGCACATTACAGAAAATAAAAGTTTGAAATATTGTCTTAAAAATAATGCAACATGTTTTCTACTTCATGGAAATATGACTCAGATGAAATATCTGCATGAAATATATCCTATCAGGACGTAGGAATATACATTTTTGTGTCTCAGAACGTTTTTCCATTTTTGACCTCTAAAGTCGGAGAACTTATTCTGCAACCTATGATTCAATGTTTCAACAATGATCAGCTTGTATTGATCCACTGTTAAATTAATCTTTTATGCATTTGGCAGCCACTTTTATTTAAATTACGAGCTACACTGTAAAGAAAAGTTGCTACCTTAAATTTGTAAGTAACAACTTGGATTTTTTAAGGTGTCCTATGTAACTTTTAGCGGCCTCTAGTGGTGATGTTTCAGATTGCAACCTATTTTTACAAGAGCGCTCGTGCTCGAACTCATAGACAATACTGTCTATTACGCAAATATCTCGGCGAATACTAGGCGGATTCGGCGAGCACTGAGCTCATTGGGACCATCTAGTCGAGCTGAAAAGAACCATATACGTTCCATAGTTTTTGGTGGTGTTTTCGCGGAGATATTAGCAGAAAACCATCGGGCGCGCTGCAAAATTGCGGAGGCCGGTGACGTCACGATCTCAGAAGAAAATCGCTCTATCTCTGGAACGCAAAGACCCAGAGAGCTCAAATTCGGGAGGAAATCCCAGGGGGCCCTTGCCCGAACGCTAGAGTGGCGGGCCTCGGGGATGCCCACCGGATCGCCGTTCGCTGGGACCCCCGATTTCGAACGCTATAACTCGGGGAGCCGGGCGAGTTGGACCTCGGGGGTGGGCTCGTTCGAAAGGCCCCGTCCAGCACTACGAACGATTAGAGTCTTGGGAATATTGATCAAAGATTGACCGAGATATAAGCGGAAAAACGTGCGCCCTTTAACCGGAAGTAACTCCTTGACCGTCTACAATAGACTGTATATAAGGAGAGAGGCTCGGGAGCGCGCATGCACGTCACATCCATTGGATTTCTCGGTAAATCCGACCCGGAGACTTCACATAGAAATAGGAATACTGGCCTTCAATAGCAAAACTCGACAAGTGGATCATTGTAATGTGTGATTACAACCCCTTCACACACAGGCAATAAAAAAAGGATTCATTTTAGTAGAAAAGTTACATATAGCACCTTTAAAGGTGCTATGTGTCATTTTTAGCGGCCTCTAGCGGTGATGTTTCAGATTGCAACAAGAGCGCTCGTGCTCGATGATCTCAAGAGCGAGCATTCACTACCGGCCACATGGATACTTTCAACGCAACGGTGAAAGCATCACACAACATGCTGGAAACTCATGTAAACTCACACTGCACTGCAACTTACAATAATAGGCTTTGTTTTGGGGTGTTATCAGACTCCATGTCGTTAGCTGAAGTGCCGTCGGTCGCTCGGGAGCGCGCATGCACGTCACATCCGATGGATTTTGCGGTAAATCTGACCCGGAAACTTCACATATAAATATGAATATTGGGCTTCAGAGGTAATAGCAAAACCCGACAAGTGTATCATTGTAATGTGTGATTACAACCCCTTCACACACTGGCAATAAAAAAAAGGATTCATTTTAGAAGAAAAGCTACATTTAGCACCTTTAAGTAATTTCAACTTCAGTTACATTAAGCTGACTTTTAAAAAAAATAGTTGAATCTTGTATAACGTTTATGTATTTAAAAAAAAGTTGAAAATTGCTTAACTTATTTTGATGAGTTAAAGCAATGTAAAAATATATGTTGTCATAACGTATTGATCATATCTTATACAGTGTTTTTTGCTGTATCAAATAATTCATTCTCTGGGTATCAAACCCTTAACCCATTGTTAATGCGGTGCTCTACTGTCTGAGCTCCAGGAAGGATAAAACAAACCTTCTTAAAACATGTCAAATACATTTTCATTAGAAATATAAAAAAACTGATTAGCTGAACAGTATTAAAAAATAATTCAATCAGCCATTTGAAAACAAGTTTTCACACACAAAACTGCAAGTAATGTTAGTTTACGATTGTAAAAATTAATTGAACATGAAAATTTATGAGAATTCTTGAAAAAATAACCAGATAATAACAGGAAACCTACATTTAAACAACTAATGAAAACATTACGTTATTCATTATTTGAAATATGAAATTTTACCTGACCAAAATTCCAGGTTCTGGTACCAATCTGTTGCTCTGTTCCATAGTACAGTTTCCCCATATTATTCAGTACATATTCAGTCCTCTCAGCTTCATCATTCATGTACACAGAGTCGTCTGTTTAGAACAGAAAGAGAGAGAAAGTTGACATTTCAATGGATTAGCTTCATTAACATGTTACGTTCCACGTGTGTTTGTGTATTTTTCTCTTTGTCTTTTGTGCTTTTATTTCTATTTGTTTCTATTCGTTATTCTTAGGTTGTGATCATTGGCTGTCCAAACATATATACGACGTCACACATCAGTTCCACTAATCCACTGACGTTCCGTGGACGTTTAAAAGGCCAATTGACAAGGAGTGGAGATCAGCGCCAGATCTCAGTCAACACCTCAACACCCATGCCTGGAGCTGTCTGTCCCATGATCACGTTAATGTTTATGTTTAAGCAGTGGTTTTGAGATTAACACTCCTTCGGGTTTTGTTATTGTTGTTGCTGACATATTATTGCACTGTTCTGAGAGAATGCACTGTTTCAGCGCTAGTCTAGATCACTTAAAAAATCGTATTAAGTGCATTGTGTGCGTGTGACCGACTGGGTTAAACGCGGTTAATCTAATTCGCACGTGGTGTGTTGTATGCGATTTCGGCAGTCCTATAAGATCATTACAAATTACACTGTACATGGATCTAATAAATTTGGGTACGACATGTAGAGACTACACAATGATGACACCTATTGAATCGTAGGTTAACGGAACAATTTAGTTAAGAATTAAATGTCATCAGCATGTGCTAGTGGTAAACAAATAGAGCAAAATCAATCGCACTTTGGCATTTGTGATTTTTTAATGCGCTGAAAATAGAGGAAGCGAAAGAGGAGAATATGGCTAGTTAAAGAGGCCAACATGACATGCCAATTTTGCAAATGGAGCTTGAGTAAAGTAGTTTTTAAGTTATTGCAGCATGACACGTTGATCAATACTGCATTTCATGTTGCATTTTTATTGGCTAGCAAACACTGTGAGATGATCATGCTAAATATCTGACACTGTCTATCTTTGGGCTCAAGGCCATGACACCGGGCGTCTTTTAATCTCTCTCACTGTAGGTGTACGACCACCGTTTAGGAGCCACAACTACAGAAATCGCCACGATTGGTCATCTTTTGTCTGTCATGCAATGTGTGTGTGTGTTTGTTTTAGTTTCTGACAGACACACACCACCATGTCCCCTTATTTTCTCTCTCTTCAAATAATACCTTTGCACCAGGGGTTGAACAGCATGTAAATGTCATTTTCAGGTGTGTCTGGTGAAGTGGCCTTTCCAGCCGGGCAGTTTGTAACCACAGTGAGTTTGTACCGTCCAATACAAGCGTTTGGAAGGGAGTAAACTGACAGTCTGATTGTGGTCTTCGCCTGTTCAACAATCTTTACCTCCCAGGCATCTTTCTTGAATTCCGTCACTAAAGGAACAATTACAAAACTGCCACTGTGTACGGGTATGTCGTTACCTGCAAAACACACACATACAAGAATACATTTTTCATCAGGTGATACAAGACGGTTTGTATGGCAGGTGTAAACAGGATCATCGTTTGCAACAGTAAGTACAGTAAAGCCATGACTGACCAAGTCTCAGCTCCAGCTGAAGTTGGTCTCTGTTTGGAACAAAAGGTCTGGACAGCTCAATAGACATCTGGAAACATTGTCCTCTACGGACGACGAGATGACTGCTAAAGAAGCCATCTGTGTGATGCTCCTGTCGATTCTACGGTGGCCGTGAGAGCTCAACGTGTTGCAACCTAAAGAAGACGCATGCAAATAGAAAAAAAACGCATGCAAATATAAAAAACCGCATGCAAATAGAAAAAAATGCATGCAAATAGAAAAAAACACCGCAAATTAAGAAAACATCTGCATCAGTTTCACAACATACGAGCTCCAAATACTCACAACACAACCAAATACAGAAACGCGCTGCAAACGTTCACAACACAACCAAATACAGAAACGCGCTGCAAACGTTCACAACACAACCAAATACAGAAACGCGCTGCAAGTAACACAGACCACAACGGAAATGTTTCCGGGGAACCAAATAAGTGACGGACCCGGCTGGGACGTGCGTGCTTACAGCAAAAAAAAAAAAAAAAAAAAAAAAAAAACATTTATTGACGAAGTGAAAGCCTATATTATTTTTATAAATAAACTATAATATTAAAATAATATTGTATATAAATAATATTATAATATTAAAAATTTTTATAGTTCTTCTATACTCCTTGCTTACAGCTCAAAATTCTACTTTATTTTATTTCTTTGAACTTTTTCCCCACAAAACACAGAGATTCAATTTATTATGACATACAACTTGTATACAGTATACAATATGTGTTAACAATTTGTTCAATGTCATCAGAATACAAATGAGAAAAGAACAATGATCTTTATTTAAATCTTTTTTATTTATTTAAAAATAAAATAAATAAATAAAAAAGAAAGAGAAGAAGAACATGAAGGCAAGATATTAATCTATACATCAGTCACACTATACAAATAGTTTCATGTTATGTTTAAAGTTTCATAAAGAAAATATTCATAAGAAATGTTAGGTAATGTTTGGTCCAAAGTTTAAAGTTGAGACACTGACACAGATATAACGGAAATATAAAACGCCTATATTAACAGTTTTTTTGTAAAGTAAAAAAAATATATATATATAAATATATATAACATAACGGTTGCAAATATATATATATAT
The DNA here is from genome assembly GCA_036326025.1 of Chrosomus eos. NCBI lineage: Eukaryota > Metazoa > Chordata > Actinopteri > Cypriniformes > Leuciscidae > Chrosomus > Chrosomus eos. The sequence continues at coordinate 9,222,557 of CM070837.1, read as the reverse complement.
ATATATATTTGCAACCGTTATGTTAACAGCATTATATTTCTGTCGTCAGTAAAACAGCAGTTCAGCTGATGGACAATGTGCTGCGTTGTCATAGGAACATCCTAGGTAAAAATAATTACATTGGAGTTGTCTTTCCTCGCTCCCTTCATAAAGTGTGTTCCAAACGGCTACATAAATGACACACTAGTGCCCTGCTCACTCCAAAGTCCCACTTGAAGAGCTCTGCCGTCTGCCCTTCGAATGGAGTAGGGCATAGGGATGCTCGCGAGCAATAAGCACGTCCCAGCCGGGTCCGTCACTTATTTGGTTCCCCGGAAACATTTCCGTTGTGGTCTGTGTTAATTGCAGCGCGTTTTTGTATTTGGTTGTGTTGTGAACGTTTGCAGCGCGTTTCTGTATTTGGTTGTGTTGTGAACGTTTGCAGCGCGTTTCTGTATTTGGTTGTGTTGTGAGTACTTGGAGCACACGTGTGTTGTGGAACTGATGAAGATGTTTTTCTTAATTTGCAGATGTTTTTTTTCTATTTGCATTCGTTTTTTTCTATTTGCATGCATTTTTCTATTTGCATGCGTTTTTTTCTATTTGCATGCGTCTTCTTTAGTTTGCAGCGCGTTGAGCTCTATCGGCCACCGTACGATTCTGTCCTTTCCTGGTCCTGAAGAGATCAATAGATCGTACCTGCAGTACTGCATCTAAACAATTAGACATAAGGAAAGCTTAGCATGACAAACTAAAAAAATTAGCATTCATAGGTGAACGTGATTTCATCAAGTACAACATGATCCTGGATCAACATATTTGCTAATTTGCATATTTCAAACAACCAATCAGATTTGAGGGACAAGTTTACTGTTAATATCAAGTTTAGGCTTACAACCAAGTTAGGCACATCTGCGTCAGTGTTTTTCACCTATCATTTCCCTCTGGTTTTATGGGTATAGGGTTAGGTTTAGGGTTAGGATCAACAAAATATGTCTTACTTAGTGAAATCATGGTGACCCGACCCTGATTAGACATGTTTCTTAGCATGCATTTACAAAAACTGTGTTCAAAAACTGCATGATACAGAGCTATACAGTGAAACCATCGCTAAAACATCACACTAGTTAGAATAGGCTGAAGGACTGCGCACAATAGTAGTGCAAACATATTTTGCAATACTTATACAATCCCTATAGGGAAAAATAAATATACTAAAATGTATTTGAAATACATTTATTTTATACCAAAGTACACTACAAATACATTAACATATTTATGTGTTTTAATATAAATACCCAGCAATTGTACTTTCTGTATAGCTACTAAATTAATATACTTAAAGTCTGCTAAACTGGAACAACTAATTTTATACTTATACTCTAGCCAGAAATAGTGCTGGAATTCAACAAGAGATATACATAAGTATATTTGATTGTGCTAAAGTTGAACTATTGCAAGTATATTTTAAGTACACATAATAAATATTATTCAGAGATCATACTATCCTTACTAATAGTGATATTAAACATTTTAAAGCTTAATATTAAGAAATGTGCATTGTGCAATAAAGAAGTACTCCAAGTAAAGTTTATTTATATCTGAAATTTTATGCATTTTAAATACATTTTAGTATATGTTTTTTTATTGTTCACGAGGGATGGTATAAGCTTTGTCAATGCAACAATGACAATCAGACCTTATATTATTTACTATATGCACTGCAGTATTAAGATATATCGCTCTTACCGTTCACTTCTACATGTGGAACCCTGAGAGGAAGAGAGAGACATTTTTCAAACTTTATTCTTAAAGCTATAATTACTTACAAAACGTAGTCATACAAGCTGCATTAACTGCAGAAAAATGTGGAGAAGAAGAGGGTAATAAATATTTTTTTGGCTTTCTCATTAAAATATAAGGATAAAAAAATCCAAAATCATCTGGAATCTAAATTAGGAATATGTGCAAAATTAAACTAGATCACAAACACACACACACAACATAAATAAATAGAAGAGAATACTTACATGTTTGCGGTTATTGTCCTTGAATTCATTCGAAGAGTATATGTTCCTATTCGGACAGAGTAACTAACTTGAACTTCAGTCTGGAGGCAAAACTTCCTTCACTCAAATGTTTTTCTCCTTAGCAGCCATGATGTATATATTCACATCTTCATCTCCACCCCATCCACAGCTCAGAGATGAAGAGTGTGAAGAATGTCATGTATCATGACAGAAATGTTTGTGTTGTTGAGGTTGAATCTCACAAGGTATTTTTAACAGCTTATTTAAATATGGCCTGAGTGCAACCTTTAAAGCGTCACTTAAATTAAGGTTGGTCTCATTTGTTGTAATGATGTCAAAGGAGTAATTAGAGATAATAATCGTAACATTTTAACTGCATTATTAAGACATTAACTTCTCAACTAAATTCTTAAATGATTAGTTCACCCCAAATTCTGTCAGTAATTACTCACCCTCATGTTGTTCCAACCCCGTGAGACTTTCGTTCATCTTCTGAACACAAATTAAGATATTTTTGATTAAATCTGAGAGCTGGATCACTCCTCCATAGGCTTCTAAAGGATTTAAACTTGCCAATCAGAAATGTATGATTTAATTTATGATGTAATAAAAATTAAATCACAGTAACAATTACCACAACATTAACACCATTACACAACTCTGTATGAATAGACCAGATTTAAATAATATTTAAAATGCACAATTATTGTGCTTAATATAGAATATAAATTATAATGCAAGTTATTATTAAATGTGTAAAGCTATAATGCATGTTTGTTAAGTCAGAAATGTTTGTTTCAGCCATCACGCACACTTCGTCTCCTTACCTAATGAGGAACAACAAGTAATTCTGGAATGTGCAGCAAACACCTTCAGTGAATGATTCAGATATGGAAAAACTGCTCATGATGACTTATACACAACACAATAATTATTTAACTGGAGGCACTAAATCACCACATTTTATGAATAATTATAGCCTAGTTAACATAGCATTTTAACATTTGAGTTGTAACTGTAATTGTATGTTATAATGTAAAGATATTATCGCAACCAAAGAGAACATATAGGCTACTTAACAAGATCTGAAGCCATTGGTTGCTGAAGTTTTTCCCGTATCGTCCACCAAGTAGCTAAGTCATAAACTTGCACAATTTGAGGTAGGCTATCATTTATGTCTGTCTGTAGCACATAAACTGTAAAAATCATAGCCATAGCAAGCACCACCAATTATACTGATGACTGTATTTTATATAAAAATATAACAAAGCTCTTAGCCTACTCACATGTCTGCCTTCGCCTCATGAGAGTGTAGCCCTACATTATTTTGAACATTAAAAAAACAAAAACAATGTAGGGAACTTTTTAGACCAAGCAGAGATTATGTTGTGCTTGAACGGTATAAAGTTATTTAGTTGATTTTAGTTAGTAGTAATATTATGCTGTCACTTTAAAGGTGCCTTCTGTCAAAAAATCAATTCATACTCCACATATTCCATACCAGATGGGGGCAGTATACCTACTCTAGTCTGTTTTTTAGTTTCAGGTTGTTAATCTTCTAAAACCGTAAAATAGTCCGCTTTGTCCCGCCAAAGCCTATTTTGATCGGTGAGGGATGTAGACTAAGAATGATGCTGCCGCTGCGCTTGACAGGGCGCGTTACGAGCAGAGAGAGAGACGGAGAGAGCGAGCCCCGGCCACAATTTTTTTTTTGCAGGGTGGTAGGGGAAGACTCAATATTCATTGGGGAACTCATCCCTGATTGGTCTGATGACCTACCCCTAAACCTACCCGTCACTGGGGGTCTGATGACCTACTCCTAACCCCGCCCTAAACCTACCCGTCACTGGGGTTAAGACCAATCAGGGAATGAATATTAATGAGTCTTCCCCTACCACCCTGCAAAAAAAAAATTCGCGCCCCGGCCGCGTGTGCGCGCACTCTCACGTCTTCAAACAGAGAGCGGTCCTGCTCTCTCTCCCTCGCGCATATTAATCAAATCAATTGACACGATAGTAAGACCGCAGTTTCACGTGGAGCATTTGGAGATTTTTAGAGATTAAAGAGATACAAGCAGTGCAAGTTATTCGTGTGTTGCAGTTTGGCTGGTGGTTATGTATGTTGCCCGCATACCGCCTCCCATGGCCGAACTGGTATTACAACACCTGTCGGGCCGGGTTGCAATTTAGGTTGATATCTCTGCAACACTATAACTTTTCATTTTTTTAATGACATCATCGCCCTTATTTCTTCTCATTCTTTTGATGCGTGTAGCTCATTTTTTGGATATTTTTACCCTTATTCACACCTTTAAGAGAGGAGTGCAGCATTCCCACGCACTGCCCTGTGGCTCATTTCGCGGGCTGCTGCATGTGCTGAGGAGAGGTAAATTAGAACTTAGAACCAACTATAATAATAAATAATAACGTTAATAATATACATTTTGAAACGATGTTTTTTGTTTTATTTAAACATGCTTTGAGTTGTGGTTGTTCATTATAGCTTCGAGGTAGAGAAAAAAATCGTTTTGAAGAGCAATAGAATCAATACAATACAAACAAGCTTTTCTACACGGTGCACATTAGGCTACTATCTGATGATTGAAATATTATTTTAGAATAGGGCTGTCAAAAAATTGTCCAGTGAGTAAAATGTGAAATAAAAATAAATAAATAATAATACCATATGTAAGAGCCATTATACTCTATTTATGATATGTTGTAGTAGTTGGACACTGGGTGGAGTGTGGGTTTAATAGGTAGCCAGAGAGCAAGTGAAATCAATGAGAAAAGCAAGCAAACTTTTTTTGACCGTGTCAGTATCGTATGAGGACATGCAAACTTGTGGATTAGGCTACAATGTTTTGAGCATCGGAACTGGGACAAATAAAGCTGATATAGAGCATCACAGTCCCGCCCACAGCCGGTGCCGGAAGTAAAAATTCAATACAATTTCTCCATTGACATGTGGGATATAAGCCATAAAAACGTAACCATACATGGTAGACTTAAAACCAGCTACGGCTGTACTAAGTGATTGTATATGCTCATATAAACGGCAAAAGTTCATGGGGCACTAACCTTGTTTTAAGATAAATCCCTTTTATTCGCGATGTATTGGATAAGTACTTCATTACCCACAATTCTGAACAATCCCACAATCCCACAGTGATGCATCTGGTGGAAGTCGTGTCACGTGTCTGAAACCCCGCGAAGGCGCGTGAAGACTAAAGATCGCGTAATGACGTAGGGCTAGCTCATTGGTCGTTCCTCAGAGGCGCCCGCGCCGCGCCATTGGATGTGCAGTTGCCCCAGCACAGCCTATGAGCGAGCCAGATGCCCTGATGTTTTAGCATGTGCGTAAGCTTCAGTAAATCGAGGAAAAGGAGTTTCCCTGCACATTCACTATATAAAATTCACTGGAGGAAAAAGTTCACGTTGCCGTCGTCAGATTTGGAAGTCGCTCAAAAGGCTCTTTCACGGTGGCTTTCAGTCGACTTCATTGAGGCGCGGAGGTTTATGGGAGGAGTAGTTCCTTTGCTCGGAAATGAAAATATGTACACAGGCTTGTACCCTTGACTTTTTTTGGATTTTTCACTCGAAATGATATTGTGGCGCTCTACACCAGGACAGACTAAACACCGACTACGCCACTCTGGGAATTTCACCCAGAGAATGATTTTTCTACTCAAGATCTATAAATCCAACAGCTAAAGACACACAGGTACGTGTACAATAGAGCCAAAGACCATGTTCGATTTTGAAGGCACAACTTTTATTAGTTTCAATAATTTAACAGTTTAAAACAGTCATCTCTCAGGGCAAAGAACACAAAACAAGAGAAAAAAAAAAGAAAAGAAAGAAACAAAATTGCTGAGGCTTACAGATGGAGGCCAAGGATTCAAAAGGCAGCAAACGATCCCAGGAAACCCCCCAGTAAACACACAAACACACCCCCAATAAACACCAATGCAAACAGGGAAGTCAACAGCACTCCAAACGGGGATAATGCCACCCCGACCCCAATACCACCACCGGCTCTCAGCTACTGTAACAGAAAAAAGACAAAAGAAAATGCGCAAACACACTCTTTCAACAAAGATCAAACAAATCAATACTTGTCTTATCACAAGAAAATAAATGAATAAACGTTTCGCAATTCAGTAATTAAAGAAAATAAAAACTTCACAAAATACAAAATGACTGCCAAAACCAACAATGGTTATAATGCGGCAGTATAAAGAAAACTATATATATATATATATATATATATATATATATATATATATATATATATATATATATATATATATATATATATATATATATAAATAAATATATATATACACACAAACCCTGAAAACAAACTTCTTAAATCAACAAAATTATAATATAAAGCCCCAACCCTTTGAGCTATTCACATGTCATAAAAACAAGAACACTTATGGAACAAATGCCACGGACTTTTGGCCAGACAGCCATAACTACCCAGTGGCCGTGATAGCAAGACGAGCGTACAGCGATCTACTCCACTCGCTGATACGCTCCTTATACAAACAAGGCAGTGGCCCGGGCAAAGTGGCACATATGCTAGACAGAGACACAAATAAAACACGGCAATGTATACAAACAGCACCTTAAATGGGCAAAAATGCACGATATAGCCGCGGGCAAAATGTCAAAAACAAAACAACAGACAAAACACCACAAAGCTAAACAGCAGACAAAACAGCAGCCAGCGAATCGGTCCTGTGCAGCTATTGATGATCTCCGGCTAAACTGGCCTCATTCCTGTTAGCTACACAAAGAAAAATTACCATTAACCCCCAATTAAGAAGAAACCAGATATAAATCCCACGTCATCTGAGATACATACCCATCATTCAGACATACCCGAGGGAGAAAGCTCGACGAGTGCCCATGGCACTGATAATGCAGTATGTTCAGTGGTTCAATGAATTGAACGACGAGGTGAAAGTTCGTCCATCCGACCGGAGATCTACGAACGCAAGTAACCACATAGTACCAGTAAGCAAGATGGCAGGAAACAATGTTTGCACGGAGACAGCAAAGCCGCTACGTTACCTGTTAGCACAGCACCGCACACGGAGAGCGAGACCAGGAAGCACAACAAAACTTCCTGTCACCGATGAGTAAGAGAGGGCGTCAAAGGGATTACGCGCTATATATAGGGCGGAGCTTCACACGGGGAGTGACCAAAGGAACGCGGCTCATTAGACTAACTCATACTGCCACAATCTGTTGTATGCTTATGAGTTCAGCCGTAGCTGGTTATCCTCAGACATGCTCTAAAATGTGATGCTCTATTTGCAGTACTGGAAGCGTTTTGTTTGGATCTTGCGTTAGAAATAAAATAATCATAACACACCTCTAAAACGGCACATAAAAACAATCCAAAACCGCTAAGGAGCTGAGTGCAGGAATAACTTCTGTGATACGACAATCCTTGAAGCTTGCATCTTGTTTTATTTTGTACAGGTCTGCACGGTCAACAAAATATGTGCTCCAGCAGACCAGCACTTACCCCCATTCTCTCTCTCTCTCTCTCTCTCTCTCTCTCTCTCTCTCTCTCTCTCTCTCTCTCTCTTCTCTCTCTCTCTCTGTCCCTCTCTTCTCTCTCTCTCTCTCTCTCTCTTCTCTCTCTCTCTCTCTCTCTCTCTGTCTCTCTCTCTCTCTCTCTCTCTCTCTCTCTCTCTCTCTCTCTCTCTCTCTCCTCTCTCTCTCTCCTCTACTCTCTCTCTCTCTCTTTACACACACAAAAGCAACCCCCCTTAAGCGCCATCCGTAGCTTTTCCATTTAAGTCGCATCGATTCGAAATCTGTAACTGCAGGATTCGCGGATTATCACTTACGTGTGTAAATCGCATGAAACAGCGCGGATGAACACAGTGTTTTGAGGCGAGTGCTGCTGTCAATCACCGCGCTGTGTGGATACTATCATTCAGAATCACAGATTCACTTTTTGAAAGCTTGACCAACATACGAATTTTCACCGGAAAATGTCTTCTGAACAAGTAAGTGACATCCATTTTTGTTCAGATCAACTAAGGGGGAAAAAGCATTCGACATGACAAGCGATCGTTAGATTTAATCAGCGCGATTTACAGCAACCGTGCAAATCATAGCCTACTTAAATTTGTTCTCAAATTGTTCATGTTAACAACATCAGCATTGCGTGAATAACGTTATTTAATGTGTTTTATGATTACCTGTGTAGTTCAGAAATCATATTCTCCATAATAGCTAAACGAGAAAGGCACAACAAAGGAAACTCCATAACTGTGTGAATTAAGAAAACGTACTGTTACACGATTGAACTATTGAAATGTCTTACTGTTCAGCAGAGAAAGCTGTCTCTTCTTCCGTTTCGAACCCCTTCGGGAGTTCACGCACCTTTCAAAAGCCCCACTGGTGTGTATCCTTGTGTTGCATGAGACGGTTTCTTTCTCTTTCCACCTTAAATCCGAAGTACGAAGTCTTTTGGGTTTTATAACTGGTTAATCTCTAGTTGACACTGATGATTGTTGTTTGGATCTTTCTGGATCCGCCATAAGTTTAATCATGCAAAGTGCTGCGAGAAAAGCCTCTCTACATCTCCTCAGGCCATCCTTAAAAATATTTTGGTTTGCAGTAACAGCAAAATTAAAAAAAAAGGGGTCGATAGGTAGGCCTATATTTTTTTTTTCAAGATTCAATGTAAAAAAAAAAGAGAAAATTTTTGGTCATGAATTTAAACAAATTTGCATATCGTGACGTCACTGACGTTGTCTTCAAATCGTGCCTTCTGGCGCACCTTTGCAAACCTCATTCTGATTCAGGTTATATAGATATGTCAAAAACATTTTTATTACATTAATTCCAGCTGCATTTATTTGATTTTTTTGTGGCAAAATCAAGAAAAAAGAAGCCACGTTCACGTTCAATGAAAGTGGATTTTCAGAGGTAAACAAATAAATTAAAATGACTTCAGAATTCACAAAATAACAGTTAATTAGATTATGCAATGTAATACCTATGAGAAAACATGTTAATGTGTTACATCCAGAAAACATCATTTCAATTGTGTTACTGGTTACTAGTTTACTACTAGGTTATACTGTTTTACTTGCATCCACCGCTAGGTGTCAATGCAACCTACAAATCAGTGACCAGTTACGTTGCTTTCGGTTGTCACGTTTGTGAAAAAAATCCTGTTTGTTTTTTGAGACAAAAGTGTTCATTTAAATCGATTGTAAAATCAAGTTTTCATGTCTACAGACGTTTCCATTATTAACGCCACATATAGGCAAATCCACGGACAACTAACAGGCATTAGGACCAGATTAGGACGAACGTTAAAGAGAGCACATGAGACGCGCACAAGTCAGCAATATTTCTGATGATTTATTGGCGTGAAGTTTCGCGCACAATGACAAACAGGACTACACAATTCTCGAAAAACAACACCCGCAGCCATTATTACCAAGCACGAACCATTGACAGTGAATGAAACGAAGCGAACGCATCGTATAGGCCATATGTGACATGCGTAAGTTATACCATGGTGTAAACATAATCATAGACGCCGCGGGTTTATATCTAAAAGAAAGAATGTAGCCTATGTAGGCTTTTTATATTCACAATACTTACTAAAATATGATTCATATTATATTATTGCATTTGTATTAGTTTTTTGAAGAGTAAAAAAAAAAATTGGTAGGTCTTAACACAAGTTTACAACCGGCAAGTCGGTCGGACTAAAAGTGAAAAAAAATAATAATTGGGTCGGTCCTAAATTGACAGGGTCGGTCGGGTTACGGCAAACAAGAATATTTTTAAGGATGGCCTCTCGCGCAGTATAGCCGGCTAGCCGAAACTCCTTCTTTATGTGTACGGATGTGACGTAATGACGCAAAGACATGCTCGAATTTCCCGCGAAAACCCACCAGTACCACTGGAATTAAAATCATTATTACAAGCTAACCGTTTTGAATCTAGCTATGGCAAGCAGATAGTTTTGAACACTGGCTGAAGATGTTTTTTTTTTTAAAATAATTAATTTGGATTATTTTTACTTCAAAAATGTCACGGACAGCAGCTTTAATTACTGACACTCCCATGACTTTCCCATTACATGGCTTCTGCCATAGACATCATATAAGCTGTGTCCCAATGTGAAGGCTGCATACTCCGAAGGCTGCGGACTTCGAAGGATGCAGCCTATTCGTCCTTCGAAGGACGCACCTTGTAGCCTTCCTAGGATTTCCTAATTGCGCATCCAGGTGTTCCCGATTACCGCTCCATGGCGCCAAGCAATGGTGCGAGACGGAGCTGCCATCCTGATCATTAAAGGGTACCTATTATGACATTTAAAATGTTCCTAATGTTGTTCTGGGAGTCCCCAACAACAGTTTTACATGCATGCAATGACAAAAAACACTTTCGTTGTCTTATAATATGCATTTATTTTTACCTGATTTGCTCACCGATTCCCTAATGATTCGTTTGACGACTCATTTTTCAAACCCCGCCTTTGCGTGACACTAATCTGCGGTGATTGGTTAGACGACCCAGTCAGTTATTTTTCGCGTTAACCCAAAGCTTAAACATATTGATAAAGCACTGCAGTACTACAATACGCTCTATTCTTTATGACAACTCCAATCACAACGACAAACATTTTACATATTTCAAAAAACACACACACACACAGCTTGGAGACCTAAGCGCTGAGCGTAACTGACAACACACACACACACACACACACAACACACCACACACACACACACCACACACACCACACACACACACACACACACACACACACACACACACACACACACACACACACACACACACACACACACACACACACACACACACCACACACACACACACACACACACACACACACACTTATTGAGCATGCTACAAAACCCATAAAAGCAACAATTATTAACAGTACTTACAGGTTGTGATTCGGAGGATGAAGCTGATCCAAATAAACTTGGTACTGAACGTTCCTTCAGTATCAACCGACTCGTGAATCCATGAAAGAATTTATGTTTGTAAAGGAATCGTCATTAAAATGACGCGAACACAGCTCAAGGTGGCTATACTTGTGTGGTAGAGTTGTAAATATAAACTTTAGCCACTGATTCTTCACATGCTCGTCCCTGGGCAGTGAAAAAAAAGTTCGCTCTTGATTCGCACTTCAGAACAGCTCATCGACATGTTGTTTTCACTGTTTTCTGGCGCGCGCAATGAGTGGGCGTGTCTTATTCAAATAACTTGTACAAGTGACGTACGAAAGTTAGAGAAAATGCATCGTTCGTCTATCGATTCATATCAGCGACTCAAGAGTCGACTCTTACTTTTGAGAGACAATAACGTCTCGGTTACTGATGTAACCCTCGTTCCCCGAAGGAGGGAACGGGAGACGTGACGTCGACGTGACGCCGTTAGGGGATCACTTCAGGGAGCCCTATCAACTTCGAGTGTCTACAGAACAAGCCAATGAACGTTGGCGTGCGTGAAACGTGTCACGCGCCCCGCCCCGCAGCGCGGGTATAAACAGGAAGCGGGCGCACGCACTCATTGTTTTTCGCTGAGGAGCCGAGATAGTGACGGCCGTACAGCGATGGTCAGCAACTGTGGCAGCGGGACGTCACATCTCCCGTTCCCTCCTTCGGGGAACGAGGGTTACATCAGTAACCGAGACGTTCCCCTTCAGTCGCTCACGTTCGACGTGAAGTCGACGTGACGACGTTAGGGGATCCCATGGAAAACGCCATCGGTTGCTGCCACATCCAGCGCCCTACGCAAGACTCTCAGACCCCCAACTGCTGGGGCGGAAGATCTGCGTAGAGGGAGTTCAACTGCTGTTCCATATACCCACACCGTGAACTCTTGGATAACACTGGGAAAGCGTGCCTTTCCAGGGGAGAGGGACGCTGCGGAAGCCACATCCTGCCCGAAGGGAGGTAACATGTGGAGAATACTCATATGGACTGGCCAGAGGGGCAGTGCAACATATGGAATGTCACTGGGGTGGCTCCAGCCTGAGAAGGAGGAGGCTACACCAGACAGTGACGGCAGAGCGGACTCTGCCAAGGGAAAGACACGGGCTCATCGCAGGGAGCTGGTCATGGAAGAATACTCATATGGGATCACCACATATGGAACCCAGCCTAGCACAAGTTACACAAGCATACAAGCACTAGGCCTGGCGTCGGACGCTCCACAACGTCCGACTGCCGAAGGGGTGCGGAGGAACTCACAGGGTTCGCCTGAGTGGGGAACTCGACTGGAGCAAAAAGCGTACGTATCCGCTCCATGTGGAGGGGAGTGGCGCAGCAAGCCGACACAAGAGTGGAAACTTCGGTGTTACCGGCTGGTTGAAGCGAGCACACAGGAAGAAACCGGCTCAACACGTAGGCTATAAAACCTAGCGAACGTGTTAGGTGTCGCCCAGCCCGCAGCTCTACAGATATCTGTCAGCGAGGCGCCGTGTGCCAGCGCCCAAGAAGAAGCGACACTCCTGGTGGAGTGGGCTCTCAACCCAGGCGGGCAAGGCACGCCTTGGGCTTCGTAAGCCAAGGCGATGGCATCCACTAACCAGTGGGCCATCCTCTGCTTGGAGACAGCCTTTCCCTTCTGCTGGCCTCTGTAACAGACGAAGAGCTGATCTGAGGTCCTGAGGCTTTGTGTTCTGTCCACGTACAGGCGCAGAGCGCGGACGGGACAGAGAAAAGCCAGGGCTGGGTCTGCCTCCTCCGAAGGCAGCGCTTGCAGGTTCACCACCTGGTCCCGGAAGGGAGTGGTAGGAACCTTGGGCACGTATCCGGGCCGGGGTCTCAGGATCACGTGAGAGTTAGCCGGGCCGAATTCTAGGCACGATTCGTCGACCGAAAATGCATGCAGGTCCCCTACCCTCTTGATAGAGGCCAATGCAACCAGGAGTACTGTTTTACAGGACAGAATTTTTAACTCAGCTGACTGCAAAGGCTCAAAGGGTGGTCTCTGCAGTGCCGAAAGGACCAGAGACAAATCCCAAGAGGGAATAGAGAGTGGGCGAGGAGGAATTAGTCTCCTTGCTCCCCTCAGGAATCTGACGATCAGGTCGTGCTTTCCCAACGACTTACCTTCAACTGCATCGTGATGTGTGGCAATGGCGGCAACATACACTTGAAGGGTGGAGGGAGACAGCCTTCGCTCCAACCCATCTTGCAGGAAGGAAAGCACGGCTCGGATCGAGCAAGTTCGGGGGTTCTCCTCGTGAGAAGAACACCAGTCAACGAATAGGTTCCACTTCAGAGCATAGAGGCGCCTCGTAGGGGGGGCTCTAGTGGAAGTGATGGTGTCAACTACCACTGGGGGTAGGTCACCTAGAACCTCCGCGTCCCGTCCAGGGACCAGACATGGAGTTTCCAGAGGTCTGGATGCGGGTGCCACAGGGTTCCCCGTCTCTGAGAGAGCAGGTCCTCTCTCAGAGGAATGGGCCAGGGAGGGGCTGTCGCGAGGAGCACTAGTTTGGGGAACCAGGTCTGGTTGGGCCAATACGGTGCAACTAACAAGACCTGCTCCTCGTCCTCCCTGACTTTGCACAAGGTCTGTGCAAGAAGGCTCACTGGGGAAAAACGCATACTTGCGTAGGCCCGGGGGCCAGCTGTGTGCCAGAGCATCCGTGCCGAGGGTCCCCTCGGTCAGGGAATAGAACAACTGACAGTGAGACGTGTGCGGGGCGGCAAACAGATCTACCTGTGCGGTCCCGAAGCGCCTGCAATCAGCTGGACCACCTGGGGATGGAGTCGCCACTCTCCCGGTAGCACCTGCTGCCGTGAGAACTCGTCGGCTGCACGGTTGAGCAGGCCAGGAATATTAATGGCACGAAGCGACCTCAGATGCTTCTGACTCCAAAGGAGGAGATGGCGGGCGAGTTGTGACATGCGGCGGGAGCGTAAACCACCCTGACGGTTGATGTACGCAACGGTCGCAGTACGGACCAGCACATGCTTGCGCTGTAGCTGCGTTTTGAAGCGGCTCAATGCAAGATGTACTGCTAACAACTCGAGGCAGTTGATGTGCCAATGCAGTTGAGGCCCCGTCCACAGACCTGAAGCTGCATGCCCGTTGTACGTGGCCCCCCAGCCGGTGGCAGAGGCATCCGTGGAGACCACAGAATGCCTGGACACTTGTTCTAGGGGAACATCTGCCCGCAGGAACAAAGGGTCCGACACAAGCTGAGAGTTTGGCGACAGTGCGGAGTCACTTGGACCCGGCACGAGCCGCTCTGGCACGCCCATCTCGGGACTCGATCGTGGAGCCAGTGTTGGAGCGGCCTCATATGAAGCAATCCGAGCGGCGTACCGCGGCTGCAGATGCCATATGCCCCAGGAGCCTCTGAAACAGTTTCAGTGGAGCCGCTGTTCTGCGTCTGAGCGTGCTCACGCAGTTCAACACTGACTGGACGCGGGCCTTGGTGAGGCGCGCTGTCATGTTGATCGAGTCCAACTCCATACTGGGAAAAGAGATCCTCTGCCCGGGGGTGAGTTTGCTCTAGTAGGACTGCGATCTCTGCCCTGAGCACAGGGGCACTGTCCGCCAGAACACGGGTGAACAGAATGCCCCTGAATACAGGGGGACGCCTGGCGAACTGAATCGCATAGCCGAGTCTGACAGTACAGATGAGCCAGCGAGACGGGCTGGGAAGCACTAGCCAGGCTCCCAGACACCGCGCAAGCGGAACCAACGGCACCACAGACGTACCCGGGGTGGGGCAGCGCGGCGGAATGCAGGGACCCGACTCGGACGGCATAGCGGCCCGGAGTGGGGTCTGAGTGTGTGGTGCAACACGTACCTGCTTCCGTCGAATGGCAGAGTGAGTGTGCGGAAGCGTCAGTGCGTCCAGAACACAGCCACTGCTGCTCGCTGGCGAAGAAGAGGGGCTCGAGGGTGACAAGGCATAGCGTTGTCGACCGCCAAGCGCGCCCTCTTGGGACCCAGAGGTTTCAGAATTGCTCTTAGTTGAAAATGAGGGAACAGAAAAAGGAAACAAAGATTCTCCACCCGGCCCTCCACCGGGGGTAGGAGCGGTGCCTTCACCACCTCCTGAAGAGCAACTTGATCCACTCTGGGTCGCCCGTCTCAGGGTCGTTAGTACCTGCGCTTGCCTCCTGGTTTGGCAGCGGGCTGGACGGGCATGGTCAACTTCCTGCGACCTGCCCCACGCCGAGGCCTGGATGGTGGCTGCTGCTGCTAAGGCTTAGCAGGAGCGGAGGACGCCGCAGGAGGTCGACCTCGGCGACGAGCGGACGGAGGAGCTTCGGCCGGCGGACGGTGGGAGCAGCAGCGGTCCGCCGGGGCAGGATGTGTCGGATGGCCTCCGTCTGCTTCTGGGCGGCCGAGAACTGTTGGGCGAAGCTCTCGACCGCATCGCCGAATAACCCAACCTGGGGAGAGGGGCATCCAGGAACCGACATTTATCGGTGTCCCTCATATCTGCGAGGTTGAGCCAGAGGTGGCGCTCCTGGACCACCAAGGTGGACATCGCCTGACCGACTGAACGTGCAGTTTCCTTCGTCGCTCGGAGAGCGAGGTCGATTGCCACACGGAGCTCCCGGAGGAGCTCTGGGTCAGAACCACCCTCGTTCATGTCCATGAGCGCCTGGGCCTGATGGACCTGTAGAAGCGCTATGGCATGGAGGGCGGAAGCAGCCTGTCCACAGGCTCTGCAGCCTTGGACGGAGGCGTGGATTGCCCCGCCAGGAGGAAGCGGACGCCGGACACAATTGCATCGAGACGGCACGCTCCACCGGGGGAACATCCACATACCCCTTAGCCGCCCCGCCGTCGAGGGTGGTGAGGAGGGAGGAGCCACTAGGACAGCTTCTGGCACTATACGGCGCCCTCCACGTCCTAGTAAGCTCCTAATGCACTTCCGGAAAGAATGGCACTGGGGCGGAGCGCTGAGAACCAGCACGGCCCGCCCCGAGATACCAATCGTCCAACCGAGAAGGCTCGGGACGTGGTGGAGGGTTCCACACAAGCCTGACCTTCTCGGCGGCCCGGGAAAGCATAGCCGCCCATTCTGGATCTGACTCGGGCAACGCCACACTCCCAGAGAGGGGTAACGCAGCCGAATCCTCATCTCCAGAGGACTGAAGCTCCCCCTCCGATGCTGCGATCGACATCTGATCGTCAGGTGAGGCCCCAAAGGACACGGCTGGCCGACCACGAGAGGGGCCAGCGCGCTCGTTTGGGGGCTCCAACGGCGGCAGCGCTTGAGAGGCGTGAGGGGCCCACGGAGATTGCCTCGGCGGGGAAGCCCTCACGGTAATCCTCAGATCATCCTGACCATGCGCAAATATAGGTCTATTCTGAGGTCCAGAATAAACACTAGATCTGGGCATAGGCGAGGGGACTGCACCTCCCTTGAGGTAAGCGAGTCTTGATCTAAGCGCTGCCATAGTCATATTCCCGCAATGAGAACATGAACTATTCACAAAAGCTGCTTCAGCGTGCTGAATGACCAAACACGAGAGGCAACAATTGTGGCCGTCTGCTGGCGCCAGGGAACGACCGCACCCAGAAACGCACATTTATCGGATTGTACTTCCGGTGAGGCATGCATGTGCGCTCTCATGTCGCCTTAAGGGTGTGAAAATAATTCCTTCTAAAAATGCCCTAAACTACCTCGTAAAAACTATTGGGGAATAATCTGCAAGAAGCTCATCCAATGAACCTGCGCTCTGGCAAAACTACACAGAAGTTCGCCCGTAAAACAAAGACAAAGAAAGGACACGTGGCAAACGAATGCACAATGGCAGGTAGCGATATGGAGAAAAATCTTAAATCAATGCTCACTGAGTTTAAAAATGACATATCCAAACAGATCGGAGGGCTCCGCGCAGACGTGGGCAAAATGACGACCGAAATGATTCAAATGAGAGAAGAAATGAAAGGTGTACGCTCCGATCTGCGCGAGGCCCAGGATAATGTTAAAGAAGCTGAGCAAAGAATAAATAATCTGGAAGAACGGGAAGACGCTACCACAGTGCTGTTGAAAAAAACTGGTGAAAGAACAAAAGGAAATGTCTGAAAAAATAGAATATTTGGAAAACAAATCAAGACAAAATAATATCCGCATATATGGAATCCAAGAAGGCCTAGAAGCAAATGATATAATTGGCTTTGTTACAACGCTACTTACAGAAAAGCTGGATATTCCACCAGACATGACCCAGATTGTCGCAGCGCACCGTTCATTGGCACAGAGACCTGCTCGGGAGGCAGCGCCCAGGTCTATGGTGGTTCGTTTCATGCAATGGAATACAAGGCAACGGGTTTTACAAGCGGCTTGGTCAAAAAAAGAGATACGGATTGGGGAAACCCGCATCTACTTCTCTCAAGACTTTCCAAGTAAGATACAAAAAGAACGAAGCAGATACTTTCAGCTGAGGAAAGTTTTGAAAGAGAAAAAAGTTAAATCCCATATAATATATCCGTCAAAACTGACAGTCTTTATTGACGGAAATGCAGTGACCTACAGTACACTCGAAGAAGCAGACTCGGATCTACGGAGTAAGGGTACACTGCAAAGTGGAGATGAGACTGAGCCCCAGTCGCGCCGAGCCACCGTGCGCGGAACATACACCGACCCGGAGTATCGTGGGAGAGCACGAGGAGCAGAAGCGGAGACAGTGTAAGACTCTTAAGGTATGGAGATACAAAAAAACTTAAAAACTGTTGAAGATGTTTACTCGTGGAGAGGACTCTAAATCGATCTTCGCTTTTGAACAAAATTATTACAATTTTGTCCCCCCCCCCCCCCTATTGTAAAGAAAGACAATTACTTAGTATAAGAGTTTACTTTCAAGGGGAATTTATTTCAAGAATTTAAATGTAAATCTTTTTTTTTTTCTTTTCTCTCTGTTGTTAATTACGGATTATTTTTATGTTTTGGGTTCTATTCTGGTAATTAGATAAGGAGATAAGTCTATTAAGAACTATGTTAGAATATTGAGAAGATAATGTATTGAGGGGAGGGGGGATAAAGGAGGGCAGACATTAGAAGGAATAAAAACTTATTTTGCAGCCCACCACCTTTAGTGAGACTGTATAGGTCTCACCGCTCTGCCATGATTCAGTGGCTGAGAACAGATGTTTTTTTCTTCCACAAATTAACAACAATGTGGTTTTTTTTGTGTGACCCTGTTGAGGTTACAGACTTTGGAAGTTCACGGGGGTGTATACAGGCACTTTTACATTGTTTAATTTTTTATATTTATGTTTTCTTTAAATACCTTAATAAGACAGCAAAGTTTCATCTTGTGAAAGAAAAAAAATGGGAGTACTTAAGATAGTCACAGTTAATGTAAATGGTATTAATAATCCAATAAAAAGAAGGAATACAATGCAGAGACTTAAAAAATTAGGGGACATTATTTTTTTACAGGAAACACACCTGAGTCAAGGGGAACATGAGAAACTGGGGAAATTAGCTGGAACACAAATTTATTCATCTTCATATACATCAGCTAAAAGAGGAGTAGCGGTGCTCCTCAATAATAATTTAAGATTTACTAAAGATAAATGCATCAGGGAAAAACAAGGGAGATTTGTCTTTTTACGTGGAGAAATAGACGGTCAACCAGTAACATTGCTTAACGTATATAATCCACCAGGGGAGGGAGTTGCCCTCATGAAGAGAATCCTCCATCTGTTAATGTCCGAGGCTAAAGGATTAACTATAATGGGAGGGGACTTTAATTTAGTGATGAATCAAAAGATAGACACTACAAGTAGAATAAAACACAAATCAGAACCAACAGCTAAATTATTAAGGGAAGCTAAGTTAGAATTGGGACTGTTGGATGTTTGGCGTTATCTCCACCCAAAGGACAGAACCTTCACCTTTTATTCTGATGCACATAGAGTATCCTCAAGACTGGATTATTTTTTATGTTAAAGCATGACCTCCTTAAGGTGAATACTTGTGAGATTGTTCCCTTTCTATTGGCAGATCATTCCTCAGTCGTCATTGAACTAAATTTGAATAGGGCACTAAAAACAAGTGTTTGGAGATTTAATAATTCATTACTCACGGATCAAAGGTTTAAAAAAAAATGACAGAGGCTATCAAAACATTCCTTGATATAAATGATAACAGTGAAATAAACCCTGTATTATTATGGGAAACAGCTAAAGCAACCCTAAGGGGAGAGATAATAACATATTCATCTTGGAGGAAAAAATTGAGAGAGAGGAAACAGACGTTAATAGAGAATAAAATACAAAAGCTGCAAGAATTAAAAGTGAGGGATAAAATGATAGAAAAAGAACTGAATGATGCAAAAAAAGAATTAGAGAGGATTAATTCAGAGGACTTGGTAAAAGATTTCACTTTCGCTAAACAATTATTTTATGACAATAGCTCCAAATCTCAACGAATTTTAGCTTCCAAAATAAAAAAGAACAAAGAAAAAGCGGTAATCAATATAATTATGGATAATGCAACACCAAGGAGAGAGGGACAAGATATTCTATCTTGCTTCAGGAACTACTATGAAAACCTTTATAATTCAGAAGTAAACAATGTTGACAAGCAGACAATTGTAAGTTATCTAGATGAATTAAGTTTAACATCTGTGACTGAAACCCAGAATGAAAGCTTAGTAAAAAACATAACACAAATGGAAATAATCAAAACTATTGAAAAGGGAAAACTGGGGAAATGCCCTGGAGAAGATGGTTATACCTATGAATTCTACAAAGATTACAAATACCTAATTGTACCAGTTTTACATAGAGTGTTTAATGAGGTGTTACAAACAGGAAAATGGCCAGATACTTGGAAAAATGCAATTATAACAGTCATAGCTAAAGAAGGGAAGGACCCAAAACAATGTTCATCGTATAGGCCTATTTCACTTCTGAATGTCGATCAGAAAATATTTACATCTATCATGGCAAACAGGCTCTCGGAAATCTTACCATCTATTATAAATCAGGACCAAACAGGATTTGTTAAAAATAGATTTCTTAGTGACAATGTACGTCGAACCCTTAATGTTATTGATTATGCTAGAAAAACAAAACAACAAATGATAGTGCTTACATTGGATGCGGAAAAAGCATTCGACCGAGTATCTTGGCCTTTTCTGTTTGTAGTTTTGAATAAATTTGGCTTTCACAAGAAATTCATTAAGTTAATGATGGGAATGTATAATGATTCTGCAGCCAGAGTGAAAGCCATTGGTTCGATATCGAAACCCTTTCAGATTAAACGAGGGGTAAAACAGGGCGATCCGCTCTCTCCATAGATTTTTGCCTTGTGCATTGAGCCATTGGCGGAATGCATAAGGACAAGTATGGGTATAAAGGGCATTAAGATACAAGAGGAAGAACATAAACTGGCGTTATATGTGGACGATGTCATAATATTCTTAACTGATATATATAAATCACTACCGGTGCTTCTGGAGGAAATTGGGAAATACGGGGCGATCTCAGGTTATAAATTAAATTCTACTAAAACAGAAGCCATGGAAATAGGATGCAACCTCCAAACAGAATTTAAGAAAAAATTTAAGTTGAAATGGGATCAGAATAAAATAAAATATTTAGGTATTACAATTCCCAGAGAAATTGATAAATTGTACACATGTAACTATAAAGTTTTGGAAAACACCTTGAGGCAGGATCTTCAGCGTTGGAAAATCCTGCCACTTAAAATATTTGAAAAAATAGGAATTATAAAAATGAATGTATTGCCACGCTTTCTTTTTCTTTTCCAGACCCTTCCTCTGTATTTAACAAACTCATGCTTTAAGGAGTGGGAAAGATTGCTAGGAAAGTTTATTTGGGATGAAAAAAAACCAAGGGTAAAACTTAAATTTTTACAACAAAAGAGGGAACAAGGTGGGTTGGGACTACCAAATTTGAGCCTTTACTATCATGCAGCCCAAGTCAAAAGTATTTTAGTTTTGATGAATAATAAAATGAATCCTAAATGGAAATCTATTGAGAACAAATTGGTAGACTCACCCACCTCTCTAATTTTCTCAGGGCAAACTGCAGAAAGGGTCAAACATTCAAATTATTCTATTTATCATACATGGAAAAGCTGGAAAAGATTATGTAAAATTATGAAAATAAAATCAACTGATATGGTTTGCTTAAGGGAAATTAGTCAAGACCCAGACTTCACTCCGAATAGTATGGATGAGACTTTTAGGATATGGGAAACTAAGGGACTTACAAGATTCCATAAAATGTTCAAAGACAATGCAGTAGATACATTTGAAAATCTATCTAAGGACTATAACCTTTCAAGTAACCATTTTTTTAGATACCTCCAAGTAAGGAGCTACATAATAACAAATATACAGTCTTTCCAAGACCTCAGTCCTATCGTGGAGCATATTTTGAAAGTCTATGAAAAGTCGAGCTTTAAAAATGTAATGGGACAAATTTATAATATTTTAAATAATAATAAAGATAATCAAATTAATAATATTTTGAATTCTTGGAAGAAAGACATTGGAATCATAGTGACGGAAGAGGAGTGGAGTCAAGCATGTAAAAATATTTTCAGCTATGTTAAGTCCCCCTATTGGCAGGAATATGCATGGAAACTATTGGTCAGATTTTTTAGAACACCACTGAAAATTAGTAAATATACAAATCAAATACAATACTGTTGGAGAGAATGTGGTGAAGGTAATGTTGATCTGGCTCATGTCCTCTACACATGTTCAAAAATCCAACCATATTGGAGTAATGTGTTAGAATTAATAAAGCAAATTTGTGGTCAAAATACTAATTTTGAACAACTACATGTCATGCTGGGCATACAGCCGGAAGGGCTAAACAAAGAAACTTATTATATCTTCTGGGTGTTGAGAATTACTGCTATTAAACAAATAACTCGATGTTGGAAAAGAACTGAACCACCCAGGTTGGATAAATGGATTGAGGCCGTAGGAAACCTGTATGAAAATGAAACAATAACGCATAAGATGAGAGGTAAAATGAAGTTATTTAAGAAAAGGTGGTCCGCTTATGCTAACCAAATGCATTGAAAAATAAAAATTAAGCACGGATGTGGACCGGTGTAGTTAGATGAGGCATGGATGCAATCTCTGTGATATACGATGTAGCTATATGGAAATTTGTATGTCTACATGTAAACATGTATATGGAGAGGTATGTATGTACGCACGTGTATGCATTTACGTATGTAGGCCTATATGTGAATATATGGTTGTATATGGGGTGTACGTCTAGGTATGTATGAATGTATAGGTATGTATAGGTATATATGTATAGGTATGTATATATATGTGCGTGGGTATGTATGTGTGTGTACATATGTACATTTCCTTCTGTTAATTATTATTATTATTATTATTTTGGTAACACTTTATTTGAAGGGGTGTGCATAAGACTGACATGACACTGTCATAAACATGACATAACACCTGTCATAAACATGAAGGAGTCTTTATGAATGTTTATGACTGTTGTCATTAAGTGTCATTCGGTAAATTATGACACTTTCAATGCAAAGTTGACATTGTTTAAAATGTCTTTGTTATGACAACTTGACATTACCCAAGACAAAAATGTCTTGATTATGACAACTTGAAATTAACAAAGACGGAAATGTCTTTGTTATGACAACTTGACATTAACCGAGAAATCATAACCTGTCAACCTGTGACAACTTTGGCCGTCATGACACCATTATAACTATGTCATGAATATTTTACTTGTCCTCAAGTAAAGTGGAACACATTGTACTAGTTATAAAGATGTCATTAAGGGTTATTACACTGCAAAATGCTTGAAGTTTGATAATTAGACCTGTTATGACATATTTGTGACAGGTTGACAGGTTATCATTTCTTGGTTAATATTAAGTTGTCATAACAAAGACATTTCCGTCTTTGTTAATGTCAAGTTGTCATAATCAAGACATTTTTGTCTTGGGTAATGTCAAGTTGTCATAACAAAGACATTTTTTGTCTTTGTTAATGTCAAGTTGTCATAACAAAGACATTTTAAACAATGTCAACTTTGCATTAAAAGTGTCATTATTTACCGAATGACACTTAATGACAACAGTCATAAACATTCATAAAGACTCCTTCATGTTCATGACAGGTGTTATGTCATGTTTATGACAGTGTCATGTCAGTCTTATGCACACCCCTTCAAATAAAGTGTTACCAAATATATTGTGTCTACTCTGACATATTAATTGTATGTTTGTAATATGAATAATGTCACAATAAAAAAAGTATAAAAAAGAAACGCACAAGCGGAATGTCATCCTGAAAAGGACGCAGCGTCACGCTTGTGTTGCTCTTTTAGTTGAAAACAAAAAATATAAAGAGAAAAAATAACTCTCTCAGTGCTGAAGCACCCAGGGATAGCCGCGGTGTAATCGGGGTACACACTCACGAGAGGAACGCCCACCGAGACCGACACATACAGACACACACACACACAAACAATGCTGTGAAAACAGCAGTTGTGAGCTGTAATGCTCGCGGCCACTGCTGATCGCGCCGTCACACCAGCACTGGAACAGAGTATTCTCTTTGAAGTCTTCAACGATCGATGCAGCAGTCTGCAGAAACTCAGAGTCAAAACGAAAGCTCGGCTCCAAAGCGAAAGACAATGAGTGCGTGCGCCCGCTTCCTGTTTATACCCGCGCTGCGGGGCGGGGCGCGTGACGCGTTTCACGCACGCCAACGTTCATTGGCTTGTTCTGTAGACACTCGAAGTTGATAGGGCTCCCTGAAGTGATCCCCTAACGTCGTCACGTCGACGTCAAGTCGAACGTGAGCGACTGAAGGGGAACTTAGTATACGGTGAACTTTCATATTTAAAACTTTGCAGGATGTTTTTGTTCACTTAGATCTATGTTAGACACTACATGAAAGGTAATTTTCAAAATTCCATAATAGGTACCCTTTAATTTGTTATAATTAAGTAAACAGCTATGGAGCCAGAATTGGCTATTGTCATTTTTATGTTTTATATTTTACTGAGGATGTTTCACCTCCGGTGCCGCCGGGTCATGTATTTTCGGCTTAGCCAAAACCAAGGCCAGAGTTGGTTTACTGCATCCCAATTCAGCGTCCTTACTCCTAAACTGCCGGATTAGTAAATTAATTATTGGGCGTTAATTTACGTAAACAATGAAATGAAATATGCTTCAAGGCTAGTGTATTATTTTTATTATGTACATAAAATGACCATGGTGAATTTATTTACGGTACTCAGGTTTTCAACCCCGTAATAAGGAGCCCGGGACGTCTTCTGTGAAAAAAAAAAAAAAAAAAAAACAATCCGTGGCGACAGTTTTCCAATCAGTTCCCAAGGGTTTGTAAACTCTACTCACGGATTTGTGGCCTCTCCCCCAGTCTGTGCCAACCTGGCCTCCTGTTTATGCAGGATGCATTTCATTATGTTTAAACTTAATATTTCTTGAATTTTCTAAAAAACGACATTTAGGCCACTTGTTTTAAAGTCAATTTTTTTAGGAGGAAAAAGCTCAGTATAATAGAATAAGCAGAAAAAGCTTAGGTTATATAAAAACTAAACATTCATAAATTATTTTATGATTAACATATTACTGTCTTCAGTGAACTCAACGCAAATGATAATAGGCTAATATTATTATTATTAGCCTACATTTAGGCTACATATTTAGAAGGTGCTTTTATCCAAAAAAGGAACAAAGAAATTCATCAAATGTCAGTCATAATACAGGGCTAAGATTATCACAAATAAACACAAGATTTTGACGCAAGTGTGTGTGTGTGTGTGTGTGTGTGTGTGTGTGTGTGTGTGTGTGTGTGTGTGTGTGTGTGTGTGTGTGTGTGTGTGTGTGTGTGTGTGTGTGTGTGTGTGTGTGTGTGTTTGTGTGTGTGTGTGTGTTTGTGTGTGTGTGTGGAGCGCGCACTGTATGGCACAGAGGGACGGGCGCGAACACATGCATTTTCAACAGTGGAAACAACTTAAAAAATACTCTATCATTTCTGGTCATACAGAAAAGAATAATACATCATTCGCAACTACTTTTATTTGTCCAAACTCACATAGGCCTAACAAGAAAACGTTGTGCTTTTGTAAAGTAAAATAAAACAATCAGGCGTGCTTTCATGATCTCCGTGAACTGGAGCGCGTCTCATAAATGAACTGAAACAAAATATAGCCTAAAGCTTGAATTGTTCACTTTTAAACGAACAATTAAAATGCCTCGTTATTTATTCAGACACATTTATTATCATTAGCCTATAAATATGAGACATGGCTCTTCTCATTCAGCACTGAGGAAAAATATAAGGTTCTAATCTGGCCTTAGAAAACAGTAAAATCGACATTTGTCCCATAGTAATTTGTGAATATTTTAAATGTTTAATAAAGGGGCAAAAAGTCATTTTTTATTTTTTATTTGTGTAGCCTACAGTTAAAATTTTGGTGTTCAACTTTGCCTTTTAAAAATACAACAACCGTTCATTTTTAGTTTTTCAATTACGGGTTAAAAAAAGAAAAACGAATTCGCAAAAGTACCTTATATTATTAAATATTTCAAATAATGTAGGCCTATTTGTAGAAAAGTTTGATAGTCAATCAAAATACTAGTAAAATCAAAGACTTTAATCTAAAAACTATCACTAAAATAGTGATAACTATCACTAAACTATCTTTAGTTTGATAGTCCGTGTAAATTTGCGTCCATTCGTTTTAAAATTTTTTAACCCATAATTGAAAAACGAAAAATGAATGGTTTGTTGTATTTTTAAAAGGCATAGTTGAACACCAACATTTGAATTTGAACTGTAGGCTACACACCAAATGCTGCACTAAAAATGCTGTCGTCACCGGCGCGCAATGAATTATGGGGTAGGATCAGGGTAGGATAGGCCGCTAAGGATCCATTTATGTATTCTTCCTTTCATGGGGAAACGAAGGGTGCATTTGGCGTCGCTTTTGAATCAGGGTAGCCTTCGTCGCGCCGCGATGACGCAACCGGCCTTCAAATACGGCCTTCGAAGGATGCGGAATTGAATTGGGACAGCCTTCATCTCGCCGTGGTGATGCAATCGGCCTTCAAATGCGGCCTTCGAAGATGCAGCCTTTGAATTAGGACAGCCTTCGTCGCGCCGCTGTGACGCAATTGGCCTTCAAATGCGGCCAATCGGCCTTCAAATACGTCCTTAAAGAAACTTAACTGGAGTGAAGTTTATGTAAATGACGATCCTAATGGAGCCTATGATGCTTTCTTAACAATATTGATTGAAAAATATGAAAAACATTGTTTTTTCGTCCTTGAAAATCAGTTCGGTATTCAGTGAGATATGATTAATTAAATGCGCTGACAGCTCAATGCACCGGCCAAACAGATTACACTGAGTGGAGCGGGTGACCGGTTTAAGATGGTAAACCGCCCCACGGATGGTAAAAAGCCCCACGGCTCGTCCGCGCCAATAGGCAGTAGCGGTCGATAGGGCGTCTATCTATATGTCGTCTATGGCTTCTACAACCATCAAGTGACGAAGGTTATTAAAGGCTATTATATTGGTATGATTAAATAAATGTATCAATTGTTTTGAAGTCTTCTTTATGATTATTAAGTAGGCTATGCTAAATACAGATTATTACTAAAATAACTTTTTTTTTTATTCAATTCTGTAATCTGAGGTATACATTTAAATCAATCAGTGTTTTTGTTTGGTACAGCATGCATGTCAAACTCTTTATGTAGTCTACACATCTCAAAACAAGCTGAGAACTGTTTCTGAATTACTTTATTGGAATAAATACTGACAACTTTGACAATAGGCCTACTATAACAGCTCGACCTGTCACTCAATGCAGTTCAGTGCAAACTCACATACCGCCATGCATGTGCACTCTCACAAATACTCAATATACATAATCAATGAATTCATGTAATCATTTCAAACTCACAGCATCTTGAATCTAAATTTCACGATTCAGTTATAACAAACCCAGTTTTTCAAGCATTATTAAAACACTTTCCTTCATTTCAGGGAAGAAAATAATGCTTATAAGTACACATCATAACTAAAATGTATTACATTGATTATAAATTAATTTGCTACAAATATTTAATTTTAAATTGAAGTTACACATAGGCTACATATTAATAATCTGGCTTGTGATCAATTAAATGAGGAATATGTAATATATTTTGTTACTTTTATTGTAAACCATAAATAAACTTTAGGTCCCTCACTTTAAAGTACTTTAAAGGAATATGAGATACAAAATGCTATATTATACATAAACAGCATCTAACCATAGCCTTATGATCCCATAGTTACATGCACGTTTAGCAAGTTTACACAAACCATCTCTGTTTAACCGTAAATCATTTCACTAACAACAACGTCGGTGAATCCATGCACCTGAGTGAGCTGAGGACAATCTAAAGATGCCAGAAGTTTCTGTGGCCCGGGACACTTGAGACTAAATGTCTCTGTCAGGTTCACTGCGTGACAGAGAGAGAAAATTAGTATGTACATATTTCATTTGTATTCATTTTATATTGTGCTCATCAGTCAACTATAATTTATATCAAGCAGTGCAAATTAATACAATACCCTTGCGTTTTACCCATAGTTAATTGTTCTGACACACTTCAATCCCAGTCCTTCAAAATGGAAAACTACATTCTTCAGCACACAGGGCAGTGGGTTCTGGAATTTGATTTTGAAGGTCATCTCTTTGCCCACTAACCCACCACATACAGGCTGAAAAAGAAAGGTTTACAGAAGATAATCAGGCAAATTATGGTGCCATACTGGGTTGCAAAAACTCTAGCTCCCACTGCACACTGGCAGATGAAATCTCTATATATTCAATTCAATTCATTTATTTTATTTCGGTCCTCAGACTCCTCACAGATAATCACTCATGAAAATAAAGCTATACATAATAACCGAAAAAGGTGTAGGCTGAAGCCTCTGCTTATTAAGCCTACCCTTTATACATAATTATCAATCAAATTAGCGTCATTTTTTTCCACAGGTATTAATAAATACAAGACAAGAGAAAAGAAAAGAAGAAAAAAAGAGAAAAAAGGACATAAAACAACAAGGTACACAATTCAGATACTATAATAAGTACATAAAAATAAAAAATAAAAATTATACACATTGAATTAAATAATTATTTACCACCTTATTTTTAAACATTTTCTTGAATTTATAAGTGAATTACACAATTTTAAATCCTTATGCAAATTATTCCATAGATTAACCCCTTTGACAGTTATGCATCTATTCTTTGTATTAGTTCTTGCACTTATTTTTTTAAACATATGCATTCCTCTTAGTTTATACTGACTTTCTCTTATTTCAAACAGCCTCTGGATACAGTTTGGAAGCAAATTATTATAAACCTTGTACATTGTCTGTACAGTGTAGAAATTAACTAAATCATCAAATTTTAAAGCATTTAAATTACTAAACAATTGATTTGTTGGTTCGTAATGTGTTTTATAATCCTTATTGCTCTTTTTTGTAACATATATTTTGGATTTATATTGGTTTTATATGTATGTCCCCAAACCTCCACACAATAAGTCATGTATGGAACTATGAGGGCACAATACAAGATATATAATGAGTTCCCCTTCAGTCGCTCACGTTCGACGTGACGTCGACGTGACGACGTTAGGGGATCACTTCAGGGAGCCCTATCAACTTCGAGTATCTAAAGAACAAGCCAATGAACGTTGGCGTGCGTGAAACGCGTCACGCGCCCCGCCCCGCAGCGCGGGTATAAACAGGAAGCGGACGCCGCACTCATTGTCTTTCGCTTCGGAGCCGAGCTTTCGTTTTGACTCTGAGTTTCTGCAGACTGCTGCATCGATCGTTGAAGACTTCAAAGAGAATACTCTGTTCCAGTGCTGGTGTGACGGCGCGATCAGCGGTGGCCGCGAGCATTACAGCTCACAACTGCTGTTTTCACAGCATTGCTTGTGTGTGTGTGTGTGTCTGTATGTGTCGGTCTCGGTGGGCGTTCCTCTCGTGAGTGTGTACCCCGATTACACCGCGGCTATCCCTGGGTGCTTCAGCACTGAGAGAGTTATTTTTTCTCTTTATATTTTTTGTTTTCAACTAAAAGAGCAACACAAGCGTGACGCTGCGTCCTTTTCAGGATGACATTCCGCTTGTGCGTTTCTGGGTGCGGTCGTTCCCTGGCGCCAGCAGACGGCCACAATTGTTGCCTCTCGTGTTTGGGCATTCAGCACGCTGAAGCAGCTTTTGTGAATAGTTCATGTTCTCATTGCGGGAATATGACTATGGCAGCGCTTAGATCAAGACTCGCTTACCTCAAGGGAGGTGCAGTCCCCTCGCCTATGCCCAGATCTAGTGTTTATTCTGGACCTCAGAATAGACCTACTTTTGCGCATGGTCAGGGTGATCTGAGGATTACCGTGAGGGCTTCCCCGCCGAGGCAATCTCCGTGGGCCCCTCACGCCTCTCAAGCGCTGCCGCCGTTGGAGCCCCCAAACGAACGCACTGGCCCCTCTCGTTGTCGGCCAGCCGTGTCCTTTGGGGCCCCACCTGACGATCAGATGTCGATCGCAGCATCGGAGGGGGAGCTCAGTCCTCTGGAGATGAGGATTCGGCTGCGTTACCCCTCTCTGGGAGTGTGGCGTTGCCCGAGTCAGATCCAGAATGGGCGGCTATGCTTTCCCGGGCCGCCGAGAAGGTCGGGCTTGTGTGGAACCCTCCACCACGTCCCGAGCCTTCTCGGTTGGACGATTGGTATCTCGGGGCGGGCCGTGCTGGTTCTCAGCGCTCCGCCCCAGTGCCATTCTTTCCGGAAGTGCATTAGGAGCTTACTAGGATGTGGAAGGCGCCGTATAGTGCCAGAAGCTGTCCTAGTGGCTCCTCCCTCCTCACCACCCTCGACGGCGGGGCGGCTAAGGGGTATGTGGGTGTTCCCCCGGTGGAGCGTGCCGTCTCGATGCAATTGTGTCCGGCGTCCGCTTCCTCCTGGCGGGGCAATCCACGCCTCCCGTCCAAGGCTGCAGAGCCTGTGGACAGGCTGCTTCTGCCCTCCATGCCATAGCGCTTCTACAGGTCCATCAGGCCCAGGCGCTCATGGACATGAACGAGGGTGGTTCTGACCCAGAGCTCCTCCGGGAGCTCCGTGTGGCAACCGACCTCGCTCTCCGAGCGACGAAGGAAACTGCACGTTCAGTCGGTCAGGCGATGTCCACCTTGGTGGTCCAGGAGCGCCACCTCTGGCTCAACCTCGCGGATATGAGGGACACCGATAAATGTCGGTTCCTGGATGCCCCTCTTCCCAGGTTGGGTTATTCGGCGACGCGGTCGAGAGCTTCGCCCAACAGTTCTCAGCCGCCCAGAAGCAGACGGAGGCCATCCGACACATCCTGCCCCGGCGGACCGCTGCTGCTCCCTCCGTCCGCCGGCCGCAGCTCCTCCGTCCGCTCGTCGCCGAGGTCGACCTCCTGCGGCGTCCTCCGCTCCCGCTAAGCCTTAGCAGCAGCAGCCACCATCCAGGCCTCGGCGTGGGGCAGGCCGCAGGAAGTTGACCATGCCCGTCCAGCCCGCTGCCAAACCAGGAGGCAAGCGCAGGTTCTAACGACCCTGAGACGGGTGACCCAGAGTGGATCAAGTTGCTCTTCAGGAGGTGGTGAAGGCACCGCTCCTTCCCCCGGTGGAGGGCCGGGTGGAGAATCTTTCTGTTCCGCCACTGACCCACGGGCCAGTGGTACCCTCATTTTCAACTAAAGAGCAATTCTGTAACCTCTGGGTCCCAAGAGGGCGCGCTTGGCGGTCGACGACGCTATGCCTTGTCACCCTCGAGCCCCTCTTCTTCGCCAGCGAGCAGCAGTGGCTGTGTTCTGGACGCACTGACGCTTCCGCACACTCACTCTGCCATTCGACGGAAGCAGGTACGTGTTGCACCACACACTCAGACCCCACTCCGGGCCGCTATGCCGTCCGAGTCGGGTCCCTGCATTCCGCCGCGCTGCCCCACCCCGGGTATGTCTGTGGTGCCGTTGATTCCGCTTGCGCGGTGTCTGGGAGCCTGGCTAGCGCTTCCCAGCCCGTCTCGCTGGCTCATCCGTACTGTCAGACTCGGCTATGCGATTCAGTTCGCCCGGCGTCCCCCTGTATTCAGGGGCGTTCTGTTCACCCGTGTTCTGGCGGACAGTGCCCCTGTGCTCAGGGCAGAGATCGCAGTCCTACTGGCGAAGGACGCGATCGAGCCGGTCCCTCCAGCCGATATGAAGACCGGCCTCTACAGCCCGTACTTCATTGTACCCAAGAAAGGCGGTGGGTTACGGCCAATCTTGGACCTGCGTGTCTTGAACCGGTCCCTTCAACAGACTGCCCGTTCAAGATGCTTACGCAGAAACGCATTTACAAATGCATCCGTCCCCAAGATTGGTTTGCAGCGATCGACCTGAAGGACGCGTACTTTCATGTCTCGATTCTCCCTTGACACAGACCGTTTCTTCGCTTTGCGTTCGAGGGACGGGCATATCAGTACAAAGTCTTACCCTTTGGGCTGGCCCTGTCACAACTGGCTTATTCTCGCCCAGTCGAGAGAGCAGTTGTGCGAACACAGGGACGTGGTGCTCAGTCACCTCAGCCAGAGGGCTTCGGGTCAACTGGGAAAAGAGCAAACTCACCCCCGGGCAGAGGATCTCTTTTCCCAGTGTGGAGTTGGACTCGATCAACATGACAGCGCGCCTCACCAAGGCCCGCGTCCAGTCAGTGTTGAACTGCGTGAGCACGCTCAGACGCAGAACAGCGGCTCCACTGAAACTGTTTCAGAGGCTCCTGGGGCATATGGCATCTGCAGCCGCGGTACGCCGCTCGGATTGCTTCATATGAGGCCGCTCCAACACTGGCTCCACGGTCGAGTCCCGAGATGGGCGTGGCAGAGCGGCTCGTGCCGGGTCCAAGTGACTCCGCACTGTCGCCAAACTCTCAGCTTGTGTCGGACCCTTTGTTCCTGCGGGCAGATGTTCCCCTAGAACAAGTGTCCAGGCATTCTGTGGTCTCCACGGATGCCTCTGCCACCGGCTGGGGGGCCACGTACAACGGGCATGCAGCTTCAGGTCTGTGGACGGGGCCTCAACTGCATTGGCACATCAATTGCCTCGAGTTGTTAGCAGTTCATCTTGCGTTGCGCCGCTTCAAAACGCCGCTTCGTGGCAAGCATGTACTGGTCCGTACGGACAGCACTGCGACCGTTGCGTACATCAACCGTCAGGGTGGTCTACGCTCCCGCCGCATGTCACAACTCGCCCGCCATCTCCTCCTTGGAGTCAGAAGCATCTGAGGTCGCTTCGTGCCATTATATTCCTGGCCTGCTCAACCGTGCAGCCAACGAGTTCTCACGGCAGCAGGTGCTACCGGGAGAATGGCGACTCCATCCCCAGGTGGTCCAGCTGATTTTCAGGCGCTTCGGGACCGCACAGGTAGATCTGTTTGCCGCCCCGGACACGTCTCACTGCCAGTTGTTCTACTCCCTGACCGAGGGGACCCTCGGCACGGATGCCCTGGCACACAGCTGGCCCCCGGGCCTACGCAAGTATGCGTTTCCCCCAGTGAGCCTTCTTGCACAGACTTTGTGCAAAGTCAGGGAGGACGAGGAGCAGGTCTTGTTAGTTGCACCGTATTGGCCCAACCGGACCTGGTTCCCCGAACTTGTGCTCCTCGCGACAGCCCCTCCCTGGCCCATTCCTCTGAGAGAGGACCTGCTCTCTCAGAGACGGGGCACCCTGTGGCACCCGCGTCCAGACCTCTGGAAACTCCATGTCTGGTCCCTGGACGGGACGCGGAGGTTCTAGGTGACCTACCCCCAGCGGTAGTTGACACCATCACTTCCGCTAGAGCCCCCTCTACGAGGCGCCTCTATGCATTGAAGTGGAACCTATTCGTTGAATGGTGTTCTTCTCACCAGGAGAACCCCCGAACTTGCTCGATCAGAGCCGTGCTTTCTTTCCTGCAGGATGGGTTGGAGCGAAGGCTGTCTCCCTCCACCCTTAAAGTGTATGTTGCTGCCATTACCGCACATCACGATGCAGTTGATGGTAAGTCGTTGGGAAAGCATGACCTGATCGTCAGGTTCCTGAGGGGAGCAAGGAGACTTAATCCTCCTCGCCCACTCTCTATACCCTCTTGGGACTTGTCTCTGGTCCT
Organism: Chrosomus eos; assembly: GCA_036326025.1. Lineage (NCBI taxonomy): Eukaryota > Metazoa > Chordata > Actinopteri > Cypriniformes > Leuciscidae > Chrosomus > Chrosomus eos. Next base: position 9,189,308 of record CM070837.1, on the reverse strand, counting down.
TTCGGCACTTCAGAGACCACCCTTTGAGCCTTTGCAGTCAGCTGAGTTAAAAGTTCTGTCTTGTAAAACAGTACTCCTGGTTGCATTGGCCTCCATCAAGAGGGTAGGGGACCTGCATGCATTTTCGGTCGACGAATCGTGCCTAGAATTCGGCCCGGATAACTCTCACGTGATCCTGAGACCCCGGCCCGGGTACGTGCCCAAGGTTCCTACCACTCCCTTCCGGGACCAGGTGGTGAACCTGCAAGCGCTGCCTTCGGAGGAGGCAGACCCAGCCCTGGCTTTTCTCTGTCCCGTCCGCGCTCTGCGTCTGTACGTGGACAGAACGCAAAGCCTCAGGACCTCAGATCAGCTCTTCGTCTGTTACGGAGGCCAGCAGAAGGGGAAGGCTGTCTCCAAGCAGAGGATGGCCCACTGGATAGTGGATGCCATCGCCTTGGCTTACGAAGCCCAAGGCGTGCCCTGCCCGCTCGGGTTGAGAGCCCACTCCACTAGGGGTGTCGCTTCTTCTTGGGCGCTGGCACACGGCGCCTCGCTGACAGATATCTGTAGAGCTGCGGGCTGGGCGACACCTAACACGTTCGCTAGATTTTATAGCCTACGTGTTGAGCCGGTTTCTTCCTGTGTGCTCGCCTCAACCAGCCGGTAACACCGAAGTTTCCGCTCTTGTGTCGGCTTGCTGCGCCACTCCCCTTCACATGGAGCGGATACGTGCGCTTTTTTGCTCCAGTCGAGTTCCCCACTCTGGCGAACCCTGTGAGTTCCTCCGCACCCCTCCGGCAGTCGGACGTTGCGGAGCGTCCGACGCCAGGCCTAGTGCTCGTATGCCTGTGTAACTTGTGCTAGGCTGGGTTCCATATGTGGTGATTCCTGCGGCGATCCCATGTGAGTATTCTTCCACGACCAGCTCCCCGCGGTGAGCCCGTGTCTTCCCTTGGCAGAGTCCGCTCTGCCGTCACTGTCTGGTGCTGCCTCCCCCTTCTCAGGTGGAGCCACCCCAGTGACATTCCATATGTTGCACTGCCCTCCGGCCAGTCCATATGTGTATCCTCCACATGTTACCTCCCTTCGGGCAGGATGTGGCTTCCGCAGCGTCCCTCTCCCCTGGAAAGGCACGCTTTCCCAGTGTTATCCAAGAGTTCCACTGTGTGGGTTAAAGGAACAACAGTGAACTCCCTCTACGCAGGTCTTCCGCCCCAGCCATTGGGGGTCTGAGAGCCTTCCGTAGGGCGCTGGATGTGGCAGCAACCGATGGCGTCTTCCATAGGGATCCCCTAACGTCGTCACGTCGACGTCACGTCGAACGTGAGCGACTGAAGGGGAACGTCTCGGTTACTAATGTAACCCTCGTTCCCCGAAGGAGGGAACGGGAGACGTGACGTCCCGCTGCCACAGTTGCTGACCATCGCTGTACGGCCGTCTCTATCTCGGCTCCTCAGCGAAAAACAATGAGTGCGGCGTCCGCTTCCTGTTTATACCCGCGCTGCGGGGCGGGGCGCGTGACGCGTTTCACGCACGCCAACGTTCATTGGCTTGTTCTTTAGATACTCGAAGTTGATAGGGCTCCCTGAAGTGATCCCCTAACGTCGTCACGTCGACGTCACGTCTCCCGTTCCTCCCTTCGGGGAACGAGGGTTACATTAGTAACCGAGACGTTTTCATTCAAAATGTGTTTAGTTTTGTGTAATATTGCAATGGATTGTGACATTTTTCTTTTTACATGAATAATATGTGGTTTGCAGCATAATTTATGATCTATTATAACGCCTAGAAATTTATTTTCATATACTCTATCTATTTCCTCATTGTTAATCCTAATTTTAACTTTGTTATTACTCTTCCGATTACCAAATATTATGAACTTTGTCTTACTTAAATTCAGTGACAATCTATTATCATCCAACCATTTTTTTAAGATCATCAGTTCAATTTCCACCGTGTTCAGAAGCTGTTCCAAATTTTTCCCTGAACAATATAAGTTTGTGTCATCAGCAAACAAAACCATTTTTAATATTTTCGACACTTTACAAATATCATTTATATACAGTATAAACATTAAGGGGCCTAACACCGAACCCTGTGGAACTCCACAAGTGATTTTCAATAAATCTGATCTAACATCATTTATTTGTACAAATTGATATCTCTCATCAAGGTAGCTCTTTAACCAAGAATAGGCTTTGCCTCTTATACCATATCTTTCCAGTTTCCTCATTAATAGACCATGATCAATAGTGTCAAAAGCTTTTTTTAAATCCAGGAACACCCCCACAGTATATTCATTATTATCCATTGAAGTGGAAATCTCCTCCACCATTTCCATCACTGCCATTGAGGTTGACCTATTTGCTCTAAAGCCATACTGCTGTTCACTCAATAGTTTATGTTTGTCTATGAAGTTATCAAGCCTACGCACAAATAGTTTCTCCAAAATTTTAGAGAACTGGGAAAGCAGAGAAATTGGTCTGTAATTGGAGAAAAGATGTCTATCACCACTTTTAAAAATAGGAATAATTTTAGCTGTTTTCATATTATTTGGAAATATGCCTGTTAAAAATGATTGATTACAAATATGTGTAAATGGTTTTGCTATATATTCTATAATATTTTTTAATAATGACATGTCAATATCATTACAATCAGTTGATTTTTTATTCGTACAATTATTAACAATATCAAGTATTTCCATTTCATGAGTTCCCCCAATAAATATTGAATGTTTATTACTAGAGATATTTACTTCATCTGGCTTGTCCTCATTTCTCTGTTCCACAATCTCTTGTGCTAACTTTTTAAATAACCAACATTTACAAAATACTCATTAAATGTATTGACAATGTCATTCACTTTATTTATAATTCCTGAATCTTCATTTACAAAATAATTAGGGTAATCTACTTTCCCTCTTTTCTTTTTAATTATACTGTTAAGTACTTCCCATGTTTTTTTAGTATTACTCTTGTACTTGTTCAATAATGCTTGATAATAGTCCTTTTTACTAAATCTTATAATACTTACCAATTTTTTTTATATATTTTATAATTATATTCTGCTTGTTTTGTCCTTGTTGCAATAAATTTCCTATATAGTGCATTCTTCCTTTTACACGCCTTCTCTATTCCATTTGTAATCCATGGTTTATCCACATTTTCGCGCTTCCTTACAAGCTTCTTGAAAAAACAATGTTTTTCATATTTTTCAATCAATATTGTTAAAAAAGCATCATAGGCTCCATTAGGATCGTCATTTACATAAACTTCACTCCAGTTAAGTTTCTTTTGGCTTCTGTTGTTCTATGTCGAATCATTTTAACATTGTTTGTCCTATTTTCCTTTGGTTTTGTAAAAAATCTTTGAAAGATCGCAAAAACTGGAAGATGATCAGTCATATCATTTATAAATAATCCTCCTACAATTTCCCCTCCAATTTCATTTGTATATATATTATCAATTAGTGTAGCAGTGTCAGATGTTATTCTAGTTGGTTTTGTAATCACCGGAAATATTCCTTTACTATACATTGTGTCTACAAAATCTGATGTTCTCTTATGTCCATTTGGATTTAACAAATCAATGTTAAAATCTCCACATATAATTTGTAACTTGTTCTCATTCCATTTGTTTAACACACCTACTAATTTATTCATAAATATATCAACACATGTTCCTGGTGTTCTGTACACACAACTAATAATTATATTTTTAGATCTTTCAATGTCAATCTCTATGGTTAAGCATTCCAAAATGTTTTCTATAGTCCATGACATACTTTTAATCAAACTACATTTTAGCGCTGTATCAACATATAAAGCAACTCCTCCTCCTTTTTTGTTACCTCTGTTAATCGTAAACAAATTATATCCATCCAATTCCACATCTTGTGCTTTCTCATTATCAATATAAGGAGTTCATAAATAAGAAAACTCACAATGATAATGATATCTGGTGTGTGCAATCTGAAGTTGAACTGGGTGGCCAGTATCTGTGTCGTCTCTGAGACCCGTCCAGAGAGTGTAAGCATCAACGCTGCTTGATCAACCAGGTGGTCCTTATAGTCCTCATACTGCAAGGTCCACTCCAGAATCTGGACTACCAATAAAAGAAACCAAGATAAACAGTGAGTGAATACAAATGCTTTCATAACAAATTTTCATTTGAAATGAATGATCATCCTCATTGTTATGCTTTTCTTCACAGCTGATATACTGTATGTGAAGTCTAAGATGAATTTGGTAGGACTGGGTTAACATGGTTTGCACCAAATTAATACAAAACTAGAAAAGGTAAGTTGATAAGTTAAGTAAGAAAAGGTAAGTCAAGACAAATGTTGATGTTGGCTTAAAGTATTTCCTGAAAGTTTATAAAAGGTCTAAATTTGCATTTTAAAGCGTGTGTCATTTTTAGCGGCATCTAGTGGTGAGGTTGCGAATTGCAACCAACAGAAGTTACGGTGGCTGACAGGCTCTCTACAGAGAGTAGCCAGTTAAGCAATAAGGTTTCTTTACAAAGATAAATTAAGAAATTAGGTTTATTTAATTATTCAGTAAAACAATATGCTATTTCGAATATTATTGTTACTTGTTCATCATTGTGTCAGTGTTTTATTCGCTGACTTTAGCTAGCTTCTTGAGTGACGACATGACGAAACACATTTGTCCGTTTAGGGCTCCTGTAGAAACATGTCGGCGCATTTCAATGTAAGTGGACCCGCGGTGTATGTAGATAGAAATGGCTTATTCTAAGGTAATAAAAACATAACAGTTCATTTTGTAAGGTTTTTATACACCACTGAAAACATAGTTATGTATATGATATTGCATTTCTTTCAACTGATCTTCCTAAATATTACACAATGCATCTTTAAGGACTTTAAGGACTGTGGCCAGTTAGGAACAAATGTGTCATCAAACAAACAGATTGTTCAAGTACAATAATTCAGTACACTATTATTACGCATCTATTTTAGACTATCTTTCAAACTATTTCAACCTTCTATCATATCTCACCCTCATAAGAGTGAGTGTCTGGTCCTTTTTCATGAAGGCCTTGTGGGCTCCGGTGTAGTGCATGGCTGCCACCTGGCTGTAAAGAGTGAGGCTACGAGGATACATGCACTTGTTCTTCAGAATGATGGAAAGCACAGCATCCTGACCAACACATGGTCTATCACCCTGCATGTTGACTTCGATGATCACATTCTCACTGTAAGACAATGACCATTTGAGCCCTGGCAACAGGCTGTTTCTTCAGCAATTCGTGCCCCATCCGAACCTTATGAATAGATAAAATAATAAATTATGAAATATAATATGAATATTAAAATCACTGTTTTTTGAATACCATGCTTTATACCCCTTAATCACTGAAATCACATCACAGTGACAGGACTAACGTCAGAAAACTAGCAAACTGAAATGCTCTTTGTTTAAAGAGGTCTATAATAATATAATTGAAATGCTTGTTTTCATATAATGTAATAATATACTTAATTTTATATTTTGTCAGAGTACTGTTAGGGTTGTGTGCAGGTAGCCGAAGAAGAGGACAAGAGATCTGTGATATAGTAGATTTATTTTACAAAATGAAACTTCCAAAACCAAACAGGAACAAAATAACAGACTCCAGGACTTCAGGATACACAACCTTACATAGACAACGACCAACAAACACTGAGGGAAAACACAGGGCTTAAATGAACTGAACCAAACAAGATAATTAACTGAAAACAGGTGAATAGAATTGGTAATCAGACAGAGAGGGAAAACTAACAGGACTGAACCAAAAATCACACAAGACAGGGGAAAACAAGATCACAAAACAGAACTAAACACACTGAAACATGACAGTACCTCCCCCCTCCCCGAAGGCGCGTCCCCGCGCCGTATAACATCCAAAGGGGTGGGAGGGTGGGCGCCCTGGAGGCTGACGAGGGCATGGTGCAGGTATGGGAAGCCTCCAGGGCGGAGCAGGCTGTGGGCGTGGCCACGGCGGAGCAGGCTGTGGGCGTGGCCAGGGCGGAGCAGGCTGTGGGCGTGGCCAGGGCGGAGCAGGCTGTGGGCGTGGCCAGGGCGGAGCAGGCTGTGGGCGTGGCCAGGGAAGAGCTGTCCCTTCGGATGGCCACGGCGGTGAGGACCCTTCGGGTGGCCACGGCGGTGAGGACCCCTCGGGTGGCCATGGCGGTGAGGCCCCTTCGCCTATGGCCCCCCCCCAAAAAATTAATGGGGAGAGTGACTGGATGAGGGACAGGCTCTGGGACAGGCTGGGCAGACGTTACGTGACTGACGTGGACCAGCGGTGAGGGCTCGGCAGGGCTGGACGGGACCAGCGGTGAGGGCGTGGCAGGGCTGGACGGGACCAGCGGTGAGGGCTCGGCAGGGCTGGACGGGACCAGCGGTGAGGGCTCGGCAGGGCTGGACGGGACCAGCGGGGAAGAAGTCTCTGGCTGGACGGTCTCTGGCTGGACGGTCTCTGGCTGGACGGTCTCTGGCTGGACGGTCTCTGGCTGGACGGTCTCTGGCTGGACGGTCTCTGGCTGGACGGTCTCTGGCTGGACGGTCTCTGGCTGGACGGGACCAGCGACGAAGACTTGACTGGGCTGGACGGGACCAGCGGCGAAGGCTTGACTGGGCTGGACGGGACCAGCGGCGAAGGCTTGACTGGGCTGGACGGGACCAGCGGCGAAGGCTTGACTGGGCTGGACGGGACCAGCGGCGAAGGCTTGACTGGGCTGGACGGGACCAGCGGCGAAGGCTTGACTGGGCTGGACGGGACCAGCGGCGAAGGCTTGACTGGGCTGGACGGGACCAGCGGCGAAGGCTTGACTGGACCAGCGGCGAAGACTTGACTGGGCTGGACGGGACCAGCGGCGAAGGCTTGACTGGGCTGGACGGGACCAGCGGCGAAGGCTTGACTGGGCTGGACGGGACCAGCGGCGAAGGCTTGACTGGGCTGGACGGGACCAGCGGCGAAGGCTTGACTGGGCTGGACGGGACCAGCGGCGAAGGCTTGACTGGGCTGGACGGGACCAGCGGCGAAGGCTTGACTGGGCTGGACGGGACCAGCGGCGAAGGCTTGACTGGGCTGGACGGGACCAGCGGCGAAGGCTTGACTGGGCTGGACGGGACCAGCGGCGAAGGCTTGACTGGGCTGGACGGGACCAGCGGCGAAGGCTTGACTGGGCTGGACGGGACCAGCGGTTAAGGCTTGACTGGGCTGGACGGGACCAGCGGTGAAGGCTTGACTGGGCTGGACGGGACCAGCGGTGAAGGCTTGACTAGGCTCTTGGTTGGCGACAAGGGCTCAGGCAAGACGTGAACATCAAGGTCAAGACTGCCAAGAAGATCCGGCATGGCGTGGTGATCAGGCATGACGTGATGCTCTGGCTGGACGTGGCTGTCGTGAAGCTCTGGCTGGACGTGGCTGACGTGAAGCTCTGGCTGGACGTGGCTGACGTGAAGCTCTGGCTGGACTTGGCTGACGTGAAGCAGTGAAGGCTCTGTGCTGGACGGGCTGACGTGGAGTGCTGATGGTGACATGGGGTTGCCACGGAATGAAGCTGTCCAGACATCTAGAGAGGGCCTCTCTCCAATCCAGACCAGCGATGTCTGGGAGTTCCCGTGGATCTACCTCCTGGGCCCCAAGCCGGTAACAAGCCTTTATCACCTCATTGCTCAGAGAGGAAGAAGCAACTAGGGGAACGAACCCCCATGTGTATTGGAGTAGATCGTGGCTCTCCATCGCCAAAGCCGTTATCTGTCCAACAAGCTCCCAGCTCATCTTGTTTGTTTGGTTGGTCGTTCTGTTAGGGTTGTGTGCAGGTAGCCGAAGACGAGGACAAGAGAACTGTGATATAGTAGATTTATTTTACAAAATGAAACTTCCAAAACCAAACAGGAACAAAATAACAGACTCCAGGACTTCAGGATACACAACCTTACGTAGACAACGACCAACAAACACTGAGGGAAAACACAGGGCTTAAATGAACTGAACCAAACAAGATAATTAACTGAAAACAGGTGAATAGAATTGGTAATCAGACAGAGAGGGGAAACTAACAGGACTGAACCAAAAATCACACAAGACAGGGGAAAACAAGATCACAAAACAGAACTAAACACACTGAAACGTGACAAATACATGGCTACATTTGAATGGCAGTCAATGGAGAAAGATCCATTCCCCCACAGAATGGTGTAGTTAGCTCTGCATGCTAACCAGCCAAACCTAATACAGAAAACAAGACATTTGGCTTTATGACTATAGTGATCATAATGTAATGTCTAAAAAATAATGTTGTCTTTTATTTCGTCTGTAACAGTACACACACATTTCGTCTGTAACAGTACACACACACACACACACACACACACCACACACACACACACACACACACACACACACACACACACACACACACACACACACACACACACACACACACACACACACACACACAAACACACACACACACACACACACACACACACGTTATTCTATATCGCGATTCCCCCCAAAGTGTCATTCGACGCAGTTCGAGTTCCCTCGAAAGGGAACTCACTATTGCAGACACCACTCTGGCCATGTTAACAGGGTCTCCCCATCCTGAACAAAGACCACCACTCTTCTCCAACACAAACAAACATGCTGCCAAGACTCCATCAAACTAAGAATAATACGGAATGTAATTAATGTTTGCATGCACTTTTATATGAATATGAATGAACATTTGGCTCTTACTTGACCAAAGTTCCATGTCCTGCAGGCAGCCAATCTGCTGTTTAGTCCCATAGTAGATTCTGCCCATGTCGTTCAGCACATACTCAACTCGCTCCGCCTCTACATTCAGGTACACACCATCATCTGATAAAGAGATTTTTTTCTATATTTAACAGCGCTTTCTAGTCTTTCGTCATTTTTTGCTCAGCATCAGGCTTCAGATGTGATTTAAAAACCCACTAAAATAAAAAGAGATTTGCACTATCATGTGCACATACAGTAGACTGCTACTGAGACTTCTGGGCTGTGTTTGAATGGCTATTGGACATCTTTTAAACGCAAAATTGCTTGCTGGGTACCAAATTTGAATGTTGAGCCACAGCTCATTGCACGCTGATACAATAGCAACCAATCAGTTGAGCAACTAAATTGCTAAATTCACGAGTTCACACTTACGAATGATCAGAGAGTAAACGGTTCTGCAAATTTGGCGTGCTGTCCGGGGGAGGGCTCCGAGCTTGGAAATTTGGCCCGAACCCAGAGTATTCCCCCCATCTCTGATTAGGAAGACAACCAGGCAAGTGTGAGAAGATGGGAGGGTGGAGGGAAGCTGAACTGTCGAGGAATATGGGTGAGTCAACTGCGTATATTTATAGGCCTTACTCATGCTGATTGAGTGGACCTGTTGATTAATGATTGCTGATATCTGGTTGGAATGACTTGATTGTTTGATCATTAAAATGTGTTAATCCCGAACCTTGTTAATAAAACATCATTAAATAAATTGAGTTAAGGACCTATCAGCTTGCGCCATCTAGAGTTTCATGACAGAATTGGTATTTAGGGTGTCAAAATGCACCTGGCTGGGTATTCAGACAGCATCTAACCAAAAAGGCCTTAACTGACATAGTCTCAGTTCCAGGTGAAGTTGTTCAAAGTTTGGATTAAAGGGACGGGACAGCTCAATCCACATCTCAAAACATTGTCCTCTACGGATGATGAGGTAATCGCTAATGCCTAGTTCACACTACATGATTTTAAAACGTCGGGCTGAACTGTGCGGTTCACACTACATGACTTGCTCTCTGTGAAATCAGGACTGTTCAAGTTGTTTAGCTGTTCACACCACACGACACAACGTGATTGATCCACAACTGGAGGTAACGCACTACATGAGTTGACAACAACTCTGTCACCCATCGATTCTATCTTGTCCACAAACCACGTTTTCTCACGGAAAAACACGCGATAAAATGAACCGAAAATGACGCGAAACAGCACGCGCACCAATACCCAGGGAAGAAGAACGCGAATATGGACGTCAGAGTTGCAAACTGTTTGCGCGATGATTTGCTTTGAGAAAATATATACACTCAACAACTTCATGTTAAAAAAGAACACCCAGAACATCAACATTGTGGACATCTGTAATATACAGTTGACTTTCCTTTTTCCTAAAAGTATTTTAGTGAACCCTATAATTTCAAACAGGGATATACTTCCGAAAAGCATCCGTAATTATAATTTTATGTCTACACATACTTGTATGTTTAATCTCTAGTTGCTCTGATTGGCTGTAGCTCATGATATCACGTTAGGTTGAGTCGCGCGACAGCTCTGGATATCTAGCATGCTAGATATTTTTCTGGGCTCAACGATGCGTCTGCGAGGCGTCTGCGAGCGTCTTTGATGCGTTTTTGGCTCTTTCATACTAACAGATTGGCGAGCGTTCATCGCGCGCTCCGCCTCTACATTCAGGTACACACCATCATCTGATAAAGAGATTTTTTTCTATATTTAACAGCGCTTTCTAGTCTTTCGTCATTTTTTGCTCAGCATCAGGCTTCAGATGTCATTTAAAAACCCACTAAAATAAAAAGAGATTTGCACTATCATGTGCACATACAGTACCTTTACACCAGGGGTTGAACAGCATGTAAATGTCATTTTCAGGAGTGTCTAGTGAAGTGGCCTTTCCTCCTGGGCTGTTGGTTATGACAGTGAGATTGTATCATCCAATAGAAGCTGCTGACTGAGAGTTAACACACAGTTTGATTCGGTTTTGCATTTGTTCAGCAATCTTGGCATCCCAGCAGTCTTCCTTGAATTCCTTCACTAATGGAACCATTATGAGTTTCTCGTTCCATGTTGATGGGATGTTACCTATAAAACATACGACACAACAAGAGGAAATTATGGTGTGGATATATCCATATATGGCTACTGCACAGAGGGTACGATGTTTTTGCAGCCAATGAAGCACAAGATGCTTTGGAGCATTTCAACTCATACCGGAGAACATGATCAACAGGACATTCTTAAATTGCCGAAAATGTCCAACGTTTCAATGTAACTGTTATTTCAATGTAACTGTTATATTTTCTAGTGGTCTCAGACATTTTGGACTTGTTTTGCCTTATAAATGTAAATCCAGATCTGTCATGACAAGTCATGGTTTGGCATGGTAAAGGATACGGCAATGTTAATGTATTTGGTATTGGAGGAGTAGATCTGCTACACTGCTGCTACTGATACTTGCTACTGCCAATACATTCACAGACATGCGCTGCTGTACACATAACATACATGAAACAAACCCTGTTGCAGATCTATACAGGTGGAGCTGGAGAAGGCGTAGACTGCTAACAGCAAACACCCAGCAAGCAATAGCCGTCATTTCACCGTCTAGGTTAACTATAGACCCAATATAGTCCGGCTATGAGTAACACTTCTAGCCAAAATAACCTTGAACTTGGTTGGTTACACGTCGTTTTTGCCAAAATAACTTGCGAGATGTATTCCATCATGTAAGCAAAGTAAACAGTGATCACAAGGTGTTTGCTTAATTTCTTCAGTCATTTCTTTGGTATCTAATTGATGACTAGTCTATTCTTGAGCTATGGTTTAGACATCTATTAAATGTTCACTGACAGCCTAAATTTTGCCTTGTTTTAGCCTAGACTTCTGGGCTGTGTTTGAATGGCTATTGGACATCTTTTAAACGCAAAATTGCTTGCTGGGTACCAAATTTGAATGTTGAGCCACAGCTCATTGCACGCTGATACAATAGCAACCAATCAGTTGAGCAACTAAATTGCTAAATTCACGAGTTCACACTTACGAATGATCAGAGAGTAAACGGTTCTGCAAATTTGGCGTGCTGTCCGGGGGGAGGGCTCCGAGCTTGGAAATTTGGCCCGAACCCAGAGTATTCCCCCCATCTCTGGTTAGGAAGACAACCAGGCAAGTGTGAGAAGATGGGAGGGTGGAGGGAAGCTGAACTGTCGAGGAATATGGGTGAGTCAACTGCGTATATTTATAGGCCTTACTCATGCTGATTGAGTGGACCTGTTGATAAATGATTGCTGATATCTGGTTGGAATGACTTGATTGTTTGATCATTAAAATGTGTTAATCCCGAACCTTGTTAATAAAACATCATTAACTAAATTGAGTTAAGGACCTATCAGCTTGCGCCATCTAGAGTTTCATGACAGAATTGGTATTTAGGGTGTCAAAATGCACCTGGCTGGGTATTCAGACAGCATCTAACCAAAAAGGCCTTAACTGACATAGTCTCAGTTCCAGGTGAAGTTGTTCAAAGTTTGGATTAAAGGGACGGGACAGCTCAATCCACATCTCAAAACATTGTCCTCTACGGACGATGAGGTAATCGCTAATGCCTAGTTCACACTACATGATTTTAAAACGTCGGGCTGAACTGTGCGGTTCACACTACATGACTTGCTCTCTGTGAAATCAGGACTGTTCAAGTTGTTTAGCTGTTCACACCACACGACACAACGTGATTGATCCACAACTGGAGGTAACGCACTACACGAGTTGACAACAACTCTGTCACCCATCGATTCTATCTTGTCCACAAACCACGTTTTCTCACGGAAAAACACGCGATAAAATGAACCGAAAATGACGCGAAACAGCACGCGCACCAATACCCAGGGAAGAAGAACGCGAATATGGACGTCAGAGTTGCAAACTGTTTGCGCGATGATTTGCTTTGAGAAAATATATACACTCAACAACTTCATGTTAAAAAAGAACACCCAGAACATCAACATTGTGGACATCTGTAATATACAGTTGACTTTCCTTTTTCCTAAAAGTATTTTAGTGAACCCTATAATTTCAAACAGGGATATACTTCCGAAAAGCATCCGTAATTATAATTTTATGTCTACACATACTTGTATGTTTAATCTCTAGTTGCTCTGATTGGCTGTAGCTCATGATATCACGTTAGGTTGAGTCGCGCGACAGCTCTGGATATCTAGCATGCTAGATATTTTTCTGGGCTCGGCGATGCGTCTGCGAGGCGTCTGCGAGCGTCTTTGATGCGTTTTTGGCTCTTTCATACTAACAGATTGGCGAGAGTTCATCGCGCGCTAATCACCCGCGATTTGCACGCGATTACACCCTGACCTGTCGGCGAGCTCAACGATTTGCAAATCGGGCTCAAAATCATGTAGTGTGAACTAGGCATAAGATAACGATCCGTGTGATGCTCTTGTCGATTTTGTCCTGTCCTGGATTTGATGAGGTCAACAGAACACACATGCAATGGCAGATCTGAGAAATAGAAAACAGTTAATGAATAGAATAGGGCAGTCAGTTCATTAGATTTTTCAATCAAATTCATGATGAATAAAATTGGCTGATGTAGAAGTTATGCTTAAGCACATCTTACATCATGCATTACATTCCAAAGACTTCTTACCATTCACTACATGCTCCACATGTGTCCAAGAGTCTGTGCAATAATTCGTAATTATGGTCTTGACATGCTCCTTGTCATAAGATTTTTGACATGATTTGAAGTGATTGCAACAGCAATGCTCGCAAACGGATACGTTGTCCTCCACTGTACACTTTTCTGACTCCAGTATAATGGATTTGAATGACCTTTTACAAGAATACATGTTTAGTTGATCATCAGTGATTGATCAAAAACAAAACGCAGATAATGAAACATTGGAAAAAGGGTTGTTGAGGTGTGTTGAGATTAGGCTTTCAACTCCTTACAGATCTTCATGGCTGTCTCAACTTCTTTAACACTCAAACGGAGTTTAGCAACAAAACACTAAATGAGGATCCACATATTTTTGTTGTTGTTGTTATTAATCCTGCCAGGATATATTTTTTGCCTGCATAGCTTTATCAATTCAGTGACTTTTACATACAGACAAATGGATAGATTACCTCTTCACATAATCAGAGAAAAAATATAAACAGTCTGCTAAAGACGTTCCTGGACTTCACTTGACCAAATTTGGTAACACTTTATTTTACGACCCGCAAACAACTGCATAAGTAAACCGAAATTACGGTGTACGTTTCTGTAATTATAGCGTACTTCCGTGTAGGTATAAGGGAACAATATGTTAAGTTTTGGGTAATAAAGGGGTAACAAGCAGATATACAACCTGTAAATAACTTCGTAAGTAAATCGAAATTACGGTGTACGTTTCTGTAATTATAGTGTACCTCCGTGTAGGTATAAAGGAACAATATGTTATGTTTTGGGTAATAAAGGGTAACAAGCAGATAAACAAGCAAATTATCTATAATGTAATTATTTTAAAACTAACAGGTACCTATTATGTTAATATATTCCAGGCAAAAATTGTATGTCTGTTGTATATAAAAGTTATGATCACATTTCTGGTAAAATATGTTCTTGTGCAATTTTACATTTAATTTTGACATCTGTGGGTTGAAAATGAAACGTGTATGGCTGTATGTAAGCACAGTATGATAAAAAATGAATTTATTGGCTTTTCTTACTAGATTAATTAATGTTAAATCAACCCACAGATGCCAAAATTAAATGTAAAATTGCACAAGAACATATTTTGCCAGAAATGTGATGATAACTTTTATATACAACAGACGTACAATTTTTGACTGGAATATATTAACATAGGTACCTGTTAAAATAATTACATTATAAATAATTTGCTTGCAGCTTGTTACCCCTTTATTACCTTATTATACCTACACGGAGGTACACTATATTTACAGAAACGTACACGGTAATTTCAGTTTACTTACGAAGTTATTTGCAGGTTGTATACTATCTGCTTGTTACCCCTTTATTACCCCAAACTTAACATATTGTTCCCCTATACCTACACGGAAGTACACTATAATTACAGAAACGTACACCATAATTTCGGTTTACTTACATAGTTGATTGCGGGTCGTAAAATAAAGCGTTACCCCAAATTTGTATCAATCTGGAAATAAAATCAGATCAAAAGAGCATAAAACAATATTTGAGTTCATTACTTACATGGTTGTAGTTCTAAATGTATTTGAAGAGTGTGTTATCTGAAAGAATTAATTAAGTGAATGTGAAGCAAATCTCTTCTTTTGTTCAACTGTTTCTCTCCAGATCAGCCGAGTATATATTCAAACCTCTATCTCCACCCCATCCACAGCTCAGAGCTGAAGAGTGTGAAGAATTTCCCATCTGATGAGAGAGAGTTTAGTGCTTAGGATGAGTCTCACAAGTTAATTGTAACAGCTTATTTAAATATTGCATCAGTGCCAATTTTCATTGCCAAACCTTTAAGGTATTAAAGATGGAATGTTGCAAATGGCTCCAGTGAATCATTTAAGCCTCTGGAAAAAGAAAAATGCATTAATCAAAATGCGCAAAAGAATGTCTCATTGACACAGTAATTACTCACTTAACTAAACACCAAATTCCAAATTGTTTGCCTATATCAGTAATATAATTACAAACATCTCAAATTTGCTATGCCACTGTTAGCATGTGCATGAAAACACATTTTGTTTGTATATAATGTAATATATGGCCAAATAAGTGGCTTACGTGAAAAATCATCTTTTAACAAGATCTTGACCAGAAATGTATGCACCTCTTAATGGAAATAATCACAACATTTATTTCCATCAAGCTGTGCATCAATTTCTGGTCAAGATCTTGTATTGTGAATGCAAGAGTCCAGCACTCTGTAAAGTCTCCTCCAGCACATCCCAAAGACTTTCAATGAATTTAAGCTTATGATTTCATGTGTGAAAATGATTCTTAATGCTCTCTCAACTATTTTTTCACAATCAGAGCCTGATTAATCTTGACATTGTCATCCTGGAATATGGTCATGATGTGTCTTCCTACATGGCTGTTTAAGAAATGAAAAGCTACACACTCAATTAGGGTTAAAAGAACTGTTGCCAAACATATAACATGATAGAAACATAATAATCACTGCAATAATGATCCAATCATGGACTCTTAAAGTCCTTGTGTGGTGAAAATAAAGCTTTTAATGTTGTTTATTTGTTTTTAATATGCTTTAAGACAAACCATGTGTAAATTCATGTCAACAGCATTGCTGAGTATTTTCTCCTTAAAACTGTGTAGCGATGGTAGCCCATCAATAAACATTTATTGATCGTTTATCTGTTTTATTTGTTCAGGCGCCAGCCAGGCATTTACATTTATGCGCGTTTACACTACGAATGCAATCCAGTCAAATGTGTTTTCATCTCTGCAAAAGGTAGACAGTGAACAAGCTCTAAACGTTTTAGACCTCGTTTACACCTGTATTTAGCATTGTCTACTTGTGATCTGATCGACCAAAACACATCTTAATACCAAGGGGAAAAAGGGGGCCTTATGAATTGTGTGAATCCAACATAACATAATGACTACATTCAATGAGTGTATTCATAAATAACAGTTTTTTTCTACATAGTGCATGTAGTATGAAAACATAATTTGAGAATATATGCTCCTGCCAAACGGTATTTAGGCCTATTATTGCATAACATGGAGATTCCACACGTGCTGTTTATTAAACAGTTTCAACTCAGCTTTAGTAAACATCCATTCCTATCGTGATAGATGACACTTTCTTTTAACACTGTAAAGATTGCACTAATGCTGTACTTAAAATTAATTAAGTGAGACTCATCATAAACACTAAACTCTCCCTCCCAATGCATGAGACGGATAAATTCTTCACACTCTTCAGCTCTGAGCTGTGGACGGGGTGGAGATGAAGAGGTGAATATATACCGGGCTGCTCAGGAGAAAAACACCAGAGCGAGAGAAGAGACTAACGCAAATCAGCGTAAGCTTAACTACAATAACTCCTGACTGAACACGTAAGTATTCAACTCAACTCTTTACTTCTATTTAATTTTTAAATGATAACCATTGCCTTCATGTAGCTGATTGTGTTTTTTTTTCCTATTCATCAATCTCTCCCTTCAATAGTTTCAGCTCACACTATGTCTTGTGATAAGTCAGCCATCAACAACTGTTGCCAGGTGGGCCGTTTCCCAGCCGCTAAACTCCAGTCGGACTGCAGTGAAGTGAAGAGCTGCGCTGCTGTTAGCAGGAACTCTTGCAGCTGTGAGACGTGCTGTGGTCGTAAGGCTGTCGTCCTCCAGAATGACTGTAAGTGCAGTGGAGTGTGTGGACAGCAGGGGTACGCCTGCTTCAAGCCAGTTTGTCAGCACAACCCTTGCAGCGACCAGACATCATGCCATGATCATGGAGTCCAGAAGCTCATCCAGGATGATGGCAGGAGACCATGTGGAAATGAAGTGTCCGTCTCATTCCCAGTCAATAAGTGGAAGAGCGTGAGCGGCACACCGGTTTGTGATCAACTGACAAAAAGCTGTGATTATGTTGGACTGTGATGTTTCAGTCCTCAAGTTCTTCTGTTTAGAAGAATAATGCAGAAAGTTATTGCAAAAGTTTAGAATTATAAAGAAGTATCAAATGGAAAATAAAACTTTTACTGAGAAAATGTGTATATGGTTTATTTCTGTTATGTTACTTGAATTTTTCCTTTCATGTTTTTTTTACATGTTCATCTTTCTTTAGTGTGTAATGTCACTGTTTGAGCATGAAAAAGCTCTGTTAAGTTCCAAAGTCTCCATTGTAGTCTTGAGTTTTCTTCTGTGAATGAACATCACAATATTCCTCATTTTTGGGTATTCGTTAAATTTTAACAATTCTGATTCTCTAAATAAATTAATTCTGCAAAATAAATGCAACTGGACAAAGGTATGATGGAAATTAACATTGTTTTTAGGTATTCCGGTACAGAAACTGTAATCAAATATAAAATACCACCACTTTATAAATAAAATCTAGGCCTACATTATAAATATAGTTACAAACGTTATTCAGTCAATAACTGCGAGTGAATTTTATCTTTGTCTTTTGTTGTTTGATTAACATTAAAGACACAAAGTGACAGCAGCCTAATAAACCTGCTGCTGTCTAAGACCTGATGCACCCATTATACAGTTACACATGAGTTCCTCTTTAGTCAGTCAGTCACATGCGACATCACAAGTGACGTGATTTGGCTACGCCAATCAAGATTGAATAGCCGACTTCAGACGCTTCATGCCGAAGGCATTCCCCAATGTGTCGATTCTCAACGCAGCGCAAGTTCTCTCGAAAGGGAACCTTTGTAGTGTGTAAGGGCATGATTAAACAATAACTACTGTGTTTTTGTGTTTGTTTTGTTAATGGGATACTCTACTGGTTTTTCATATTAAACTATGTTATTCCCTTAACTAAGACGAGTTGATGCATACCTCTCTCGTCTCAGTGCATGCACTAAATCGCTATCTTGCGGCAAAACTTTGTTAGAACTTATCTCAGCCCTGTTCATTCAATAGGATCCAAGCAGAGAAGCGACCAAACACCTCCACGTTTTCCCTACTTAAATACAGTTACTCATCGGGAGAGGATTTTTCACGAGTGATGATATTACTGCGCCGAGTCGAAGTGCTCCCAAGCACTTGCTATGGTATTCCGCCATACAATATAGTTATCCATTTTACACTCTTAGAAAAGCGCAACGTTTTATTTTGTGTCACCGTTTTTGGTTGAGTTACACTAATCTAGTAACTGTATTTAAATAGGGGAAACGTGGAGGAAAAACGTGAACCCCCTAAGGGGGTCCAACCCTTAAATAGGTGCCCTTTCCACCGAGGTGGTTAGGTCATCCATTCTAGAACCCCACTCTACTAGGAACTAAATATTTGTTAGGGACGGCATTGAACCCAGTTAAATACTGCCCGCTGGCTTCAGTACTGGCGTTCCATCCTGTTCTCTAACGGGATCGCCTGTTCACGTTTAGGGCCTCTGTGGCGGCCCCAGTGCCCTTCGCAAGCCTCTAAGGGTGAGCATGTACGGACATTCCCACTAAAACTCCATGTTCCTGTAGATCCTCCAAGTTCCTCCAGGCACCGAGGTGCCTGTAGGCAATGTCATGATTCTTCGGGTATTCATAAGAATCTATTTGAGTCTGCTTCCTGCTCGTCCTGCTCCCTGGAAGAGCGGTGGTGCTGCCCCCTCTTACGTGATGACGTGGGAGCCACTCTACCTTATTTCTGCCTTGGCACTGAGGTGCCTATAGGTAATATCATGATTCTTCAGGTATCCATCCTCCATCGCATGTGTCGGATGGTCAAGGTCATAACCTTGGAGGCCCCTATGTTAGGCCTCGGGCTGGGAGGAGTCAAATCTATCTAGGTATGTATCAAGGGCAAGGAGCTATCCCCCTTTTTGGTCAATTAGACAGTTGGTTATCTGCGGAAACTTCTCATAGCTGATGTACGAGGTGCGCCTTGGCCTTAGTAAATGGACTGCATTTATATAGCGCTTTCACAGACCCAATGGCCACCAAAGCGCTTTACATATCTGCCTCTCATTCACCCATTCATACACACATTCATACACAGACGGCGGTGTCAGCCATACAAGGTGCCATCCAGCTCGTCAGGAGCAGCTGGGATTAGGTGTCGTGCTCATGGACAACTCGACACTTGGTCAGGTAGAACCGGGTATTGAACCACCAACCTTTGGTGTTCGGTGATTGGCCTTCACCTCTCATCTAATATTCCTTTACTGTCTGGGGTTCCCATCCATGGGGTCCGTTAAGCCACTGGCTCCAGACCTCCCCTTCTCAGGGCCGGCGCGTCCATATAGGCGAACTAGGCAATTGCCTAGAGCGGCACTTTTGTAAGGGCGGCAAAATTTGTGCCAACCGGGAATGAACAATTCACAAAATAGGTTATTTGTTTGATTTACTGAGCTGTCGCCGCCCCGCATCGCGGGCGCGCCCCTGCTCTCACGAGTCATGACTGATATACTGAGCTTCCGCCGCCCCCGGCGCCCCGCAGCGCCAGCGAGGGCGAGCCCCTGCTCGCACGAGTCATGACTGGGTGATGGGAAGTTCGGATCATTTTACTGGCTCTATTGAGTCATTCGAGTCATTTCGTTTATTTAAGTGGCTTTAAATTTGATACTTTTAACAGCCAAATTTCCCGATCACATCCACCTACGCAATGCTGATCATATTCTGAATGAAGAAATCGTAATGCAGTAAACAATTATTTACAGGGAACATAAATAATTACTTTACCTTCCGAGTTCCGAGTCATACGTTCATTTGGGTGATCCGTTCATTGTGTCACGTGACATACGCAATGAACAGATTGTTCATTAATCACCTATCAGGGACTAATGCAAGATGTCGAAACGAAATAAATTATCTCGTTGCGAATATAAAAAGAGACGACTTATTTGGAAAAGTTGAAACTAATAAAAAACTACCTTCGCAGTAGCCTACATTGAAACAAGACAGCTAATGGACTGGCAATCTCCATAGAACAAGAACTGGCTCAGAGAATCGAAATAGAGGATGTTAAGAGCTTTGCTGCGATGAAGGGCCGCTGTGCGCGTTTCTGAAACGTAAGTTAAGCTTCATTTGCTCTTTAGTCGTTATTTTAAGATGCTGAACCTGCTGATGATATAATGTGCTTGCGGACATTTCATGTGAATACGCACATAATAAAGTGGTGTGCAAGCAACAGTAATTTGAGGAGGTGAAATGTGATTATTTGGAAAAGTCCTGTCATGACTGCTTAAAGAAAAATGCCAGCAGGCATTTGCCTCCTGCATAAACTTTAATATTGTTGACATTTTGGGCACACGCGCGTTGCGCACTATTTGCGTTATATGTATGGCTTATTGGTCTTTGTGTGTTGTTGCTGGTTTTGCGTTATATGTACAGTATAGGCCTATGGCTTATTGATCTTTGTGTGTTGTTGCTGGTTTTGCTTTATATATATAGGCCTATGGCTTATTGATCTTTGTGTGTTGTTGCTGGTTTTGCGTTATATGTATAGGCCTATGGCTTATTGATCTTTGTGTGTTGTTGCTGGTTTTGCTTTATATATATAGGCCTATGGCTTATTGATCTTTGTGTGTTGTTGCTGGTTTTGCGTTATATGTATAGGCCTATGGCATATTGGTCTTTGTGTGTTGTTGCTGGTACGTTGCAAATAGAGGGGCGGCACAATTGCTTTTCGCCTAGAGCGGCATAAGTGCACGCGCCGGTCCTGCCCCTTCTTACACCAAATCTTATGACAATCTAGGTTGGATCTACCTTCTCATTCCTATCGTCCTTGAGTGTGCCAGATGCTTCACACCAGGGCGTATTCTCTCAGTGTGGCGCAGTGGGCATTTCGTTCCCCAATGTGTCGATTCTCGACGCAGCACTGCGTCCCTCGGCCACACTTTTCGCGCTCCTGAGAATGACTTGCTTCGACCAATCAGAAGCTGACGCTGTTATGATCCGGCGTCCCTTTATAGCTTCCGCATCGCCGTCACATGCAACGTCACGAGTGACGTGATTTGGCTACGCCAATCAAGATTGAATAGCTAACTTCAGACGCTTCATGCCGAAGGCATTCCCCAATGTGACGATTCTCAGGGAACGAGGGTTACAGTCGTAACCCGAGATGTTTTTTATTCACAACAGGAATAATCCCAGTGCAGTGTTCAAACAAAACAAAACTGTGCATCTTTTAAAAAGTAAAAGTATAAAAAGCAAAATGAGAATATTAAAAAAAAGTTCAATAAATGAAGTTCCTAAACGTAAGTTAGGGAGGAGCGAGCCAATATAATCTTTCAATCAACAGTGAACAAATTAACAGCTACTCTCAGTGGGGGGCTGGGACACTTTGGAAAGAGGCAGGGAATAGGCAAACCACGGTCAGATGGTTGGAGAGTTGAATCGGGTTGGAAGGAGGAGGACACAGACAGAGTTCAGCCAAGTTCACCTCAAAGGGTGTATTTATTAAATTGTCTTTTGTCTTGTCTTCTTGGCTGGTATATGGGCATGTGGGTATGTGGGTGTGTGGTTTGGAAGACGCACACAGGATTAATCACGGGCTAGCAGGAGATCAGGAGATGCGAGTTCGGTCAGGTTACACCTGGATGCAGACAGGAGCACTGCTTGACCAGGTAAGTTATATCCCCTGCCTAATAATTAGTGACAGGTGTGTCTTCTGTGCAACACGTGAGGGAGTTGCAGCTGCAGGCAATTCGGGCCAATCATGGGGGATAGAGCGGGCGAGTGAGGCTTTTGTACAGCCGCCCCGGAATTTGTCACAAATTCCATACCGTAGAAAGAATCACGAGCTTCTGCCTCCCTCCTCCTCATCCTCATCTTTCAACTCTGGTAAGGGGTGAGCCTCGCAACAGGTCTGATGTACCACTTCTCACCGACCCTCACCTCCACTGTCCGGACTCTCCCGTCCACTCCGGAGATGACTTGGGTGATCCGTCCCACTGGCCAGAGAGCCCGAGGGAATTGAGGATCGACTATCAGGACGGGCTGTCCAACGGTCATGTTGCTGGTATCCCTCCGCCATTTCCCTCGCGGCTGCAAGGTGGGTAAGTAATCTCGGATGAATCTCGACCAGAAGTGGTCAGCAAGAAGTTGACTGACGCCACCTGCGTGTTCCGACAAAGCTGGTTGATGCAAAGGTGGCTTGCGGAAGTGAGGAGTCACGACGGCCCATGAGGAGCAGATTGGGGGTGATCGGATCAGGATCTGAAGGGTCGGCTGAGATGTATCCTAGAGGCTTCGCATTCAAGATACCCTCCACCTCTATAAGTACGGTACGGAGAACGGTTTCCAGAATAGGCTGACTGCCAAGGACCACTTGGAGGGAAGTTTTGACCGATTTGATCTCCCTCTCCCATACACCACCAAAATGAGGTGCATGGGGAGGATTGAAGCGGAAGGTGATCTGCTGCTCAGCCAGTTGTTGTCTCAGATTGGGCTCCATAGCTTCAAACGATTTGCGGAGTAACACATCACCTCCCCTGAAGTTGGTTCCTCGGTCAGCCAAGATTTCGAATGGCTTCCCTCTTCGAGATATAAAACGACGGAGGGCCATAAGGAATGCATCTGTATCCATACTCTCAAGTATATCCAAATGTATACATCGGGTAGTAAGGCACTTGAAGAGTATTCCCCAGCGTTTCTCACACCGGCGGCCCACTTTGACCTGGAATGGTCCAAAGCAGTCGACCCCCGTTGACCAGAAGGGAGGCTTGAACAGGCGAAGACGGGCAGTTGGTAAGTCCGCCATTCTTGGAATGTCTGGCTTGGCTTTCCACTTGCGGCACTCCGGACAGGTGTTCTGGTGCCGCTTAATGGCACTCCGGCCCCTCAACACCCAATACTTCCGCCGTATCTCACCATGAACTCGCTCTGGTCCAGGGTGCAGAAGCTGCTCATCATAGCTCTTTATAATGAGTCTGGAAAGGGGATGATCACCGTCAAGGACAATCGGATGTAGGACATCAGGTTCCAACTCCGCCCGGCACAGTCTTCCGCCTACCCGGATCACGTTCAATGCAGGGTCCAGCTCAGGGGAGAGGGAGACGAGTCGGCTATTCCTCGGTAAATCTCTATCTTTGAGTAGAGCTTGAAGCTCTTCTGGGAAACTCTCCGCCTGAGCTCTCTGGATTAGCAGTGTTTCCGCTGCAAGGTGAGAAGCAGCAGTAGCCGCCCCATCAGAGGCTATCTTGGATACTGCTGCGATCAGCTCTCCTAACCTGCTGTATTGTGAAACATCAGGCAGCGGAAAGGCAGATGTCTCGTGAGTCAGGTAACAGGCAACAGACTTCCTGAGCTCATCCGTCTCACTCTCGGGCAGTGGAATGGACAACGGAGGGAAGACCGGCCACTGAGTTTCAGGTTTCCACAAGAACGATGGTCCCTCATTCCATCTTTGACGTTGTGCTAGCTCTTGCAGTGTCTTTCCTCTTGTAATGTCGTCCGCAGGATTGCTCTGGCTATCCACATACCTCCAGCTGTTTACATCAGTAAGGTCTTGTATCTCAGCAATGCGTGTCCCTACAAAGACCTTATACCTGCAGGACTCTGACTTCAGCCAGGAGAGCACGGTGGTAGAGTCACTCCAGTAAACCACCTTGCGTATGGGCAAGGTAAGTTCAGTTTGCACGGTGGATGAGAGCTGGGCTCCGAGGAGGGCAGCACAGAGCTCAAGGCGGGGCACAGAGATCTGCCTCCTTGGTGCCACTCTCGACTTGGCCAAGACAAAGCAAACCTGAACCTCACCATCTGCAGGCTGTGCTCTGAGGTAAGCTACTGCCCCATAGACCCTCTCAGATGCATCACAACAGACGTGGAGATCCCATTCTGTTGCAGGGGAATCAACTGATGCAGGCACATAACACCGGGGCATCTGCACTCGATGAAGATCCACCAATTCACGCTCCCACTCAAGCCACCGAACCATCAGCTCAGCTGGGCGAATAGGATCATCCCAATCCTGCTTGGTCTTCCATAGGTCCTGAACAATCACCTTGGCCCTCGTCGTGTAAGGCAATATGTAACCTAACGGGTCATACTGACTGGCTAAGGTGCGGTAAACCACCCTCAAGGTGGGCGAAGCCGAGGTCAGTCCTGCCCTGTGTCTGTATCCGAGGGTGTCTGGGATACAAGCCCAACGGAGACCCAGGGCTGGCTCTTGAGGGCCCAAACCCATCTCGGAAAGCCACAGCTCGGTGCTGGTTGACCTTGCTTCTGGAGGGAGATGTTTTACCACCTCTACAGTGTTTCTCGCCCACTGCCTGATCTCAAATCCGCCTTTAGCAAGTTGGATACGCAGTTTCTCGAGCAAGGTCTTGGCTGCTACGGAAGAAGGCAGGCTCTGGAGGCAGTTATCGACGTAGAACGAGTTCTCCACCGAATCCACTACCTCTTGGTCACTGTCATCACAACGCCTGGTGTGATGCTGCAGCGCATAGATCGCACAGCATGGGCTGCAAGCGGCACCGAAGGGAAGCACTTGCCATTCATAGGTGGTTGGTTCCCTCTCTCTTTCTAGATTCCTCCAAAGAAAGCGAAGGAGAGCCTGGTCCTGTGGTAGCAGACGGATCTGATGGAACATGGCACGGATATCGCCGCTGATGGCTACTGAATGCTGTCTGAATCGGAGCAACACTCCCAAGAGGGATGGACCCAAGGTAGGTCCCGGAAGCAAGTTTTCATTCAGACATTGGCCCCTGAACGTGAATGAACAATTGAAGACTAACCTGTGCTTTCCACTAGCCTGCTTAATAACATGATGAGGTAAGTACCACGACTCAATAGGTTGACTCTCGCCCGCATCCTTCACAATGGTCACATAACCAGCATCAAGAAGCTTCTGGATCTCATTGTGGTGTATGTTGGCGAGTTCAGGATCCCTGTCCAGTCGTCTTTTCGTTCCCCGCAACAAGGGCATGAGGGAATACTTGGAGACCGAAAGCAAAGGGCAATTCGGGGCACGCAGCAAGGGTGTGGCATATCGTTGAATGCCATCAACGATCACAGGGACAGTCTTGGTCCGTAACAGCTCCAATGCATACTCATCATGCTTTGAGCGAGTCACATCCTTGATGCTTCGGTGGGGATAAGCGTCCAGCTTCCACAACAACTCGACATTCCTAAGGAGCTCCGCAGTGGCACAAGGTAACGGATTGGCTGTAGAGGTCATAAAGAGGCAGGACTCGAGGTGCACATCTGGGCGAGAGGTCACACTAACAGGTCCCTGCATGGCCCAGCCTAATGCTGTATGAACTGCCACTGGTCCACCCTTTGGACCTATCCGGACAGGCTCAGTCGGAACGATCAGTTCAGGGTGATCTGAGCCGATAAGCACAAGAGGTGCTATTCGGGAGAAGGACTGAAGTGGCAACTCTCTTAGGTGAGGATACTGCTTCTTAAGGGCCTCTGCAGGGCAGGTGTGTTCAGCCAGGCTAAGGCACAGAGAGGTGAAGGCATTCTGGATGGGATATTTTATCTCCGGTTGCCCTGCCGGGGATATAGAAAAGGACACAGTCATGCCCTCCACCGGGACTACCTGCTGCCGTATAGTCTGCAGATAAAGCACCTCTGGCTCCCCCTGGAGGTGAAGATGTTGACCAGCAGTGGGCAAGATGATTGTTCGACTAGAGGCATCGTCGAGAAGAGCGAATGTCTCCAGGCTATGGCCCCCAGCATGTAAGGTCCACTTTTAAGACCTTAAGCAAGACCCTCGGTGAACGACTGGGCAGGTCAAGGTAGACCGCTTCCTCATGGGGAGATTGAACCATCAAGATTTTGGTCGTATTCTGACTGCTGATGTCATGGAGAATGGTCAAATGCAGTTGGTTACACAGGTTACAAGGTTTCTTCAGTGTGCATTTGTCTGGCGAATGACAGCGGGCACATTTGTGGCACCTTTTATTCTCCACAATCCAATCCCTTAGCTGAGCTGGAGTGAACTTCATCACTTCTGGGCATGATCCAAAGTAGTGATCACGGTTGTTGTGATAAGGGCAGTAAGGCTGGAACTTATGCTTATTTTTGAAGGGAGACGTCTTACCTTGTCCCTCTGCAGTAGTGCTGGCCATATGCCTCCGTTCAGGGTTGGAGGTAGTAGTGGCAATGGCATTCGACGTGGTACAGGCAGTGGTGAGATACAAGGTGGTTGGACTCTCTCTGCGCCTCACCTCTTTGCCAACAGGTTCTTTCCTTTCCCACTGGACAGAGGTCAGCTGCTGCACCACACTCTTGGCCCTTGCCTTCCCTCGTAGCCAGGCCGACAGATGTTGAAGAGTGTATGTTCTCGTGGTCCCATCCTGCAAGTAGCCTTGAGCATAGCAGTGCTCGACAAACCCATCACGATATGAAGGGGGCAATTTACCCATAAGCTTATCTACATGTGAGCCACATTTTAGTTCGCTGCCATTCTTCCCCTCTACTGACTCTAACAGCCCAATAAGAGAACTAACAGCGAGAGCAAATTCTTGAAAGGCAGCATTATCGCCCATCTTGATAGGTGGGGTGTTCAAAATGCTGCTGATCTCATTCTGGACTAGCTGGCGAGGTTGTCCATATCTAGTTCTCAGAGCAGCCAGGGCGGAGGTATAGGGGTCTCTGGCGTACATATGTGACTTAGCCAGTCTATAGGCGCTTGGGAGCTTCAAATGGTCAAGAAGGATTTGGAACTTAAAATGCTCTGAAAGATGGGTATGGATGCCCACCAGATTGCCCAAAGCCATATCCAGCAGAACGAAGTCGCTTTCTCTGCCACTGTCAAAGTAAGGCAACTTTGGTTTGGGAATTCCATATGCCGATGCAACTAACAGCTCCATCAAGTCAGTTCCTTTCTCAGGTAATGGTAATGGCCCTGGCCCGACATTGTTTGGAGCCGCTGGGCATGCGGGAGGTGCTGGAGATGGCTGCCGGGGCCCTGGAGGTGGATCATCCCCTCCAGGAGAGGGCACTGGAGGCTGTGGATCTGTCCCCCCACCATCAGATGTCACGGGCCTCAACGAAGATTCGGGACACAGCTCATGACCCGTGGGAGACTTTGGATACATTGGAGTCACAGGAAATGGCCCTTCATCACGGGATGTTAGACGCCCCTGCGGCTCCATGAATGGTTCCCCACCGCGGGAAGACGCCAAAGGCACGGGAGGCACATACGATCCTTCATCCCGTCGTGGGTATCCCGCCCTCGCTCCAGTCTGTGGAAGCTGACGGAAAGGTGATTGGGTAAACGTTGGGCTCTGATTTTGCTCTGTCGCGCCAAGGGGGATGGTGTGGACATGACGAGATAGAGAAGGGTGGAGATCCTCAGTTGGGGATGAGCTGAGATGTAGGGCAGGGCCTAGTCCCAGTTGCGGCCCGCCTGGCTGCTGAATATTCCAGGAAGGGCTGATGCCCGCCTGCCGCTCTGTCTCACTCTCCTCCTTGATCAGAGCCGAGCTTCTTCCAACTCGCGTCTCGCTTTACGCAGCCTTCTCTCCTCTTCCAGCCTCTTGGTAATCCCCTCTCTTTCTCGTAGGGCCTGGCGTGTTTGTTCATCCAGCTGCTGGTACCTCGCATCCACTTCTCGCTCTTCCCTTATTTGCTCCTCCAACTCTTCCAGGGCCAGGAGCCTCTTCCTCTCCTCCAGCGTGGCTACTTGTTTGTCACTGAGAGAGATTCGAGAGACCGAGGTACCAGATTTACCTCCAGTATCATAAGTATAGGTGGAGGATGATTCGCTTTTACGTGCAGAAGGCTTCTTTCGTTCATCAGGGTGTACTGGGGCTGGACCATCTGGCTGGATCCGCACGACCCCAGGCGAAGCCTTCAGCAAGCTAACATGTGGCCTGGTAAGGCCTGCAGCATCAGAGGCGGAAGCTCTAGGAACTGTTACGAAACCTCGTGGGATCACAGCATCACTGGATTGAAGAGGGACTGCTCGACCTTCTCCACTCCCTGGGGGCTCATGAAGCTCTGCCAAGGGCTCTGCAGGGACTGGAGGTGGGTCCGTATTAGCTCCGTCCACTCTCTCTGATGAAGAGGGGGAAATCAAGTTAATGGCTAAAGTAGCACGGGAGGTGCGGCTGGAGCTCGTTGGAACAGTGTAACGGTCTGGTGGTCTCCTCACTCTGTGAGGGCGTGAATCGGTCCCAGTGGCATCACCTGGCTCAGGTTCATGGCTGATCGCATCTGGTCGCTGGAGACCACGTTCTTCGTCTGGCCTCTCTGCCTCCAACCCATTACCTGACATTGTCTCTCTCCTCCGGCTCGAAGGACCATTGAACAAATTAACAGCTACTCTCAGTGGGGGGCTGGGACACTTTGGAAAGAGGCAGGGAACAGGCAAACCACGGTCAGATGGTTGGAGAGTTGAATCGGGTTGGAAGGAGGAGGACACAGACAGAGTTCAGCCAAGTTCACCTCAAAGGGTGTATTTATTAAATTGTCTTTTGTCTTGTCTTCTTGGCTGGTATATGGGCGTGTGGGTATGTGGGTGTGTGGTTTGGAAGACGCACACAGGATTAATCACGGGCTAGCAGGAGATCAGGAGATGCGAGTTCGGTCAGGTTACACCTGGATGCAGACAGGAGCACTGCTTGACCAGGTAAGTTATATCCCCTGCCTAATAATTAGTGACAGGTGTGTCTTCTGTGCAACACGTGAGGGAGTTGCAGCTGCAGGCAATTCGGGCCAATCATGGGGGATAGAGCGGGCGAGTGAGGCTTTTGTACAAACAGCCTACAGCCTATATAAGCAGCCGCTTACCTCTCCCTGGCATCAGCTGTTCCAGTATCAGCTGTCCCAGTATTGCCGCACGGAACAACGTCCGACATCCCGGAAATCCAGCTCTTTCCTTCAGACGACGATTGACAAGCCTTCCTGGGACACAGCCAGTCACACCCCGCGTGAGATCGGATCTTACGGATTATCTTCATGAGCGTTCCGATCGAGAAATCCAGCACGCATATAAACCACGTTCCAAAGGGAACGCTCTCCTCCATCTTCAAAATCGCCAGTTTCAACCGAGCCTCGTCCATCTTCTTCTCTCCACTCTTCCGCTGCTAATACACCGATTCCACCCATTTCAAAATGTTTGGTCAACAGCCTATGTCAAGTCTTCCAGCTCCGGAATCCATATCTCCTGCAGACCATCAAAGCTCAACTCTACGATCTTTTCATCAGTTCTTACAGTTCCAGCATTCTATCAAACACTTCAACATTTTATAAAAGTAAGACTAGCACCTCTTCTACCTCCGTTTCTCTCCCGGTTCGGCGTTTTCGAACCCACACAATCCAAACGGCGCCAATCCAAAGGCCGCCGGCGCCGCCGCGGCTCGCACTTCCTGGTCCGCCGGTATTTCCACCCGGCCAGCAACAGCGGCCGCAAAAACAGTTCCGCTTCTTCTCCGGCTCTCACAAACTTCATGCAGTCAGCCCCACTCCCCAGGCCATGCCAGCCATCTTGGACACCAGCAGTGTTGGGGAGTAACAGAATGCATGTACCGGCGTTACGTATTCAGAATACAAATTATGAGTAGGCCCATTTGTATTCCATTACAGTTACAATTCAAATAGTTGGTATTTAGAATAGTTACATTGTTGAAATCAATGGATTACATTACGATACTACTGTTTCACGAGTTTAGTCATGCTCTAAACAATTCAAAACGAAACAAACAAACTGCCTTCTGCTTATGTAATCCGCATAAATTGCACATTTCTCTCTGGCGCGTTCTATAGCATAATGGGTCCCACTTTATATTAAGTGGCCCTAATACCTGTGAACTTACATGGTTACTAGATATGTACTTAGTATGTAACTACAGTGTAAATACACATTGGTACATAGTATTTACAACGGTAATATCTGTGTAACTACACATATGTAACAACCCACGGAAAGGTATGTGTAAGTACAAATGTGTAATAGGACATTGGTAACAACACTTTTTCCACTACAGTAAGTACACATGTGTAACAGGCATTGTGTAACTACATTTTGTAACAACAATATGTATTCACACAAGTTGTTCCACTTTCACACGCAGTCTTCCATACTGTAGTTACCAGTTAAGAACACACTGAAACCATGGTGATTCCTATGTGGATACCATGTATTTACTGTCCGACAGGACTTATGTTGAATTACAGCTAAAGTTTTCCCTTGTGGTACCAGTGTACTTACATGGTTACTCCTCAGGAACTCTGCACTTGATACAATGTGTTCAATTATCATAACTTACTGTGTATTATGCAAAACCCAAACCTCTGTGCAACATTGTATTAACAGTGTACTTACATGGTAACTCCTCAGGAACTGTCTACTTAATATATAGTGTAAAATAGTCATAACTTACTCTGTAATATGCAAAACCCAAACCTCTGTGCAACACTGTATTAACAGTGTACTTACATGGTAACTCCTCAGGAACTGTCTACTTAATATAAAGTGTAAAATAGTCATAACTTACTCTATAATATGCAAAACCCAAACCTCTGTGCAACACTGTATTAACAGTGTACTTACATGGTAACTCCTCAGGAACTGTCCACTTAATATAAAGTGTAAAATAGTCATAACTTACTCTATAATATGCAAAACCCAAACCTCTGTGCAACACTGTATTAACAGTGTACTTACATGGTAACTCCTCAGGAACTGTCTACTTAATATAAAGTGTAAAATGGTCATAACTTACTCTGTAATATGCAAAACCAAGACCTCTTTGCAACACTGTATAAACAGTGTACTTACATGGTAACTCCTCAGGAACTGTCTACTTAATATAAAGTGTAAAATGGTCATAACTTACTCTGTAATATGCAAAACCCAAACCTCTGTGCAACACTGTATTAACAGTGTACTTACATGGTAACTCCTCAGGAACTGTCCACTTAATATAAAGTGTAAAATAGTTATAACTTACTCTATAATATGCAAAACCCAAACCTATGTGCAACACTGTATTAACAGTGTACTTAAATGGTAACTCCTCAGGAACTGTCTACTTAATATAAAGTGTAAAATGGTCATAACTTACTCTGTAATATGCAAAACCAAGACCTCTTTGCAACACTGTATAAACAGTGTACTTACATGGTAACTCCTCAGGAACTGTCTACTTAATATAAAGTGTAAAATGGTCATAACTTACTCTGTAATATGCAAAACCCAAACCTCTGTGCAACACTGTATTAACAGTGTACTTACATGGTAACTCCTCAGGAACTGTCCACTTAATATAAAGTGTAAAATAGTCATAACTTACTCTATAATATGCAAAACCCAAACCTATGTGCAACACTGTATTAACAGTGTACTTACATGGTAACTCCTCAGGAACTGTCTACTTAATATAAACTGTAAAATGGTCATAACTTACTCTGTAATATGCAAAACCCAAACCTCTGTGCAACACTGTATTAACAGTGTACTTACATGGTAACTCCTCAGGAACTGTCCACTTAATATAAAGTGTAAAATAGTCATAACTTACTCTATAATATGCAAAACCCAAACCTATGTGCAACACTGTATTAACAGTGTACTTACATGGTAACTCCTCAGGAACTGTCTACTTAATATAAAGTGTAAAATGGTCATAACTTACTCTGTAATATGCTAAACCAAGACCTCTTTGCAACACTGTATAAACAGTGTACTTACATGGTAACTCCAAAGGAACTGCAGGGTCATTGTTGTGTACCACAGTAAATGCTAAACACAAGGTTACGTAGTGGATAGTAAACTCTGAAATATAAATGTGATAGTTATGCTTATATAAGATTCTGGGATATTACTGCATAGCACTTTTAAAGATTTACTCTTTATTTTTATATTTTTTGATTTTACATTGTGGTGACCTATTTGCCTTTACAGTAAATTACAGTGTTCTGTAAACAATAAACAAGATTAGCCTACACTTTAAAGCCTTAAAAAAAACCTTGTTTAATCATTTAACCATTTTGTAGCATTTAGTTTTTTACTGTGAGACACAAAAAGCGTTTTCTCCAATAAAACACAACATAAATTCGCAAAATACATAAATTTTATTAACCTGATGTAATCCAAATATTTAGAATCCACGTTGTTTGCAGGAAACAGATCCAAATTCAGCCCTTTATGATCTTCATCTTCATTTCTCAGCAGCGACCGCAAACGTCAAATCCCGCGCTCAGGCGCGCTGGTGATGAATTCAAATTCAAAAAATGCGCCTTCAAGAAGAGTTACGACATGTTTTACGGCCGTGATATCAAACGCTCATTGGCTCTCGTCTGCTTCGTCACAGATTGCGACATGCCGTGTTTCAGTCGGTGTAGTAGGCTACAGAGAAGCGCGCGTGCCTTCACACAGAGCGAACCGAAACCACATTAACATTTTCATGGATTAATAATTTATATTCTGATCTGTACCTCATACACAACTATTATAATACTGCCAGAGAGGACTGCGGCTGCAACGCATCATCATGTGAACCACTTTTGGTACCGGTTTTGACATTTTCGCAATAAACAAATTATTGTGAAATTGATAACGTTACTTGTCTGTATGTTTTGGGTTTTTTTTCTTCATAAGTGTAGCCTACGTAGTTTTAAGGAATGGTTATGGGTAGGTTTAGTTGTATGAGTAGGATTAGTGGCTCAAAATATATTTTAATGCTATTGTTAATAAAACTATGAGAGGTTTGGGTTTGCTGAGATGGTCTCTGTTATGACCGTTTCACACTTTATATTAAGTAGACAGTTCCTGAGGAGTTACCATGTAAGTACACTGTAATATGCAAAACCCAAACCTATGTGCAACACTGTATTAACAGTGTACTTACATGGTAACTCCTCAGGAACTGTCCACTTAATATAAAGTGTAAAATGGTCATAACTTACTCTGTAATATGCAAAACCCAAACCTATGTGCAACACTGTATTAACAGAGTAAGTTATGACCATTTTACACTTTATATTAAGTGGACAGTTCCTGAGGAGTTACCATGTAAGTACACTGTTAATACAGTGTTGCACAGAGGTTTGGGTTTTGCATATTATAGAGTAAGTTATGACTATTTTACACTTTATATTAAGTGGACAGTTCCTGAGGAGTTACCATGTAAGTACACTGTTAATACAGTGCTGTACAGAGGTTTTGGTTTTGCATATTACAGAGTAAGTTATGACCATTTTACACTTTATATTAAGTAGACAGTTCCTGAGGAGTTACCATGTAAGTACACTGTTAATACATTGTTGCACATAGGTTTGGGTTTTGCATATTACAGAGTAAGTTATGACTATTTTACACTTTATATTAAGTGGACAGTTCCTGAGGAGTTACCATGTAAGTACACTGTTAATACATTGTTGCACATAGGTTTGGGTTTTGCATATTACAGAGTAAGTTATGACTATTTTACACTTTATATTAAGTGGACAGTTCCTGAGGAGTTACCATGTAAGTACACTGTTTATACAGTGTTGCACAGAGGTTTGGGTTTTGCATATTACAGAGTAAGTTATGACCATTTTACACTTTATATTAAGTAGACAGTTCCTGAGGAGTTACCATGTAAGTACACTATTAATACAGTGTTGCACAGAGGTTTGGGTTTTGCATATTACAGAGTAAGTTATGACTATTTTACACTTTATATTAAGTAGACAGTTCCTGAGGAGTTACCATGTAAGTACACTGTTAATACAGTGTTGCACAGAGGTTTGGGTTTTGCATAATACACAGTAAGTTATGACCATTTTACACTTTATATTAAGTAGACAGTTCCTGAGGAGTTACCATGTAAGGACACTGTTAATACAGTGTTGCACAGAGGTTTGGGTTTTGCATAATACACAGTAAGTTATGATAATTGAACACATTGTATCAAGTGCAGAGTTCCTGAGGAGTAACCATGTAAGTACACTGGTACCACAAGGGAAAACTTTAGCTGTAATTCAACATAAGTCCTGTCGGACAGTAAATACATGGTATCCACATAGGAATCACCATGGTTTCAGTGTGTTCTTAACTGGTAACTACAGTATGGAAGACTGCGTGTGGAAGTGGAACAACTTGTGTGAATACATATTGTTGTTACAAAATGTAGTTACACAATGCCTGTTACACATGTGTACTTACTGTAGTGGAAAAAGTGTTGTTACCAATGTCCTATTACACATTTGTACTTACACATACCTTTCCGTGGGTTGTTACATATGTGTAGTTACACAAATATTACCGTTGTAAATACTATGTACCAATGTGTAATTACACTGTAGTTACATACTAAGTACATATCTAGTAACCATGTAAGTTCACAGGTATTAGGGCCACTTAATATAAAGTGGGACCGCATAATGCAAAGATCGCGAGTCAGCATCGTCAACTTCATCTTTGCAGGCGACAGTGACACAGACAGAAACCCTTGTTTATTAATAAACAATTAAAATGTATCCTTGCTATATTTGACATATTCATAATCAATACTTTTGCCGACTCTTTGTGATAGCTTTTAGGTGATTTATTGGCAGCGCTATCCCTACACCGCATCACCATTCCGCATTCCTACACTTATAAAATGCAGTTCAATGTGGAAGTAAGCCAAGTATTCAAAATATGTTACTCAGATTGAGTAACTTAACGTAACAAATTAAATTTGGGGCATGTATTCTGTAAGGGAATACGTTTTGAAAGTATCCTTCCCAACACTGGACACCAGTCAGTAAAGGGACCCTCCGATCAACATTCATTTACTTTTCTCAACACTAACACTTGCTCCTCAGGTACAATCCGCTTGCCAGCCCATTTACTCTCAACAGCAGCCCATCTTCCAGCTCCTAACAATGCAGTCGCCATGGAACCACCTTCAGTCCCAGCCCATCTCCGTTCCCCAATTCTATCTGGTGCAACTATCGATCTTCTCTACTGACTTCCGTCCCTCAAGATGAATCCCATCGCTCGTTTGACTTAAATCGTTAAATCTTACAAATTCCGTACAAACCTTCAAAACGAGTTCTCACACTTGCAGAATTCTGCGTTGCTTTTGCTAGATACACAGATGTAATTTGCACTTCATTTTCAGCCAGACGCAAGGAATTAAATGACTACCTCTCTATCATAGCAGAGCTCAGTCTCTCTTTCGGAGGTAGTAATTTTTTATACATACCATAAGCTTCTTCAGCTAAATGCGACGCCCGCGTCACACTGGAACCAGTGTCCTTACTGGGGAGCCTTGGACCTCAAACTATATAACAGAGTCTTAGGTGTTCGAAGCCCTTCTTGCGTAATCTGCAGGTCTATCATTCATTCTACTTCACAATGTCCCCAAACCAACCCAGATCTTCCAACCCATCCAGCTCCTTTCCAAGAAAAATCCACTTCATATGTCCCTCGAACAAGGAATGACCGTAACCAGATTTTTACCTCAGTTTCAGGCAGACAAGTGTGCAACAGCTTTAATTCATCACGTTGCAACAGGCAACAATGCCACTTCCTCCATGTCTGTAATTTCTGTGTGGCAGAGCTCACGCTCGTCCTATGTGCCCTGTGTGCCGCCTCAGCTAACTTTAACCGTCGACATTCTTAGCATCTGCCCAACCATTCTCCGCTCAGGTCTTTTTCTCCTAACAAAACAAGAACCCTAGACGCCATGTTCAATTTGGCTTTCTTCCGATCACCAAATCAAATGCTAGGTCGATGGTCGTCCCACGCCTTCTGTTTCCCTGGCTATTTTCTCCACTGCCGCTGCAGTGATGTCTCCGCTGCTCCCGCAGGAGCTCATTTTTCTTCAGCGAGCATTGGTCTCCCAGCGGACGTAGCATGCATCTGTTTCTTCCTTCTCTGTCCAGCGAGCATTGGTCTCCCAGCGGACGTAGCATGCATCTGTTTCTTCCTTCTCTGTACAGCGAGCATTGGTCTCCCAGCGGACGTTGCATGCATCTATCTCTATTCTTTTTCCATCCAGCGAGCATTGGTCTCCCAGCGGACGTTGCATGCATCTATCTCTACTCTTTTTCATCCAGCGAGCATTGGTCTCCCAGCGGATGTACTATGTACTTATCTCCACTCTCTCCCGTCCAGCGAGCATTTGTCTCCCAGCAGACGTTGCATGCATCTATCTCTACACTCTTCCGTCCAGCGAGCATTGGTCTCCCATCGGACGTAGTATGCTTCAGTTTTCTCTCTCCTCATCCAGCGAGCATAGGTCTCCCAGCGGATATTGCATGCATCTATGTTTCCTCTTTCCCATCCAACAGGTATCGATTTCCCAGCGGACCGCAAGAAATCTCCAGTCCGGGCTTCCAAAAAACGCGCCACTCCACCGTCAGCCGGTAGGGCCCATCAGCCATACGCCGTGAGCTGCTCCCGTCGGAAGCTACATGGGCCCTCCTGGTTGGGCATTCCCAAATCTTGTTGCCCCTCATTCGTCAGCCAGTAGGGCCCGTCCGCCCAGCGCAGTGAGCGGCTCCCGCCAGAGGCAACACGGGCCCTCCTGGTCAAACGGCATAAATCACGCTATTCATTGGCCGATAGAGCTCGCCTGTCTGACGCAGTGAGCTGCTCCTGTCAAGAAACGGGGCGAGCCCTCCCGACTGTTTGTTCCAAATTACGACTGTTCCCCGATTCGGGAGCCAGCAGGCCCTCCTGGTCAAGCAACCAGGCTTATTCTCAAAATGCCAGCCCTTCTAAACATACGTTCGTTCAGATCTGCATAACATTAGACAAGCACAACAAACACTAGCTTCCCTCTGAGTCTGGACCGCTTCTCCCTACCATTTGCATCTCCCCGCTTACCTAGCCCCGCAGGGCGTGTATTCATCTGGATGCAGTGAGAGCTCTCCCTTTTCGGCTGTGCGTGACCTACCACTCCTAGAGTGGGATCTCCCATCCGAATCGCCGTGTGGGCTCCCCCGTTCAGATGCATCTTAGGCTCTCCGTTCGACTTGCTGTGTGGGCTCTCCCGTTTTGATCGCCAAGCGAACTCCCTATTTATACATATGGGGGGGGCTCTCTCCTTCGAAACGCGGGAGCTCTCCCGGTCGAATCGCAGTATGAGCTTTCCGTTCGGGCGCCGTGGGGGCTCTCCCTTTCCGAATCGCTGTGTGATCCTTCATGTTTTTTAACCATGGAGGCTCTCCCGTTCGGATCGCAGTGTGGGCCCTCCTATCCGAAAAACAGGACTGGAGGTACCAAGGATCGTACGTCCCTTGAATGCGACGGGCCATTATGTCTTCACGTGATCTCCGCCCCCTGCGTCAGAAGGATGGTAGTTCTGCTTTTCCTATGTATACCGTAGGCTCCCTCTTGCTGCGTAGGGAGTTTCGCTTCAGATACTGGTGGCCCGTTTTGCCTTTAGGGACGAGGACCTTCTTCCCCGTTTGTGACATCTGGAGCCCCTATGTTCTCTAACTCCATGGAGCTCCATGTCATGGATGTGGCAGGGCGTTCTCCAACCACGTACTCAAAACTCCAGTCCCAAGATACTCCCGCAGGAGTAATTTCTGAAAGTCACTGCCGCAGCAGTGCAGCGGAGAGATGTACCCCAGTCAAATTTCCACAAGCCCATGTCGTTTCACTCCACAACGAACGCAGGCACTCTTTCAAACATAGCTCCCGCCGGAGCTCCATTAATAGCCCCACATGGTGGGCATAGTAGGGAGACGCAGTTCCAGCCAGGAGCCCCATTAAACATCACTGCCGCAGCAGTATCCATCCATGCTCCATGCAGCTTTCAATTTCCACTCTTTTGGGGGGTAACATACTTATGCTCCTAGGCATCCTGTATTTGATCACGTTATTCTAACTTGCTGTCCCAAATATTTATTCAACACTTTTGGGGGGTATATCAGAGCTCGAGTTGAAGCTGCTTCATCGAGCCCCTCTCCAGTGGACAGCAAGCCAAATAAGTTTAACCTAATATCTTAAAGATTCTATGGGCAAACAAACTCGTTAAATGAAGTTCCTAAACGTAAGTTAGGGAGGAGCGAGCCAATATAATCTTTCAATCAACAGCCTACAGCCTATATAAGCAGCCGCTTACCTCTCCCTGGCATCAGCTGTTCCAGTATCAGCTGACCCAGTATCTTTCCACCTCCCCAAACACCACCTTCATCTCAGGTACCTTGCCCTTTAATTACCAGGTCCTACATTTAGCCACTGGGGGGTATATCAGAGCTCGAGTTGAAGCTGCTTCATCGAGCCCCTCTCCAGTGGACAGCAAGCCAAATAAGTTTAACCTAATATCTTAAAGATTCTATGGGCAAACGAACTCGTTAATTGTGTCCAAGATGCAGTGGACTACAAGTATAAAACAACGGACAATACTCAAGTTAATATTATAAGTAAAAACTTATAATTACAGTCCACAAATGACCCATGATCACCCATCGTTTTAAAGCTTAAGGCGACGGTTGTTGTGCAGCAAAACGTTTCACAAACGTATCTAAATTGCACGCTGTTTCTCAATACTGTGTACTTCTTTGAATTTTTTTAGCAAAACAAGCTGGCAATATCCCCACTTTTAGCCTTGCTTTTAATGGTTAGGCTCCAGCTACTTTCTTCAACTACTCTTGCCTCTGGTTATCCTTGTATTACATTACACTGTAGGGCCATTTAGCTAATAAGTAGCCTATATAACAAATATAAAATCAGAAATTTTTATCACATGCACACACCAGTTATATTTAGACTACTTTCCTATTGTATTTGTTATTTCCCGAGTTGTAACCTGGTTTCATTGCTGTGATTTCTGAGAGGAATTGGATTTAACTTATAGGACTGCTTAGCTAATCAAATGATCGATCTCCTAACTGGCACTGTATTGTGTGTTGTAGCGTAACGTCGGCGTAACGACGACCATCAGTAAATGTTATGGATACAAACCATTTATATTTTTTATTAAGCTGTTCTTGTCTCTACTAAAATCAAAATTCATCACAATCCAACATACAGTAATCACATCATGTTGTCAATTGCACAGGCATGAGTCGGCTTGCAGCAAGGCCCTTCTGAATCCAGTTTGACGACTGAAAAGCTCCCAATCATCTTGTTTCCACATGACTGAATGCTTTTGCAGTCACTGCTAACATTGTTGACGTCTTGATCATGGCATGACATCCGAGTGTTGTGTTCACAAACCGGCTTGCAGAAAGCCTTTTGAATCTCCTGAATCTCCTGATATCTTGAAAACGCCCGATCACCTTTCTTCCACATGGTGGCACGCCTTTGCAGTCATCTTTAATATTCTTGCAGACAACTTGCTTATAATCATAGTCAAAGCATGGTGGGATGTAGTTGCAGGGGTTACTGCAAGGATTGTTGCATGCCACTTTCTCGCAGTCATCCTTAAAACCATAATCACAGATGGGACACAGTTGGAGAATTTAGTGCAAGGTTTAACACATGCAGCATGTCACTTTCTTTCTTACAACCACATTCAAAGCATGATAGGACTAGGTTGTAAGGACAATTGCAAGGTTTGTCTGTTTCCTAGAGTTTGCCTCATTAAACATTCATGCACTTACAGTCATAAAGTTTCTGAAAAAATCAATTGTCTGTCAGACACAGTTCAAAATGTCTAACAGCGACAGCAAATATTTTTAGTAGTTTTTTAGAAATTCAAATAAATGGATGAGAAATGCTTCTCCCAAACATCTACAAGGTCATTCTCTAAAATCTGCATGTCTGTTTTCTGAAAGCACCAGAATCTGAGTTAAAAACTCACGTTTTCAGTCGTTTTTCTTGATTGTGTTGAAAGGCTTTTGTCTGTCTTGGTGGAAGCACCTCTTCTCTTGCTCTGATGTTATATTCACATCTTCATCTCGAACTCATCCACAGCTCAGAGATGAAGAGTGTGAAGAATTTCTCCGTCTCATGAGAGGGACAGTTTAGTGTTTAGGATGAGTTTCACCTATTTAACTTCAATACTGCACCAGTGCAATCTTCACATTATTACATATGCACATTCCGGGGAAGAGAAAACACAAGTGGCTACATTCATAAGGATAAGAGAAAATGCCTCTTCTGGAATCTACTTGCTGCACTAACTGCCAGAGACTTTTACAAAGGATTGCAGTTCTTGAAACAAAGTTACTTATGGGACCACCAAACCAGACGGAACACACAACAGAGCTTCATCATGGACGCCCTCAGCATACAGCCGGTGAGTCCCATGAATCTAGTGCTCCAATACAGGCCATACTAAGTGTAGAGAAACAAGCCGATCGACTTACAAATCGATGGCACAAACAGGGAGCGAGACCCAAAGGCACTCGAGACATCAGATTGTCACGAGCATCACACATTGCCGCAGTAGCATCCTCTACCCAGATACGGCTCTGATAAGGATTGCAAACACTGGTCTCCTACCACCGCCTATACATCTTGAGAACAGATTTGAAGTATTAATGAATGAGGAATCCCTGAATGTGATGAATGTGATCGAACACAGACTGAATAAGCCAGTAGCTAACACTGCTAACGGGCGCTCAAGGTCGAGCAGACAGCGGCACTCAGCTCAGAGCGCAGCCGAGCACAGGACTCTGATAGTGGGAGACTCCATAATCAGAAACATTAGTAGCAGGGACACAACTACATGCTGCCTTCCACAAGCAACAACTTCTGATGTAAATAGGGAACTTCAGAACATTCTGATGAAACATAAGACTGCAAATCGACTCATTGTTCATGTGGGGAAGAATGATATTCATAAAGGGCAGTCAGAACTCCTTAACCCTCAGAGACCTAAGGGTATTTTTACAATAATTTTTCCGTCTGGTGTTATTCACTAAAAAAGCTTGTAAAACATCAACCCTTTTGTGTACAGACAATTGACACACCTCTTTTTTTTCAGGACAAATTGAACTTTCAGCATATCTGTGTTACATTGATGTCACCTGAATGTAAAATAAGTTATGGGACCATAAAGACAGATGAAAAAAGAAATCGGAAATTGAATCACTCAAATATTTATTGAAATCACACACAAATAAATAAAAGCTAAGCAAATTTCCTCTGGAAAACAGTTTGTTCATGTCTTTGGAGTCCTGGAGCACAGGAATAAACATTATAACTTGTACAGAACCAAAACTAT
This sequence comes from Chrosomus eos, assembly GCA_036326025.1. Lineage (NCBI taxonomy): Eukaryota > Metazoa > Chordata > Actinopteri > Cypriniformes > Leuciscidae > Chrosomus > Chrosomus eos. The sequence goes on along the minus strand of CM070837.1, from coordinate 9,147,827 downwards.
TTACATTTTTCCAAAAGAAGTCCAGGCGTTTTCATGAAATTCACTGGTGCCAAGCCTCAAAACAGTTCCTATCAGCAATCACAAAGAGGGCCACATCACAGGCTTTGCATTTATATTTTATTTATTTTATTTATTATTTTATTTATTCTATTCTTTTTATACTTTTATACTACATTTATACTTCTATAATACTTTTTTACAGTAAATAAATAAATGGCACTTCAGCTGGGTCTATCCTGGTAATCTAGTTCCTCATCTGTCAAAAAGCTCTGTTCTCCTGAAAATCCATAATTCTGCGCTCGATTTAGATCCATTTCTCTGTGATTCTCTGTGAAACCTGCGTCTCCGTGCTACTCTCTCTCCCTCCCTCCCTTGGAGAGAGCGCAAAGACCCAGTGACGCACCCAATGTTTACGACGGATCAGCCTGTAATTGGTCAAAAACCATCACGTGGATATCCAAAATGGCAGCTAGCATCGAGCTAGCGGCAAATATGACGGAATATTTATAAGTTATGGACTTCAAGTGTATCAAAGTTGGATATAAACGTTTGGATTTATGGCTGAAAAACTCCGAAAGGATGCACAAGTTCCAGGCTGGATAGAAAACCTTCTGTAAAGGCTAGAAAGACACCAAAGACACCCCCGTGATGGCTAGCTCGTTAGCTTTCTGCTGGAAAAAACGGTAAGAAAATCGATAAATCTGTTGTCGAGTTATATCATAATTTCTCGGAGCTGATTTGTGGCGTCGTCGACGATGCCGTCGGGCTCAGAGGGTTAAGAAGGATTTCAATGAACTTTTTGAAACACTTAAAAGACTGAAAGTTCAGACATTCATCAGTGGACCACTCCCAGCAAGAGGAACAAACAGGTTTTCACGGTTGCTTGGGCTTAACACATGGCTGCAAAAAACCTGCAATATAAAAGGAGTGAACTTCATTGACAACTTCAATCTTTTCTGGAGTCAGAGGCAACTGTTTCAACAGGATGGGCTCCACCCAAACAAACTTGGTTCAAGAGTGCTAAAGGACAATATCTCCTTCTCAATCCATCATCCTTCTGCAGTGTGTGCCAATCCACTCAACCTGAATGGCACACACTCACCTGGACACAGTATGAATGACCACAGGACTTCACTTCTGCACCTGAATGGACATGCGGCTGACACATCACACAAGGACTATGATAACACCACTCAGCCACAACAACCTCTGCTCAAGGACACAATCTCAGCTGAGTCCTGCCCACAGAGCTCACCACAGACAGACTGTGACATACTAGAACTGCTAGAAGATTCAGCACCCAAGGACGATTTTCTGGAAAACAGCCAGGAAATCCAGGACAGCATATTACAGCCTCCGATAACACCAGAGCAAAACCCGGGTTCACCAGACACGTTATCCCTCTCTCCAGCAACACCACTTCTGTGCTTCTCAGAGAAAATGGAACAACTGGTGTATGCTGGAACCAAACTATCCCACTCTTTTGCAAGCCCCCAGATGTCAACCAAAAAACGGCAGGCCCCACAACCACCAAAGCCTGCGGGCCCAGCTCGCCCTCCCCCTCCTCCTGTGAGAGCTCTTCGGCCTCTGCCACAGCGCCAGGGCCAACACCATCCTCCAGCGGCTCACGGTGAACCAAAAACAACTGATACCAGCTCTCAGTGATATGTGTCGGGTCCCCGCTATTATAACAGTAACTTTCTTAAATGTTTACAAAACAAGCGGGAACCCAGTGTGCCTGTATCTGTATCTTTCTCTATTGCTGTTCGATTACATGATAGAAGGTCTAAGGCAGGTGTGCCCAACCCTGCTCCTGGCGATCGACTGTCCTGCACAGTTCATCTCCAACCCTAATCAAACACACCTGAAGGTCTTCAATTAAGGTCTTAACAACCAATTAAGGTATTCAGGAGTACTTGAAAATTAAAGGCAGGTGTGTTTGATCAGGGTTAGAGATAAACTGTGCAGGACAGTCGATCGCCAGGAGCAGGGTTGGGCACACCTGGTCTAAGGCCTTCAAAAGCCGTACAGCAAACCCATCTAATCTGGTGCCTATTAGACGCCAAACTAAGATCGCTGTGGGGACAAAAAGTAAGACTGTTAAGTTAGCACTTTTAAACATCTGCTCACTTAAAAATAAATCACTTCTAGTCAACGACTTAATAACCACATACAACCTGGACTTTATGTTTCTAAATGAAACTTGGCTAGAAGACAGCTGCAGTGCAACAGTCCTCAATGAAACATCCCCTCCTAACTTTTCTTTTATGAGTGTTTGCAGAGCGGGTAAGAGAGGCGGGGGCTTAGCTGCTCTTTTTAAAGATGCCTATGAATGTAAGCAAATATCATTTGGGAATTACCCTTCTTTCGAATATCTGGGTATTGTGTTAAAAGGTGCTCCACGTATTTTACTTATCATTGTTTACAGGCCTCCAAAATACTCTCCAGCCTTTGCTGAGGACTTTACAGAACTGTTATCAACAATTTCCTCTGAGTTTGACTGTTTTGCCATTGCTGGAGATTTTAACATTCACATAGATAATGCAGAAACCAATATGGCAAAATAAATCAAAACTGTTTTAAAAACTTTTGATCTGACTCAGCATGTACATGGACCCACACATAATCGTGGACACACTCTAGATCTACTTATCAGTAAGGGTCTAAACATCTCATCGATTGTTATTAAGGATGTAGCACTGTCTGATCATTTCTGTGTTTTCTTTGATATTTTGATCTCTCCTGCCATTGAAGCTAGATCTGTGTCTGTCAAGAAGAGATGCTTAAATGAGAACACTAGTGTGCTATTTATGAAGGCTATATCTTTAAAACCAAGCATATCTCCTGGCTCTGTTGATTTTCTCCTTGAATCTTTTAACTCAAAAATTAAAAGTGTAATCGATGATATTGCTCCTGTGAAAGTCAGGAAGAATAGTGGTAGACAAAAAGCACCTTGGAGAAACTCAACAGCAGTGCAAAACATGAAAAGACAATGCAGAAGAGCAGAGCGCATGTGGCGGAAGACAAAACTTGTAGTCCATTATAACATCTACAAAGACAGCATCCATGCTTTTAATATGGAACTAGGCAAAGCTAGACAGACTTTCTTCTCGAATATTATAAACAGCAACTTAAACAACACACGCACTCTTTTTGCTACTGTAGAGAGACTGACAAACCCCCAAGCCAGATTCCCAGTGAAATGCTCTCAGACATCAAGTGCAGTGAGTTTGCTTCTTTCTTCTCAGAATCAGAATCAGAAAGAGCTTTATTGCCAAGTGTGCTTGCACACACAAGGAATTTTCTTTGGTACTGAAGCTTCCAGTGCACATATACAGATACAAATACAACAAGAAACAGTAATACAAAATCTAAAAATAAAATTATTAAAAAAAAAAAAAAAAAAAAAAAAAAATATATATATATATATATATATATATATATATGAAAATACTATAAAATATAAAATATAAGGCCACGGTTGGGTTTAGTCAGAATAAACATTTTCGGATTATGAACATATATACAGTATTTTGAATAGTATGAATAAATATAAATATAAATAACCTGAGTTTAGGAGATATTGCACTAAACAGTGGGGGTATTGCACTTAAAGGCATATGCCTTGGGAGATATGTTAACTGTTCAGGAGGGAAATGGCCTGTGGGAAGAAACTGTTCCTGTGCCGAGATGTTCTTGTGGCCAGTGATCTGAGTCTCCGTCTTGACGGTAACAGTTCAAACAGGTGGTGTCCAGGGTGAGTGGAGTCTGTGATGATTTTACCTGCTCTCTTCCTCACTCTGGAAGAGTACAGGTCCTGGAGGGTTGGCAGGGGGGCACCAATGATCCTCTCTGCAGTCCGGACTGTCCGCTGTAGTCTCATGATGTCTGATTTGGTAGCTGAACCAAACCAGACAGTGATGGAAGTGCATAGGACAGACTCGATGACGGCTGAGTAGAACTGAATCAGCAGCTCCTGTGGCAGGTTGAACTTCCTCAGCTGGCGAAGGAAATACAGTCTCTGCTGGGCCTTTTTCACAATGGAGTCAATGTGATTGTCCCACTTCAGGTCCTGAGAGATGATAGTGCCCAGGAACCTGAATGACTCCACTGCTTCCACAGTGCTGTTCATGATGGTGAGTGGGGGGAGTGCTGGGCTGTTCCTCCTGAAGTCCACGGTCATCTCCACTGTTTTGAGCGTGTTCAGCTCAAGGTTGTTATAACTGCACCAGACAGCCAGCTGTTCAACCTCCAGTCTGTAAGCAGACTCGTCACCGTTTCGGATGAGACCGATGACAGTGGTGTCGTCTGCAAATTTCAGGAGCTTGACAGTGGGGTCTTTAGAAGTGCAGTCGTTAGTGTACAGGGAGAAGAGCAGTGGGGAGAGAACGCACCCTTGGGGGCGGCCAGTGCTGGTGGTGAGAGTCCTGGATGTGTGTTTCCCCAGTCTCACGAGCTGCTGCCGGTCCGTCAGAAAGCTGGAGATCCACTGACAGATCGAGGATGGAATGGAGAGCTGGGTCAGTTTGTCTGTGAGTAGATCAGGCATGATGGTATTGAAGGCCGAACTGAAGTCCACAAAGAGGATCCTTGCATAAGTCCCAGGTCTGTCGAGATGTTGCAGGATATAATGCAGTCCCATGTTGACTGCATCATCCACAGACCTGTTTGCTCTGTAAGCAAACTGAAAAGGATCCAGCAGGGGTCCAGTGATGTCCTTCAGGTGGGCCAACACCAGTCTTTCAAACGACTTCATGACCACGGACGTGAGAGCGACAGGTCTGTAGTCATTAAGTCCAGTGATTTTGGTTTTTTTGGGGACCGGAATGATAGTGGAGCGTTTGAAGCAGCAGGGAACTTCACATTGCTCCAATGATCTGTTGAAGATCTGCGTGAAGACCGGGGCCAGTTGGTCAGCGCAGGCTTTTAGACAAGCAGACGAGATGCCGTCTGGGCCTGAGGCTTTCCTAGTCTTCTGTTTTTTGAAGACTCGGCTCACGTCCTCCACACAGACCTTAAGCTCAGGTTGGATGGCAGGAGGGGGGAGAGGAGGGGGTGTAGGAGGTGATGGTGGATGTGTGAACTGCAGGTCAGAGCCGGTGAGAGGTGTGAATGAGGGCTTTTCAAACCTGCAGTAAAATGAGTTTAAATCATCAGCCAGGTGTGGATTGTCCACAGATCGGGAGGATGGTGACTTGTAATTGGTGATGTTCTTCAGGCCATTTCAGACTGATGATGGGTCGTTGGATGAAAACTGGTTTTTCAGCTTTTCAGAGTAGGCTCTTTTAGCAACTCTGATCTCCTTTGTCAGTCTGTTCTTGGCATGGTTATACAAGATTTTATCCCCACTTTTGTGAGCATCCTCTTTGGCATGACGAAGCTGTTTGAGTTTCCCAGTAAACCATGGTTTATCATTGGTGAATGATAAGAATGTCCTGGTAGGAATGCATGTATCCTCACAGAAACTGATATATGATGTAACAGTATCTGTAAGCTCATCCAGATCGTTGGTAGCAGCTTCAAAAACAGTCCAATCAGTGCAATCGAAGCAGGCCTGTAGATCCTGCTCTGCTTCATTAGTCCATCTTTTTACAGTCCTTATTACAGGTTTAGCTGATTTCAGTTTCTGCCTGTAGGTCGGTATAAGATGAACCAAACAGTGATCAGAGAGCCCCAAAGCTGCTCGTGGAACGGAGTGATACGCATTCTTTATTGTGGTGTAACAGTGGTCCAGTATATTACTGTCTCTTGTGGGACATGTAACGTGCTGTCTGTATTTTGGAAGTTCACGGGAAAGATTTGCTTTGTTAAAATCCCCTAGAATTATTAAAAGAGAGTCTGGGTACCTTTGTTCCGTTTCGGCTATTTGTTCAGCCAGCTGTTGTAGTGCCGCGCTCACGCACGCGTCTGGAGGGATGTAAACATTCACGAGAATGAAAGAGGAAAACTCCCGTGGCGAGTAGAAAGGTTTACAGTTTATGAAGATCGCCTCTAAATTAGGAGAGCACATCTTCTTCAGTGTTGTTACATCTGAACACCAACTTTCGTTAATGTAGAAACACAATCCACCACCTCTCGTCTTCCCCGTTAGCTCCGCGATGCGATCCGCTCGGAACAGCTGGAAGCCCGGCAGATGTATTGCGTTGTCCGGTATGGCTTCACTTAGCCAGGTTTCAGTGAAGCACAGAGCAGCAGAGTTTAAAAAATCCTTGTTAATCCGGGTGAGGAGGAGAAGTTCGTCCATTTTGTTAGGAAGGGATCGGAGATTCGCAAGATGAATACTAGGGAGTGCAGTGCGCAGGCCGCGCTCGCGGAGTTTCACCAGCGCGCCCGCTCGCTTTCCTCGTTTGCGTTTGAGCGCGCGTTTGAACAACAGCGCTGCCCCTCCGACGAGAATGTCCAGCAAAACGTCTGAATTATCAAAAACTGTAGAAAAGTTATCTGGTGTGTGTTTCCTAATGTCCAGTAGTTCGTCTTTGGTGAAGCTGATAGGAAAATAATGACTAAACACAGGACAAACAAACAAAAACAACACAATAACTGGAGAGCTCCGCACCGAGGCAGCCATCCGCGGCGCCATCTTGATCGAGCATGGAGAATCAAGAAATTCTCCATGCTCCATGCTCAGAGAATTTCTTCTCTGAGAAAATCAATAATATCAGAAAGGTGATCCTGTGATGAGGGTGAATTGATACATGAAAGTAAGCGTCCTTCAAGTCTATTGTGACAAACCAGTCCTCGGACTGAATCTGTGACACGATCTGTCTGAGTGTAAGCATCTTGAACTTGAGTTTTTGAACTCTGCTGTTTAGCTGACGCAGATCTAGAATAGGACGTAAATCCTCATCTTTTTTGGGAACGATGAAGTATCGGCTGTAAAACCCTGATTCTCTGCTGGTAGGAGGAACCCTTTCTATAGCCGCTTTTTGCAGAAGCGTCATCACTTCCTGTTCCATAACCCGAGCCCGCTCGGGGACCACCACGGTGGGAAGGACCCCTAGAAATCTGGGAGGACGAGAACCGAACTGAATTCTGTAACCCTTTTCTATAACGTTCAGGACCCACTGGGAAATATCTGGCAGTAGTTTCCATGCTGCCATGAATCTCACTAAAGGAACCAGTCTCTGGAGACTGGCCTCAGGATTTGGTTGAACGGACACCTCGGCGCCCTGAAGCGGCGAACCGGCAGGGAACAACCGAACTGACCGTTCTACGACCCTCCTCGGAGGACCGTATGGGGACGCTGACACCTCGGTGCCCTGAAACGGCGAACCGGCAGAGAACAACCGATGTGGCAGCGCTGCGATACTCCTCAGAGAATCGCCCCCTAGAGAGCGCCGAGGAGGAACGATTTCTCGAAACCATCCCTCCCTGGAGGGGACCACCCTCAGAAGTCTGACCTTTTTCTGCGAGTCAGGACTTCTTCTTACCCCAGGCTTTCTTAGAGATGACAGTCCTCAGATCTTGCCTACCCCTAGTTGACCTGGATTGCGACCGCCACCCAGGTTCCTCAGATTGAGGAGGCGCCCGGGCGGCGACGATCTGCCTTTGGCGCACTCTGTGCTGAGAGGAGCTAGTACTCGGCTGAGGCTGCTCGGTCTTAATAAAGAATAATTTTCTCGGTCTTAATAAAAAATAATTTTACGCCCAGCAGCCCAGCAGCAGACTTTGGAACTTTACAGAGCTTTTTCATGCTCAAACAGTAACATTACACACAAAAGAAAGATGAACATGTAAACAAATATGAAAGGAAAAGTAAAAAAAGTTTTAAGTAACATAACAGAAATAAACCATAAACACATTTTCTCTGTAAAATGTTTATTTTCCATTTGATATTTCTTTATAATTCTAAACTTTTGCATTAACTTGCATTATTCTTGCAGTATGCATTATTCTTTTAAACAGAAGAACTTGAGGACTGAAACATCACAGTCCAACATAATCACAGCTTTTTGTCAGTTGATCACAAACCGGCGCGCCGCTCACGCTCTTCCACTTATTGACTGGGAATGAGACGGACACTTCATTTCCACATGGTCTCCTGCCATCATCCTGGATCAGCGTCTGGACTCCATGATCATGGCATGATGTCTGGTCGCTGCAAGGGTTGTGCTGACAAACTGGCTTGAAGCAGCCGTACCCCTGCTGTCCACACACTCCACTGCACTTACAGTCATTCTGGAGGACGACAGCCTTACGACCACAGCACGTCTCACAGCTGCAAGAGTTCCTGCCAACAGCAGCGCAGCTCTTCACTTCAATGCAGTCCGACTGGAGTTTAGCGGCTGGGAAACGGCTCACCTGGCAACAGTTGTTGATGGCTGACTTATCACAAGACATAGTGTGAGCTGAAACTATTGAAAGGAGAGATTGATGAATAGCAAGAAAACACACAATCAGCTTTTTGAACGGAATGATTATCTAAGTTTAATACTTACATGTGTTCAGTTTTCTCCCCTTATTGTATTTGAATAGTGACCCACGTCTCTGTGTTTTCAGTCTCACTGGAAGCAACTCACTGTTGTTTTTCTCTCACAAGCGACCCGGTATATATATTCACATCTCATCACCACCCCGTCCACAGCTCAGAGCTGAAGAATTTAATGTTTCATGAAAGGGCGGGTTTAGTGTTTAGAATTAAGTGTCATTTACTTAAATTTTAATACAGTAGTGTCATTTTTTTACAGTGCTACGTAAGAGAAAAAGATTGTTTAACTTGCCGTATTTAACTTTAGATAAGTGTATTTAGCATTGCACAAGTGAGAGTCATTTCAGTGAAAATGGAAAAGGTTTAACAAGAAGTAAAAATTTACCTCAGCTGACCGTAAAGAATTAAATCTGGCAAGTGATCCAACTAACATCTTGATTTTATGTCTCTAAGATCCTGTTTACACCTGGTACAATCGGATCACAAGTAGGAGACACATTCCTGTTTACACCTGGTGTTTTAATCCGTCTATTTTGTCCACTTTCAACCACTTCTGTGCTGATTTCTTCGATGGGAGGGTCTAGGGGTAAATGTATATATATATTTTTTTTCAGATCTTTTGATCTAATGGACAAAATATGCTCAAGCAATTTACAACACGACGGGAGACGACGGAAAACCATACAGAGAGCAGCAATGTTAGAAATCGGGAATGGTGAGAGAACATTGTTCTTGGTACATTTCCAATCTTCAAATCAAACGTGGGTCTCCAGTCATAGTTTAAATCTGTTGGCACACTTCCCATAATGTTTACTCATTAGATTAACAGGCGGAGAGTAGACAGTGTTTTGTGGCTGTTCGAGCACATTTACATGAGCGTTTACACTTCGAATGCAAATGTGTTTTCAACTCTGCAAAAGTTAGAAAATGAACAAGCTCAAAACGTTTTAGACCTCGTTTACACCTGTATTTAGCATTGTCTACTTGTGATCTGATCGACCAAAACACATCTTAATACCAAGGGGAAAAAGGGGACCTTGTGAATTGTGTGAATCTAACATAACATAATGACTACATTCAATGATTGTATTCATAAATAACAGTATTTTTCTACATAGTGCATGTAGTATGAAAACATAATTTGAGAATATATGCTCCTGCCAAACGGTATTTAGGCCTATTATTGCATAACATGGAGATTCCACACGTGCTGTTTATTAAACAGTTTCAACTCAGCTTTAGTAAACATCCATTCCTATCGTGATAGATGACACTTTCTTTTAACACTGTAAAGATTGCACTAATGCTGTACTTAAAATTAATTAAGTGAGACTCATCATAAACACTAAACTCTCCCTCCCAATGCATGAGACGGATAAATTCTTCACACTCTTCAGCTCTGAGCTGTGGACGGGGTGGAGATGAAGAGGTGAATATATACCGGGCTGCTCAGGAGAAAAACACCAGAGCGAGAAGAGACTAACGCAAATCAGCGTAAGCTTAACTACAATAACTCCTGACTGAACACGTAAGTATTCAACTCAACTCTTTACTTCTATTTAATTTTTAAATGATAACCATTGCCTTCATGTAGCTGATTGTGTGTTTTTTTGCTATTCATCAATCTCTCCCTTCAATAGTTTCAGCTCACACTATGTCTTGTGATAAGTCAGCCATCAACAACTGTTGCCAGGTGGGCCGTTTCCCAGCCGCTAAACTCCAGTCGGACTGCAGTGAAGTGAAGAGCTGCGCTGCTGTTAGCAGGAACTCTTGCAGCTGTGAGACGTGCTGTGGTCGTAAGGCTGTCGTCCTCCAGAATGACTGTAAGTGCAGTGGAGTGTGTGGACAGCAGGGGTACGCCTGCTTCAAGCCAGTTTGTCAGCACAACCCTTGCAGCGACCAGACATCATGCCATGATCATGGAGTCCAGAAGCTCATCCAGGATGATGGCAGGAGACCATGTGGAAATGAAGTCCCGTCTCATTCCCAGTCAATAAGTGGAAGAGCGTGAGTGGCACGCCGGTTTGTGATCAACTGACAAAAAGCTGTGATTATGTTGGACTGTGATGTTTCAGTCCTCGGGTTCTTCTGTTTAGAAGAATAACGCATACTGCAAGAATAATGCAAAATGAATGAAAATGAAAAGTTATTGCAAAAGTTTAGAATTATAAAGAAGTATCAAATGGAAAATAAAAATTTTACAGAGAAAATGTGTTTATGGTTAATTTCTGTTATGTTACTTAAAGAGATTTTCCTTTAATGTTTTTTTACATGTTCATCTTTCTTTAGTGTGTAATGTCACTGTTTGAGCATGAAAAAGCTCTGTAAAGTTCCAAAGTCTCCATTGTAGTCTTGAGTTTTCTTCTGGGAATGAACATCACAATATTCCTCATTTTTGGGTATTCTTTGAATTTTAACAATTCGGATTCTGCAAATAAATTAATTCTGCAAAATAAATGCAACTGGACAAAGGTATGATGGAAATAAACATTGTTTTTAGATTCAGGTACAGAAACTGTAATCAAATGTAAAATAACATTATATAAAATAATAAAATAAAATTACATTATTAATATAGTTACAAAAGTTATTCAGTTAATAAATGCAAGTCAATTTTATCTCTGTCTTTTGTTGTTTGATTAACATTAATGACACAAAGTGACATCAGCCTAATAAACCTGCTGCTGTCTAAGACCTGATGCACCCATTATACAGTTACACATGAGTTCCTCTTCAGTCAGTCAGTCGACGCCACGTTGAGACAGACGAATTGGAATCTCGCTAGAGAGGCCAATCTACTTTGAGTGAAACTACACAAGCCAATGCACATTGGCATGCAATCATTTGCAACAGCTGTTCAGCCCTGCAGCTCAGGTATATAATGAGCAGAAGATGCGATTACACTTAAGCTTTTTGCTGAGGAGCCGAACACTTCGATGCTCTCTACAAACTCCCAGGAGATTGTGAAACTTCAAACCAGCCTTTTTCTCAGAACTCTACACCCTGGTGCAGGCGTGACAGCACAGCCGCGCAAGCGGTCTTCTCTTCTCTCTCTTTTTTTTTTTTTTACTTAGCAAAACAAAAAAGCTGTTGTCAGAGCTGGTAAGGTGTACAGTGAGAGCGCTCAACAGAGAAAATTCTACCTCCCGTTCGTGTTGGGCATACGCTTCCGCAGTCGGTAAGAATTAACTTAAAGCTCAAAACTCCCTGCACTAGACATAGTGAATAACAGCACGCTCATTTAAAAGTCGACAACACTGACAACTACAGCGGCACATTTAACACGATTACGAGAGAGTCTCAAATCATGTGCACTAGGCATGTCAAAGCATTAGGAATGTAATCCATAAGAAACTCAGGAGACGGTTACTCAAGTCACTTGATCTAAACATCATCTCGCAGACATTCACAAACAATGGTACGTTCTACAAAGCATCTATGTGAGCACAAGATAAAAGAGATCTGGCGGAGATCTGTCTTCCTTCTCATGAATGGGCTTTTTAAAACCCAGCATCACAGCAGTGGATTGGTGGAACAGCTGATGACGCGTGCCCACAATGACGTCACGCAGCAAATGAACAATCACCACCTGAAAACAATGAAGGGAGACACAGAGAGCAACAGAAACACACACAAATACACGTGGAACGTAACACTTAATAAAATAGGCATCATCATTATCATCATCATTCTAATATATGGTGTTTTGTTCTAGAGTCTGAATGGACAGATGATAATGACAACATTCTTTATGGTTCCTATGATGCATCTCTAATACAGCAGCTGACTGAAGACTGTGATCTCAGTGCTGACCTGATCGGCCTACTCACCGAGGTACCATTATCATATCTGTGTCTTTTAAACATGTATTTATATATTTTTATATATTTATACATTGCTCATTTGAGAAGCACAATGTTGTTGATATCAAAGATTCGATAACTTGTTTGTCATTTACAGCTGCAATTTTAAGTTCACAATTTTAATTCAAAGTACATTTTTCTAGGGATGCACCAAAACTCAACCACCGCCGACCTAGTAGCTCACTACAATTGCACACTCACATCCAGCCTCAATACTCTCGCACCAGTGAAAACTGCAACAGTTACTTTTTCCCGTTCTGCTCTCTGGTTCACTCCTGAACTGACTCAAAAAAGAACGCAGACAACTGGAACGCCTACATAATAAAACTGGACTGGACTGTACACCTACAAACCTACAAGGATCACAGCCATCATTATAGATCAGTGCTCACATTAGCCCGCACAGCATTTTATGTACTCTGAGATCATTTACTCTGGATCCTCCAACCCTCGGACTCTGTTTGCCACAGTTAATAAATTACTCAAACCCATTGACAATATCACTCACTTATCCACCATGGACAAATGCAATAACTTCATCGACTTCTTTAAACTCTCTATTTCACCAAGCATTCACCAGCATTCACCAAGAACTCTCTATGAACATTTCTCCCAGTACAGCCCCTCAATCTGACTCATACATTCCATTTCACATCATTCTCCCCTCCCTATCAGTCATTACAGAAACCGATCTCACTAGCCACTTAAAAAAATCCACATCACAACCTGCCCACTGGACCCCATTCCATCTGCACTGGTCAAGCACTGCCTCCCCAGCCTCAGCCCACTCATCATGGCTATCATCAACTCCTCTCACCTCTGGAACAGTTCCTTCTTCCTTCAAAGTTGCAGCCATCACACCAATACTTAAAAATCCTGGCCTGGATCCTGACAACCCCAACAACTTCCGCCCCATCTCTAACCTACCTTTCCTGTCTAAAATCCTGGAATGCTCGGTCGCCTCTCAAATAAAACACCATCTTCTATCAAATCAGCTATACGAAACCTTTCAGTCTGGATTCCGTACTCATCACTCTACTGCAGAGTTCTTCGCTCCTGCTCCTGGAGAGCCACTGTCCTGCAGAGTTTAGTTCCAACTTGCTTCACCACACCTGCCTTTGAATACTCAAGCGATTCTGAAGTGCTTGATGAGCTGATTCAGGTGTGTTTGATTAGGGTTGGAACTAAACTTTGCAGGACAGTGGCTCTCCAGGAGCAGGAGTGAAGACCTCTGCTCTACTGAAACTACACTACTCAAAGTAACAAATGACCTCCTGCTCGCCTCTGACTCTGGTTCCCTCTCCATTCTCCTCCTCTCTGCCGCCTTCGACACCACTGACCACTCCATCCTTTTACAATGCCTACAACATCTTGGCATCTCTGGCTCAGCTCTCTCCTTGTTCACCTCCTACCTCACCAACAGATCTCAATTCATATCCATCAACAACTGTACGTCTCACACCATACCTGTCAATCACGGAGTCCCTCAAGGCTCAGTGCTAGGTCCCCTTCTGTTTATCCTGTACATGCTTCCCCTTGGACTTATCATTCAAAAGCATGGATTAAAATTCCATAGTTAGGCAGACGACACACAACTATACCTCAGCACCAGACCCATCACTCCTGCCACAGTATTAACCATCACAACCTGCCTCTCTGCAATAAAATCCTGGATGAATGCCAGCTTCCTTAAACTAAATTGCAATAAATCGGAAATCATCGTCATCGGTCCCAAATCACTCCTCCCCTCCTTCCAAGACTTCACTCTCTCCGTCGATGGCCATACAGTTACCACCTCTCCCCAGATCCGAAATCTTGGTTTCATTTTTGACCCCACACTCACATTTAAGCCCCATATCCGTCATATCACCAAAACTGCCTTTTTCCACCTACGAAATATTGCTCGTCTACGGCCTACCCTCTCCACATCTGCTGCGGAAACTCTCATCCATGCATTCATTACATCAAGACTCGACTACTGCAATAGTCTCCTATATGGTCTCCCATCCTCTGATATAAAAAAACTGCAATATGTTGAAAACTCCGCTGCCCGCCTCCTCACCCACACCCACTCCAGAGACCACATCACCCCCGTCCTTCAACAGCTTCACTGGCTCCCTGTACAACAGCGCATCCATTACAAAGTTCTGCTCATCACTTACAAAGCCCTCAATAATTTGGCACCACCTTATCTCTCAGACCTTTTACAGCATCATCGCCCCTCTCGACGCCTCCGCTCTGCCGACTTGGGCCTTCTCAAACCCATCACCATATCAACACACCGAACTTTGGGGGACCGAGCATTCGCCATCGCTGCCCCCACCCTTTGGAACTCACTCCCTATCCACATCAGAAACTCGGACTCACTGATCACCTACAAAAAACGTCTCAGGTTACTATTGTAACCATAGTTCCCTGAGAACAGGGAACGAGACGATGCGTCGAAAACGCTACGGGAACGCCTTCTGCTTGATTGCGTCTGAAGCATCTATGCCAACTAGTCCAATGGAAAAAGGGGATGAGCGTCACGGGCGGGTGACGTCATGACCAGGAAATGATAAAAGCACTTCCGCTGCGAAACGCCAGTTAGCTTCGAAATTGCCGAAGCAAGCCGATCGCAGGGACGCCAGAAGTATGGCAGAGGGACGCATCGTCTCGTTCCCTGTTCTCAGGGAACTATGGTTACAATAGTAACCTGAGACGTTCCCTTATCGAAAAGGGAACTTCGAGATGCGTCGAAAACGCTACGGGAACGAGAATACCCAATGCGCCATAATTCAAGTACCTGAGTGTCAGTCTGTTCAGCTAAGCACTAAGCACCTGAGAACCTGGGGCCTTAGCATCCAGGTCTAAACTGTAAAATCTGACGAATGTGAGCGGAAAGGAAGCCCGCCGCATCACAGACATCTTGAGGAGAAACTCCATACAGTAAGGCTTAGAAGCCGCCATACTCCTAGTCGAGTGAGCTCGGACCACCAAAAAACAAGGCTGGTCCGAGTACTCGCATGCAAGTGAAATAGCCTCAACTATCCACTTACTGACCGTCTGTTTAGAAGCAGGAAGACCTTTCTTAGGTGATCCAAAGTAAATCAGTAATAGGTCGGACTTCCTCGTTGAGGATGTCCAAACATATAAGTGTCCAGTGGTACACTGGGCACAAGAGGTCAGCTTTTTCCTGGTCCGAAAACTTGGGAGAGGACAGAAACCTGCAGCACAAAAGGCCTCGGAAAATGGTAGGCAACTTTATGCCTTGGCCATCCCCGGTGCCCTCAGGCAGTTGGGGACCAAAAGGGCCTGAAGGTCTGACTCTGTAGGGATGAATAGTTAGCAAAAATAGTCTTAAAAGAAAGGAATTCTCTGAGACCAAATCTAAGGGCTCAAAGAGGCCTAAACTATTGTAAGGTCCCAAGCCGGAACCCTAGTGCAAGTTGCAGGCCTCAGCCTCAAGGTGCCACGAAAGAAACGAGTGATCAGGGGGTCTCGACCCAAACGTACCATCCACCAGGGCGTGGAAAGCTCTTTTTTTACAAAGGTCGCCACGTATACCTTAAGTGTGGAAGGAATAGACCTGACACAAAGCGTTCTTGCAGAAACTCAAGTACTGTGTTTACTGAACAGTTAACCGGATTCCACTAACGCTGGTAACACCAAGACGTAAAAAAACTCTCGAAATAGTGAATATAGTTTCCTCGTAGCGGGAGCTCTGGAGCTAGAACGGTCTCAACAACCTCAGTTGAGAGACCACTCTAAATGAGTTGGGCCCCCTCAGAGGCCAACCCCCCAACGGAGGACCGTCTAGAAGATGGATCAGGTCCGAAAACCAGATCCGACTTGGCCAGCGTGGTGCTACTAGCAGTAGGCTTATTCCATACCGACGGACTCGCTCCAGAACTCCTAGGAGCAGAGCAACAGGGGGAAAGGCGTACAGATGTAGCCTCGGCCACGTCTGCACCACAGCAACCAGCCCCAGGGTGGCTGGGTGAGTAGATGAAACCCAAAGAGGACAGTGCGTCGTATTCTGAGACGCAAACAGATCCACTTCTGCTGGGCCATAAGCCTCCCAGATTTTCTCCACCGCCTCGGGGTGGAGTGTCTAGTCCCCTGGCCTCAGGTCCTGCCTCGACAGGATGTCTGCTCCTATATTCTGGTCTCCAGGAATATACACTGCCCTCAGAGAGAGTACCTTCCCCAGAGACCACAGGAGAATCTGGGGCGCCAGTTTTTTGCAAAGCGGACGCAACCGCAGACCGCCCTGACGGTTCAGATAAGAGACCACTGATGTGTTGTCTGTTCGAACAAGCACATGATGGCCCCTTAGGTCTGGAAGGAAATGTCTCAACGCATTGAAGACGGTCATCATCTCCAGGCATTTTATGTGCCACGAAAGATGATGGCTTTTCCACAGACCCTGAACCGAGCGGCCTTCCATTACCGCTCCCCAGCCGGTGAGGGAAGCATCTGTCGAGATAATAGCTCGATGGCAAAGAGCTCCCAACACCGGACCCTGGGTTAAGAACCAGTGTTTACTACATATAACTAAGGCCCGAAAGCATCGCCGCGTGACCTTGATATGCAAAGTGGGTTTCCCCTCGGGGAGAACCCTCTGGTCCTGAGCCAGCACTGTAAAGGTCTCATGTACAGCATGCCAAAAGGAATTCCGTTGGACGCTGCTGCCAGTAGACCCAAGAGTCTCTTGGACTGTTTTACAGTGCGTGACTGGCCTAGCCTCAGCTCTTTTGTGGCTGATAGGATAGCATCTAAACGAACGGGCGACAGAGTGGCCCGCATCGTCACTGAATCCCATACCACACCAAGGAAAGTGGTTCTCAATACTGGAGAAAGCACACTCTTCTTGGTATTGAGCATCAACCCCAACATCTGCATAAGAGCGAGAACGTCACCTCGGTGCCGAACCGCCAACTGCTCCGATTCCGCAGAATCAGCCAGTCGTCGATGTAGTTCAGAATACGTACGCCCTGAAGCCCAAGGGGGCTAGAGCTGTATCCACGCATTTCGTGAACGTGCGGGGTGATAAAGCTAGACCGAAAGGAAGAACCCGATATTGGTATTCTTTGCCCCCGAAAGAAAACCCTAGGAACTTCCTGTGCTGAGGGAGGATGGAGATATGGAAGTAAGCGTCCTTCAGATCCATCGTGACAAACCAGTCCTCGGATCTGGTTGAGTCACGATCTGTTTGAGCGTCAGCTAACATGAACCTTAGTTTCTGAACTGACCGAATTAACAGATGAAGATCTAAAAAGGGACGCAACCCTCCATCCTTCTTTGGAACAATGAAATAACGGCTGTAAAAACCCGACTCTCGTTCAGGTGAGTACACCTGTTCTATAGCTTCCTTTGGTAACAGGGCCTTTACCTCTTGTTCCATTACCAGAGCCTGCTCGGGATGCACCACTGTGGGCAACACCCCGTTGTAACAAGGAGGACGAGAACAAAACTGGACTCTGTAACCTCCTCTACAATCTACAGGACCCAACGAGAAATATTCGGCAGAAGCTTTCACGCTGCCAGAAAATTTACTAAGGGAACCAGCCTCTCGAGGCTGGTCTCTGGTGTTACTGAGAGAGCCAAATCTGGAGCCTGAAACATAATGGCAGGAACTACCTGACCTGACTGCTCTAAAGCCCCCCTCAGAGGGTGCGAAACCAATGCTGTGCCGCAGCATAGCATCAGCGACTCGCTGGAGACCGCTGCACCCTGAAGCACCGGAGGTGGCAGGGTTGGCAGGAGGGTCTCGTAAGGACCCCGAAATGGAACGGGCACCGTGTAATGAGGTGTACACCACTCCACTTCGGTCGGGGCTGTCCTCACAGGCCTGACGCCTAAACATCAAGACCTTTTTTTTTTTTAAACCGAAGTTTTCTTCGCCTGAAGAACGGTCCTCAGATCCGGCTTAGGCTTAGACGACTTCGGTTGAGAGGGTTGCGTCTGTCTCCAGTATCTACGTGGAGGAACACGAGGCGCAGCACTCTCTTTCTGTGCACATAATATGATGAACTCGACGGCTGGGGCTGCTCACGCCCAGCAGCCCCAGGGGGGCTGGACACGGCGAGGGAGAAACTTTATTATATATATATATTTTCTCATTTTTATATATATTTTATATGTATTACATATATATATATATATATATATATATATATATATATATATATATATATATATATATATATATATATATATATATATATATATATGGGTGGTTGACGTGAACTCAAATCCAAAGTGGAAAAAAATATATTTCTAAAAGCCCCAGCCCCAGCCCAGCCGTCGAGTTCATCAGCTAAGATGGCGCCAGCATGTTGCACGGCAAGCCGTCGCGTTCACCGCATTTTCGCAATTATTTGTGCTGTTATGGTAATAATGTCCATGCTCTCATGCATAACCTCAGCTGTGCTGATGTATGATCGCTCTGCACTCTTGGACATTCAACCCTCAATCAACTATATGGATAAGTACTATATCGACAGTGGACATGATTCCTATTTTCTCAAATATCCGATGTCCATACCAATGGAGATATCTCGCTTGCACTGCGGATCGCACTCTAGAAAGAAGCGCCACAAAAGGCGAGGAAAGCGCAGTGGACGCTTAGCAAAGAACGCAAGAGTCGCTCAGACGACACATAGAAACTACACGCTTATACGGACCTGGATCGTGCCGCTGCATCCGGAACAGCCTGCGCCAGGATTTCGGCCGTTGTTGTTGTTGAAAACGCTTAAACGGAGTCGACGAACGGACTATCGTCATCTGAAGGAACTAAAATACTCACCACTAACACAAGGACAACCTCTGGATCATGTCACGGTCAAAGCTGCACTGTTGAACGTGAGGTCAGTGGGGAATAAAACATATATACTTCAAGATTTTACCACATCACAAAATTTGGACTTCGTGTTTTTAACTGAGACTTGGCTCGACCCGGGGGATACTTATTCTCCGTCCGAGCTGCTGCCTCCGAAGTACAATATCTTAAATACGCCAAGATCCACCGGTCGAGGAGGGGGTGTGGCCACACTCTTCAAAGACCGTTTTAAATGCACCTTACTACAAGGAGAGAAATATCCAAGCTTTGAACTGCAAACAGTTAAGCTGGAACTGACTTGTTCCATCTACTGTGTTCTTATTTACCGTCCTCCAAAATATAATAAGGATTTCATTGCAGACTTCTCAGACTTTCTTTCTCTTATTGTTCCAACCACTGACAATCTTCTAATTATTGGGGATTTTAATATCCATGTATGTTGCCCGTCTAATTCACTTGCAAAGCAGTTCTCTGAACTTGTTGATTCTTTTAACCTAAAACAGTCTGTTTGTGATGCCACACACAGGCATGGCCACACTCTTGATTTAATTTTATCTCTGGGTGTGTCTGTTAGTGATGTGACTATAGAAGACAATTGTATATCTGACCATAGATCTGTATTTTTTAGTTTTGACCTGCCTGTTACCACATCAAAAGACCAATCTTCGGGCTATTATTTTAGACCTGTAAATGAGCTAACATCAAATCTTTTTGCTGAAGCATATGCGTCTAGCCCTATCCCGTCTATCATTGAGGCTTCAGAACCCTGTTTAGATATGGAAGAATTAACTGATATGTTTAACTCTCTATGCTCAAATATCATAAATGAAGTTGCTCCGCTCAGGCTTAAAAGGCCAAAAATCAGATCTCAGCCTTGGCTTAATAATGAAACGCGTGCACTTAGAAAGGCTTGCAGGAAAGCTGAACGTAGGTGGAAGCGAGAAAAACTGCAGGTTTACTATGAAATGCTAAAAGACACGCTCAGCAGTTACCAGCACGCTGTCAGGGTTGGTGCAGGATGACCGAAGACGAGGACACGGAATTCTCAATATAAGAGTTTTAATAACAAAAATGAACTTTTTCAAACTGAAACAAGAACAAAAACTCCAGGGCTAAAGGGTTTACAAACAACCACACATAGACGACGATCGACAAACACTGGGAGAAAACACAGGGCTTAAATACACAAGGAATGATTGAATGATTAACAGAACACAGGTGATAAAACTGAACACAAACGAGGAGCGGGAAAACTTAACAGGGCTAAACCAAAAACCACAAAGACAGGGGAAACCAAGATACAAGGAAAACAGAACTCAAACACATTGGATAGTCACAGTACCTCCCCCCTCCCCAAAGGCGCGATCTCGCGCCGTATAATATCCAAAGGGGTGGGAGGGTGGGCGCCCTGGAGGCTGACGAGGGCATAGTGCAGGTCCAGGAAGCCTCCAGGGCGGAGCAGGCTGTGGGCGTGGCCGGGGTGGAGCAGGCTGTGGGCGTGGCCACGATGGTGCAGGCTGAGGGCGTGGCCAGGGTGGAGCAGGCTGTGGGCGTGGCCACGATGGTGCAGGCTGAGGGCGTGGCCAGGGTGGAGCAGGCTGTGGGCGTGGCCACGATGATGCAGGCTGTGGGCGTGGCCAGGGCGGTGCAGGCTGTGGGCGTGGCCACGACGGTGCAGGCTGTGGGCGTGGCCAGGGCGGAGCAGGCTGTGGGCGTGGCCAGGGCGGAGCAGGCTGTGGGTGTGGCCACGACGGTGCAGGCTGAGGGCGTGGCCATGGCGGTGAGACCCCTTCGGGTGGCCATGGCGGTGAGACCCCTTCGGGTGGCCATGGCGGTGAGACCCCTTCGGGTGGCCACGGCGGTGAGACCCCTTCGGGTGGCCACGGCGGTGAGACCCCTTCGGGCGGCCATGGCGGTGAGACCCCTTCGGGCGGCCATGGCGGGGTGATGAGACCCCTTCGGGCGGCCATGGCGGTGAGACCCCTTCGGGGGCCATGGCGGTGAGACCCCTTCGGGTGGCCATGGCGGTGAGACCCCTTCGGGTGGCCACGGCGGTGAGACCCCTTCGGGTGGCCACGGCGGTGAGACCCCTTCGGGTGGCCATGGCGGTGAGACCCCTTCGGGCGGCCATGGCGGTGAGACCCCTTCGGGCGGCCATGGCGGTGAGACCCCTTCGGGTGGCCACGGCGGTGGAGACCCCTTCGGGCGGCCATGGCGGTGAGACCCCTTCGGGCGGCCATGGCGGTGAGACCCCTTCGGGCGGCCATGGCGGTGAGACCCCTTCGGGCGGCCATGGCGGTGAGACCCCTTCGGGTGGCCATGGCGGTGAGACCCCTTCGGGTGGCCACGGCGGTGAGCCCCTTCGGGTGGCCACGGCGGTGAGACCCCTTCGGGTGGCCATGGCGGTGAGACCCCTTCGGGCGGCCATGGCGGTGAGACCCCTTCGGGCGGCCATGGCGGTGAGACCCCTTCGGGCGGCCATGGCGGTGAGACCCCTTCAGGTGGCCATGGCGGTGAGACCCCTTCAGGTGGCCGTGGGTCCTTCGGCGCCCACGGCGAGGGCCTATGGCCCCCCCCCAAAAAATTAATGGGGGGAGTGACTGGAAAAGGGACAGGCTCTGGGACAGGCTGGGCAGACGTGACGTGACAGACGTGGACCAGCGGTGAGGGCTCGGCAGGGCTGGACGGGACCAGCGGTGAGGGCTCGGCAGGGCTGGACGGGACCAGCGGTGAGGGCTCGGCAGGGCTGGACGGGACCAGCGGTGAGGGCTCGGCAGGGCTGGACGGGACCAGCGGGGAAGAAGTCTCTGGCAGGACGGTCTCTGGCTGGACGGGCTCTGGCTCTGGGTCAACGGGCTCTGGCTCTGGGTCAACGGGCTCTGGCTCTGGGTCAACGGGCTCTGGCTCTGGGTCAACGGGCTCTGGCTCTGGGTCAACGGGCTCTGGGTCAACGGGCTCTGGCTCTGGGTCAACGGGCTCTGGCTCTGGCTCTGGGTCAACGGGCTCTGGCTCTGGCGCTGGGTTAACGGGCTCTGGCGCTGGGTCAACGGGCTCTGGCTCTGGCGCTGGGTCAACGGGCTCTGGCGCTGGGTCAACGGGCTCTGGCTCTGGCGCTGGGTCAACGGGCTCTGGCTCTGGCGCTGGGTCAACGGGCTCTGGCTCTGGCGCTGGGTCAACGGGCTCTGGCTCTGGCGCTGGGTCAACGGGCTCTGGCTCTGGCGCTGGGTCAACGGGCTCTGTGAAAAAGTCTATTAAATCCATGCTGGCAGAGGCCAGCGGTAGGGTCTCTGTGCTGGCTGGGACCAGCGGCGAAGGCTTGACTAGACTGGCCGGGACCAGCGGCGAAGGTTCAACTGGGCTGGACGGGACCAGCGGCGAAGGCTTGACTGGGCTGGATGGGACCAGCGGTGAAGACATGGCGTGCCATGGGAGGAAGCTTTCCAGACATTTGGAAACTGCCTCTCTCCAGTCCAGACCGGAGAGATCTGGAAGCTCCCTTGGGTCGACCACCTTGGCCCCACGCCGGTAACATGTCTTGATTATTTCATCGCCCAGCGAGCAGGAAGCAGCGAGTGGAACAAAGCTCCAGGTAAAGTGGAACAGATCACGGCTATCCAGCGCTAAAGCCGAGATCTGTCCCGCAAGCTCCCAGCTCATGATGTGGTCGATCGTTCTGTCAGGGTTGGTGCAGGATGACCGAAGACGAGGACACGGAATTCTCAATATAAGAGTTTTAATAACAAAAATGAACTTTTTCAAACTGAAACAAGAACAAAAACTCCAGGGCTAAAGGGTTTACAAACAACCACACATAGACGACGATCGACAAACACTGGGAGAAAACACAGGGCTTAAATACACAAGGAATGATTGAATGATTAACAGAACACAGGTGATAAAACTGAACACAAACGAGGAGCGGGAAAACTTAACAGGGCTAAACCAAAAACCACAAAGACAGGGGAAACCAAGATACAAGGAAAACAGAACTCAAACACATTGGATAGTCACACACGCAGCTAAAGCAGCTAGAACTAAATATTTTTCTGACCTAATAAGTAGAACAGCGCACTGCCCAAGAGTTCTGTTTGGCACAATAAACACTGTGCTAAACCCGACCACTCCGTTTCCAACTGAATCTACACCTTATACCTGCGAGGATTTCCTGAACTTTTTTGTTAGAAAGATTGAACTAATAAGAGAAAAAATTGTACCCTCTAACACTGTTCCAGAAACCCCCATGCTATGTTCTTCTTTACTGGATCACTTTGACGCTGTCTCTCTCCCAGCACTAGCAGATATAGTTAAACATTTGAAACTGTCATCTACTCCTCTGGATCCTATTCCATCCCGGCTCTTTAAAGATGTGTTTGCAACCATAGGCCCTGGTATACTATCTATTGTGAATAGCTCATTATCAAATGGTGTTGTTCCACTCTGCCTCAAACAAGCAGTGGTTGCTCCCCAAATCAAAAAGCCTGGCCTTGACTACACTGATCTGAATAACTTTCGCCCAATTTCTAAACTACCATTTTTATCTAAAATATTAGAGAAGGTCGTTTTACTTCAAATTACGTCAGTTTTAAATGAGAATGATATTTTGGATAACTTCCAATCAGGATTTAGAGCTAGGCACAGTACAGAGACTGCTCTGGTAAAAGTGCTCAATGACCTCCTAATAGCAACTGACTCTGGGATGGCAGCTGTTTTAATTACATTGGATCTCAGTGCCGCATTTGACACTGTTGACCATTCGATTCTTTTAGACAGGTTGGAGTGTGAGGTTGGCATTCGTGGAAGAGCGCTAAGATGGTTCCATTCATATTTACAGGACAGAACATTCTCTGTTAATTTTGCAAATGTTTCATCCTCTGCAGTAACCTTAAAATATGGCCTCCCTCAAGGCTCTATTTTGAGTCCTACATTGTTTGCTCTGTATATGTGTCCTCTGGGATCTATTTGTCGCCGTTTTGACATCTCTTATCATATGTATGCTGATGACACACAGATCTATCTACCCCTCAAAGTCGGGAACGAACAGTCCCTCAAGCTTTTGTTGGACTGTCTGAATGAGCTTAAAATTTGGCTGTCTAAAAACTTTCTCCAGCTTAATGAAAAAAAATCGGAAATTACAATATTTGGCCCACAAAATTGCAAAGAGAAGATAGCCAACATCCTTGCTCCGCTAGAAATGACGGTAAAAGATAGTGTGAGAAATCTTGGTGTAATAGTGGACTCATCGCTTAGCTTCGACAAACAGATAAACTCTGTTGTAAAGAGCAGCTTTTATCAGCTTATAGTGATTTCTAAGATAAAACCCCTTCTCACTTTTAAAGATCTGGAAGTCGTTGTCCACGCTTTCATCACATCAAGACTAGACTATTGTAACTCTCTCTATGTAGGGATCTGCAAACGTCAACTGTGCCGTCTACAGCTGGTGCAGAACGCCGCAGCCAGGCTTCTAACTGGCACTAAAAAAAGGGACCACATTACTCCAGTACTTCGTTCTCTTCATTGGCTACCGGTTCACTACAGAATTGAGTACAAGATTTTATTAATGGTTTTTAAAACTATGCATAACATGTCCCCAAACTACATTGTTGACCTTTTAGGAGTGTACAAATCAGGCAGGACATTAAGATCAACAAATCAACTTTTGCTGACAGTCCCTTACTCTAAAAAGAAGACAAAGGGTGACCGAGCCTTCTCGGTTGCGGCTCCCAAGCTGTGGAACAGTCTTCCCACTCATATCCGGCTAGCTCACACAATAGAAAGTTTTAAGTCCAAATTAAAAACGTATCTTTTTACCTTAGCTTTTAGTTAAGTGCATTGTACAGTGTAGATATAATTTAGTCACTTTTATTTTTTATTATTTTAAATTCTTTCTACACTGTCCTCATTATCTTGTTATATGAGGGAGTATGCCTAAGAGTGTATGGCCTACTTTCATACATGCTTTTATATATGAATGTCTTACCGTTTGAGTTACCTAACAGTGTATGGCCTACTTTCATACATGCTTTTATATATGAATGTCTTACCGTTTGAGTTAACTGTGAAGCACTTTGGGCAACAACGTTGCTATTAAATGCGCTATACAAATAAATAAAAGTTGAAGTTGAAGTTGAAGTAAAATGTATGTCAAATGACATATAATTATATTGCTTAATATGTGAAAAACTCAAAACTGAATGTGTCCCGTTATAATTCCTTATTTATTTAGCATTTTATTAACTTTTTTTGTGTGATAGTCCCACATATTGTCCACCGGTGTGACAACATTTTTAATGTTAATATTTAATTCAGAGATTGTGTGACAGATAAGACAAATATGCACAATCCTTATCAGTTTGTCCTAACTATATTCCCACATCAAAAGTAACCAATAAAAATTCACAATCATGTTATTATCCTACTATAAGATGTACACATAGGGACTTTACCCAAACGTCTGGATTATATTCGTTATAATTAGTATAAAACCTAATGAAGCTTCATTTCATCCTTATATGTGCATAGTGGTGATATGATTATTATACTATTCAACACTTTTTACATGAATTTCTGCATTAAAATGCCTTTTCCCCGTATAATTCAGTTTGTCACACCACAGGACATTCCGTCACACCATTGGACAACAAGAATTGTTTCTTTTTTTTTTTTTAAATGTATATACATAAAGGCAGGAAAAATGGTCTGTGCTACTTTTATAGTATTTATTCTAAAATATTAAAACCACTTTACAGTCTAAAAACATTAAATTATAAGATTAAATGGCTCTGAAGGAAAGTAATGTCGGATAAGTTTTGAAGTAACACCACAGGCGTAATATAACACCACAGATGTAATATTGCATAAAAGGTTTAATAATTAAAAGTTTGAGCAAAATAATGAAATTCATCATGAGTACGATTACAAGAAGTAATTGCTCTGATAAAAGAACATTTAGACAAAAACTGCATTAACAAATACACTCACCTAAAGGATTATTAGGAACACCTTAATTCTTCGTGGCATTGATTCAACAAGGTGCTGAAAGCATTCTTTAGAAATGTTGGCCCATATTGATAGGATAGCATCTTGCAGTTGATGGAGATTTGTGGGATGCACATCCAGGGCACGAAGCTCCCGTTCCACCACATCCCAAAGATGCTCTATTGGGTTGAGATCTGGTGACTGTGGGGGCCATTTTAGTACAGTGAACTCATTGTCATGTTCAAGAAACCAATTTGAAATGATTGGAGTTTTGTGACATGGTGCATTATCCTGCTGGAAGTAGCCATCAGAGGATGGGTACATGGTGGCCATAAAGGGATGGACATGGTCAGAAACAATGCTCAGGTAGGCCGTGGCATTTAAACGATGCCCAATTGGCACTAAGGGGCCTTAAGTGTGCCAAGAAAACATCCCCCACACCATTACACCACCACCACCAGCCTGCACAGTGGTAACAAGGCATGATGGATCCATGTTCTCATTGTTTACGCCAAATTCTGACTCTACCATCTGAATGTCTCAACAGAAATCGAGACTCATCAGTGAGTATATTCTCCCGTTCTTCCTTGCTGCTCTCTTTCCCCTCTCTGGAAGATCTCCTATTCTCAGTCTTGTTTCGCGCTGAATGTTTTTTAAATAGGTCTGCTGTTTCTTTTGAAGGAACTCTGCTCTTCGAAACTGTGTCTGCATCTCTGCGCTGTCTATAAAGACGCTGCTTTTCAGCAGCAGTTAATCTGGCCATACCTGACAAGAGAGATACAATTATATGATTGATTACTGATGTCCTATGTGTTTTATTAAAGATACAACATTACTGGTATATTGTCTGTGGAGTTACTATAGAGTCTGTGGTGTTACCATGAAAGACAGTAACACCACAGACAGTAAAGCAAATTAGCCTAAATCCAGACTTTTCTAAAATGGAGGCTGCCATCATGATGATTTCAAGATCAGGGGATATTCTGGAAATATTAATAATTATGTTGTAAAGTAGAGGGACACCACCTGCCATCACAAATGCAGAATGACCAACCCCTTGATAGAGCCTACATCCACTGGTGTGACAGCCATATCCACCAGTGTGATGCTGATTTCATGTCACACTATAGGACAGTGCTGTCACACCAGTGGACGTTTTCAAGATCAAGGTCAGTTTGCGGCCTAGCTATATGAGAGACAGTCTTCAGTCCTGACTAACAGTGTTAAGGTTTACATTATGTTTAATAGTCAATCAATATAAATTGATGAAAATTGTCAGATCAATACTTAAATTACGTCACACCAAAGGACTACATAATGGATCCCATTTCCAGCAGTGCACAGAAATAGCAATATTATCAAAATATTTGAGACAGAACTCACCTTGTGTACAGTCCATGTGCTCCAGTGAGGTCTACTGTACTTCCTGGATGAAGAATGGCCCCTCTCAGTAATAGGGTGCCCAAATTAATGCCGGTTTTATATCTACAGAATGGCGTCACACCAGGTGGACACCAGTTTTGCGGACAAAATGTAATGTGTCATAATTATTCTAAATGGGGACATTAAGACTTATAACCTTTAGTTTCATTAAGTTAACACTACTATAATATATATTCAAGTATTTTAATGTATTTAGACTTATTTTTCATTTAATTAAAGTAGTTTTAAGATAAGGAATGCTACCCCGGACAGTCACGCCAGAGGACAAATGTCATGTTTAAAACAAAATATTTACATATTTGAATTATAATGCTCATTAATTACAGATGTATTAGTTCTGGAAGATTAAACTGTATATAAAAACAGATATTTTAATGAAATATTATACATTTTTATTTATATTGGTCACTATGAACACAAAAATGGAGCGTCACGTCAACCACCCATATATATATATATATCATTTTTCGCTATATCCAGATCCCCAGCAGATCAGCCTGATAAGCCTGGAGGAATACCATAGTTTTTGTATAAACATTCCCCAGCTTGACCTGCTGCCGTATAAGTTTTACCCAAAAATCAGTAGTTTTGTTTAGTATTAGGCTTAGTGGGCAAAGCAGAGGCTTAAATGACGATGCTGGACCAGGTGAAAAATAGCATTTTTCTGTTCTTATGTTTCTATTTCTGTTCAGCCTGGGGCATCATATCATAACCGTAATATTTCAACCCTCTAACTTTGAATAAACATTAACATGAGGGCTGAAAAGTAGTAATAAATACGGTTTATTCCACAATTTAGATATTCAGTGTGTAAATCAGAGAAAAAAGGGAAGCCTCGTGGTGGAGATAATGTGATCGATGTAAGGAAACGCTCGTCTAGTTTGTTTTTATGACGAGCGTCCCTTTATCTCAGCTGGCCATTAAATATTTAATTTACTAACAGCACGGGACAAAACCTCCACCAGCTCATCATATGCTGGAGAAATAGATGGCGAATCTAAATCAACAGTGTGTGTGCTTTCACTTTCTATACTCAAACATTTAACCTCCTCGGAGGTAGAGTATTTGAAGGAAAAAAGGGCTCTCTCTCCCCGGGCGGAAGAAACCGCAGAGCGTGCTTCCGACACCGGGAAGATAGCGCTGGATCTTCCGGGTAAGGAAGAAGAAAGGGCCCTCGGACCCGTCTCCCACCCCTCCAAAAGATCCTTCTGCGATCCCCAGGAATGCATTCTCCGCGCTGCCTCGGCAAACGCGGGTCCTGATCCCTGAGAATCGCGAGTCTGCCACTATCATACAGAGTGACAGGCGAGAGCAGAGCATGCTATGTTTGGTAGCATTTCACAGTCTCAAAGGCAGAGACCGGATGCTCTACTCCCAAACAAATGACACAAAGCTTGTGTGTGTCCCCACCCGTTTAAATAAACGCGGGCAGGGAGGAACACACTGTTTGTACATTTGTTTCGCCATACCGATACCAACAATATTGTAACAGACAACAATAAATAGACAAGACAGTATGACACAGATCGCTTGCTGAGGCACAGAAGCTAATTGGCGTTTCACAGCGGAAGTGCTTTTATCATTTCCTGGTCATGACGTCACCCGCCCGTGACGCTCATCCCCTTTTTCCATTGGACTAGTTGGCATAGGTGCTTCAGACGCAATCACGCAGAAGGCGTTCCCGTACCATTTTCGACGCATCTCGAAGTTCCCTTTTCGATAAGGGAACTGCTCAAAACCCACCTGTTTCAGCTCGCCTACAATTTATAATAGCACTCTCACCATTGATTGTTTGTTTGTTTGTTTCATTTGTAAAGCCTCTTTGCGTTCCTTGGAAAGCGATATATAAAAGTTATGTATTATTATTATTATTATCATGATTTAAACAAATATGCTACACACATGTAACATGAGCAGTTATTTCTGATTTAAATCAGACTAATTTCAAGATTTTTAAGCAAAAACAGAATGGCCTGATTTTAGATTTGTTAAATGATGCTACATTAAACATACCTACACAAAACAAACAGCAGACGGACTGAATGAAAATGCATATTCACTCTCTGACAGTAGGTGGCACTTATGGAAGAGCAGTGATAGCGATTCCTTGGTTCCGCAACACTTATAAACATGACTTAAATAGGCATTTATACGGAGGTAAACGAAAAGAAAATGCCATTGAAGTTCCCTTCCCTTCCGAGACACATTGATATACACCCCCACCCCGATTCAATTTTTCATCCAATTTTTCGAGCATCGCAAACAGTGAGCTTGCTGTGCCTGATACAGTAGGTTATTATCTGTGCTCTCCTCTCCTCTTTGAGTTTGTCTTCAGCATGTCCCGTCTCTGGCCTGTGTTAACGTTCTGTTTACAAACTTAGGCTACGTTCACACTGCAGGCTGAAACGACCCAATTCCGATTTTTTTGCCCCTATGCGACCTGTATCCGATCTTTTCATGACAGTCTGAACGACACAGATCCGATCTTTTCAAATGCGACCCAGGCCACTTGGGTATGTGGTCCAAATCCGATACGTATCCGATCTTTTGAAATGCGACCTCAATCTGAACGGCCAGGTCGCATGTATCCGACCCGCACGCCGTTGATATGCGACAAACGTCATAATTCTGCGTTGAAGTAGGCAGGAATGAGAAGATAAACAAGTTAGCTATCGTACGATAGCACCGATAGCACGCACCTGTCAATACACTCCAACGCGTTGCACTGTTATGGTCCGCCGCAGACGTGTCTCTTCCCGTGAGTTAATCGAAGGCGCTCAAACGCTCTCCTCCTTCTTAATTTTCTTCTTAAAACGAAAAGATTGTAATTGTGCTGGCTCTGTTGGGAAAATAACTTTAATATTGCTAAACGAGCTCCACTGTTGACATTCATGTTTAGGTACTTCCGCAAACAGCAAGTGACGTCGTTGACCGTTGAGTACTCTTCTGCGCATGCGGGTCACTTCTGGGTCATTTCACGTTCACACAGGAGATCACTAAAGGTCGCATTTAATTGGAAATGTGAACGGCCTTGCAAAAAAATGGGATTTTTTCAAAAAATCGGAATTGAGCATTAAGCCCTGCAGTGTGAACGTAGCCTTAGTAATATTTCCACACAAATGAAATTTTGGGAAATGATTGGAGAGATCGGAACAGAGATCGGCCAAAATAAAATTTCCGGATGTCGATTGTGTGTTTGGAGCAAAAAAAAAAAAAAAAAAAAAAAAAAAAAGGTTGAACGGCCCATCTCTACATTTTTCGTAGTTCTTTCTGAATCTTGCCTATTTTTCCTAATTTTACAGAGCTTAAAAGCCCATCAATTTATGCTGCAGGCTGAATTTTTACATTTAATGTTTTTGGACACTAGGTCATTTGTCCTTGTGAAGAGACGTCTCATCTGTCACCACAACACATCTCTGATCTGAAGCAACAGGATTTATTTACAGACGTTTCTGAAGATAGATGAACTTGACTTTAATGTGAACAACACAGTCAGCCTATGTAAAGAACTACATTCAAATGGACTTTTAAGTATAAACTAGTTAGTCTATTCTATTACATGGTTATTAGGCTTTTGCACCACAAGATGGTGCTGCTGCATAGGTCTATGTCGTCTAAATTATATGAAATCTTTGGCCTTGTGGAAAAATCTTGTTTTTAAGTAATACATTATCCTTAAATATGTACAATATTCCCCTTTACATATTTTTTTAGCAGGATTCATTATTTCCTGTCACTTCTGTTCACCGACATATGGTAAAGATCTATCAGGCAGAGCTGAGCTCGAAGAAGCAATCTTGCTGTCCGCCCTTAATGTACCCGTGAAGAGTTTGTGAGATATCCTGACATTCCATACCATGTAGGGCAAAACTACCCATCTCCAGCCTGGGTTCCCACTCTTTTCTTACTTCTCTAAGCCTTCAGCACTATAAGCTTAATACCTCACATCAATACAACCAGAAAGAGACGTAGAAGGCAGTAAAATAGGTGGATTAGAGAGAGACCCAGGACCAAAACCTATAGGCTATGTGGCAGTGAACTTATCCCTTGGAAAGGTACAGTGAATCCATCTCTCATTCTGTCAGCTGCCTCTCCTCTGATATCGAAGTGCTGAATCACTCTTCATTTAACACAATTAATCATATTTATTAGAGATGCTCCGATCAGCATTTTTGGGGCCAATTACCGATCACCAAATTAATGATCTGCAGATTGCCGATCACTGCCGATCACAGAATGGCAGGGGAATGGGAATCTTTTATCTATAATCTAGCAGAGTTTGCGTCATTTGTAGAAATTAAACTAACTATGAATTAACTGTATTGGGGAAAAAAACAGTAGAAATAGGAGATCTTGAAGAACCACCAAGTGTTTATTTAATTGTATTTAGAAAATGAGATAACTTAAGGCCATCATTTTGTTCATTTGTTAAATAAGAGGCGATCTAGCACTGAAATGTGTTTCTATTATTATTTTTTTTTTATCAAGTTATCAAAGTGCTCGTTGCCGCTGCAATCAGTGGCACGGATACTGTGTTCTCTTGTGGCTCGCACACAGTCTTCACTCAGACGCGTGCTTCAATCCGTTGTGGAGACTCTCTATTCGTTCCGGTGAAATTACAAAACAAATACACAAACGTGTCCCTGACTGATATACAACAACTGATAAACATAATCGGTTTTGATGAGAAGAAAAAACCCTATACGAGTGCGGATTAGAACCCAGGACCTCTAACACGCTAGGCAAAAGTTCTGCCACTAGACCATTAGAATACACTCAACAAATTTATGTTGCCACTGACAAGCTCCGCTCTGCTGTTGTGTGTCAGTGCACCACACATGCAGGTGGAAAAGAGACGCGTGAGTAATTTACGTCACGTGATCGGCTTTTTTGATTGGCGCTTTTGGGGTTCGCTGATCAAGCTATTTTAGCCAATATCGGCCGATTAATTGGAACATTACTAATATTTATGAGAGCAGTAACAGTAAAGGCATTATTGTTGGTATAGCCCATTATTATTGTAACATAATTACTAGGTTCAGATGAGTGAATGTGTGTGTTCCTCATACCTTGTACAAAGTTAACATTTTGTGCTTTTGTTTTTGTTTTGTGCTTTACAGTAGTAATTTTTAAAAAAATAATAAAATCAATAGCATACCTAACCTCTTCCCACCTATGATCTCTCCTGTCCCCACACATGACTTCCCCCTTGCTCTTACACCTGGTACTTTCACTGATTTTGCCCCTCTAATTTTACTTAAAAACTGTTATTTCATTTCCCAACTTCTCAGTACTGGTGATGTTCCTCTGGAATTTAAAACTGCTGCCGTCACCGTGGTCCTAAAGAAACCTGGCCTTGACCCCTCTGACATGGCCAATTACAGACCAATCTCAAATCTTCCATTTTTTTCCGAAGCTGCTTGAGAATGTGGCCCAACTTCAAACGTATTTGTCATCTCATAACTCTACGAATGTTTTCAATGTTTCTGCACCATCCACAGCACTGAGACACCACTTCTTAGGGTTGTCAATGATCTCCTTATGGCCATTATTGACTCAGGCTCCATCTGCATTTAAATTATTTTAGACCTTTCCTCTGCATTCGACACAATCTCTCAGTATTCTCATTTCACGACTCTCTGCTCTTGGGATTTCTGGCACTGTCATATCCTGGTTCACTTCCTACTTTCCTGTCTGACCCCCAGCATTACATCTCTATCCACCAGACTAAGTCCACTACTGCCCCTGTCTCATACGGTGTTCCCCAGGGTTCTGTTCTTGGACCTCTTCTTTTCATCATCTACATGCGTCCATTAGGTCACATTATCCGTCATCATGGCTTTAACTTCCATTGCTATGCAGATGACACCCAACTTTACATCCGTTCCCAACGCAATGCTCCTCTTCCCACTAATTCCATATCAGCTTGTATCGATGCTATAAATGATTGGATGACCAGTAGTTTTCTCAAACTCAACACTGATAAAACAGATCTACTTCTTGTTGGTTCACCTCAAACTACATATCGTTTCTGTGTTGTCAATGTTAATATTGCTGGTGTCTTGGTTCATCCTTCCACCACTGTTAAAAACCTCGGCATAATCTTTGACTCCTCTCTCTCCTTCCTTCCTCACTATGTCTGCCTTCTTTCACCTATGTAATATTGATCGCTTGCATGATGCTGAGACCCTAGTTCACGCTTTCATCACTTCACGGCTTGACTACTGTAATTCTCTTTTTATGGTTTACCCAATACATCAATAAATGAGATCCAATATGTTCAGAACTCTACAGCTAGGGTCCTATACAAAGAAATCTTCCCACATTACTCCTATCCTAGGCTCCATTGGCTACCCGCTCGCTTTCGTATTCAACACAAGATACTCCTTATCACATTCAAAGCACTCCATGGTCTTGCCCAGCTGTATATTTCTGATCTCATCCATACCTACTCCCCAGTCCGTACACTTAGATCTTCTGATACTGGTCTGTTGTTCATCCCACTGCATAAATGATCATAATTTGGTGGAAGGGCATTTTGTAGCGCTGCCCCCGCTCTCCGGAGGTCTATTCCCCAACACATTCGCTAGCTTCCATCATTACATGATTTCAAAGTCCACCTTAAAACATATCTTTCTGCTTCTTGTTTCCTTGACTTTATGATGTGATTCAGTTTAATTATGTTACCTATTCAGTTTATCCGTATTGTTTCTTTGTCTACTGTCATGTTTATTTGTATCATATTGTAAAGCGACCTTGAGTTTGCAGAAATGCGCTATTTAAAATAATAGACACTTTGGAAGTCAATGGGGCCAAACTGTTTGGTTACCCAAATTCTTCAAAATATCTTCTTTTGTGTTCAAGTAGAAGAAAGACATTTATACCGGTTTGGAACAACTTGAGGGTTAGTAAGTGATGACAGTTTACATTTTTAGGTGTTTATTAATTAACTATCTCTTTAATTGTCCATGTAATATATAAAATAGATGTAGTCTAGAAGTAAAGTTAAAAATTTGCTTAAATTTGAACTTAAATCTTAAATGTCACACAAAGTCATAATATGACTGTAAATGATTTATGCTAGTTAAACATAAAAAAAATCTACTTTTTACTCACATATACTGCTGTTGTGCTCAATGTGAGAACAGTTTTGAAAAAGTGACCTAAGCATCGAGAAATGTGTCTTAGTTAGCGAATGTAAAAACCTGTAACCACAAAGCACACTGTCCTAGCAAGCCGACCAGTGTCAGTTGCATATTCAGACTCTGGTTTTATTCCGTTTGTCCAATAAAAATTTGCGTTTCAAATTACGGCATTTGCTACATGATGTGAACACAGCATTAGCTCAACTTTAAAACACAGAGAATTCTAAATTCAAGAAAAATTAGAAAATTGCAAACTTTGCCATAAATAATCTATTGTACTGCATTTCCATAGTTAGTAGAAACTCTTTGTCCTAAAAAGTATGCAACCAAACAGCTAAATTTGGCATGGTTCTCTCAAAGTTATGAACAAATGTCCTTCCAATAACATCAATAGAACAGTTGTTCAATGTTATTATCTGCTCTTTATTAATGTTAGCACAAAAGCATTTTTATACATTGGTCATGGAACTTTTTTTTCCTGAAAATGTTTAGTTGGGCATTCAGAAATAATGTTTTCATAACTTAATGGGAATGTTAGCAAAACGTTCTTAGTTGTGAGGACAAAACAACGTTACCAACAATTTTGTGTATTAAAGGGGTCATGAACTGGCTTTTTAAATCTTATTATATTGTTTTCTGAGGTAAACTTATGACGTTCGCTTGGTTTTTGGATTCAAAAACATCAAAAGGCTATTTTCTACCCTAGTTTTGAGCCTAGCTGAAAAACGCTCAGTTTATGGGCGTCTCGCACTGAAGACTTGGAAGTAAACGCCCACTGCTGTGAGTGGATAACCGTTTTGCATTATAATGAGTTTCAACTCACCCGTCGATGCACTTGGGGGAAATTGTTTTGAAAACGTCCAATGTTGTAAAATGGCAACCGGAATGATTCGCCCATACATGTTCGACCCAAAGTCAGTGTGTTCACAATTCCTGTCAGATCCAATATAGACGGCACAGCACCGTTCTTTACTCTTAATCGGTCTGCAAATCCAGTCTTGTTTACAAAACAATCCTCATTGGAATCCAGGGGAAGTCTTCTTCCACAACCAGGCACTGCACAATATTTTGTATTTCTCAGTAGCTCGATCCGGTTTGTCATCACGACGAGGTAGGCGGCCTATGTTATTTAGCTATGCGTGTAAAATGCGCGAATCGGTGGGCGGGGCTAAACCGGCCGTGTTGAAGTAGGCCTAGGCGTTGATCTTCTTCTGCGGGGGTGGTGTAGTTCCCCACTTTGAAAAACGGGTCGTTTGCTGAGCCTGGTGTCAATAAAAGCATTTCTTGGACTAACAAGGACGTTTTCAGTTCTGAAACTTTTAATATGATGTCATCGATTCTTATAATATGATGACCTCTCAGATTTCAAAAGCTCAAGGAAAATTTGATTTCTCAGTTCATCATCCCTTTAAGATGCCAATGCTGTGCTCTACTGGTCAACATGCCTCACTGCATGTCCTCATGTTCCTATTCTTTACTCAAGATAGCCTACAACAGTATCTAGTCTAAATAAGTAAATAGAAAAATAAATACAAGAAAAGACTGTATAAGATGTCAAAAATGTTTGTTTCAAATACACTATAAATATATAAAATAAAAAGTAATACCATAATTTCCCTGAACCATAAATTCATCACATAAGTGGTGCTTTCAAATTATTGTCTGTATTGTTAATGTATTTGAACAACTTAGAACCGGACAAATGAGCATCATGTCACTAGTCAGTTACAGTTTGTTCTGTCCTACTGCTGTTTAATCTCCTCCCTAGAAAGTCATTCTATCCTGTGTTCTGTCTCTCCCTCCCTCTCAGTCCATCCATCTCTCCCTCTATCCCTTCTTCTCATTCCCGCTGCAGTCTTTCCTCTGCCGACATCAGCACGAGTCTTGTAGTATCAGATAGGAACGATGCAAGACTGTCTGCTCAGGTACAGTATTCCTCATCTTCTTGATCTCCCTCAAACAGCCGCATGCCCCTCCTTTATCACGGGATCTCACGCATCCCTTCTGCTGCTGGGATGCTCTGTCACTGCTGAGTGTGTGTGATCTGTGGCATTGAAGAATCACTAATGTCTTGGAGTTAAGACACTTTCCTTTAGCTGTATGGATTTACTTCTCTGATCTGAGTTTACATCTTAAGTCTCTTGTAACTTTAGACTTGTGGGATTCTGAGGGAATTGTTATTCATAATATTGAAATATGCATTACTCTATAATATTATGTTCTCTTTGCTTGTGAGTAGTTTGAACAGCTGCATGATTATACTATTTACATTACATAATTTAGAAATATTTCAATATAATGAATGTCCTTAAGATGCACAATATTGGTGACAATATATTGTATCATTAATGATTCTGAGCAATATTTTATTATTATACATATTATTATAATAATTATTATTTTTAGTAGTAGTAGTACTGTTATTTTTATTTCAAAAGTCATTATTATTCTTATTGTGAAACTATATTTTTTTTATTCAAAGTGTACACTTTTAATTGTTAAATTAAATTTAATACTAAACAGTTCAACCTTTCAATGCTTGGTACTGGATATTATAATGGATTTATATTTTTTATAATGGATTATTAGAGCTCATGCTGCTTTAAAAAGACACACACACACACACACACACACACACACACACACACACACACACACACACACACACACACACACACACACACACACACACACACACACACACACACACACACACACACACACACACACACACACACACACACACACACACACACACACACACACTAAATATATATATATATATATATGTTTGTTTTTAGTGTACTTAGAAATAAGTGTGTTTTCAGAAATGCATTTGTAATTTTTGTATGTAATTTATAATAAATAATTAGATGTATGTTATAATCGTCCACACTTGCATTTTGGAGCATTAGCAGACGACAGGAACATTGTTTTAATGAAATCTAACTGATGCTCTGATTTGGTCCTCTGGTGGAGACTGCTGGCCACATGTCGATCAATAACACTGCTGGATGGGAAGGGTGGGGAACATGCGGAGTGCTAAGTGCTGTGATTTTGCCATTACTGCTAACTCATCTCTTTGGGACAGTATGTCGTCTGGCCTCTAGTGCTTTCAGTGGCGAAATTCTATACTTATCGATATCGATCTTCTTGTGCAGCAAGAAACAATCTGTTCAGAGCACAGACATCACTGGTGAACCTCACAAATCCTGTCAAGAACATATCTGGGTCAAATTTCACCCCAAAATCACAGGAATGATATAAGAAACTATATTTTCTTAAATAAATATAATGTCTTAGTAGAAGGTATGCTTAAGTGTCATGAAATAATGGCACAATGCTTACAGTAATACTTATGCTTAATATTCTTTCTGCAAAGCATATAGTTCATTATTTATGACCTTATGATCTGGTCATGTTCTTGTGAGATTCATCCTAAAAGACTGTATGTTGATGAGTGTTATTGAGTGAGTATGTTTATGCATGTGTGTTTGTACAGTATACTTTTAAAAGTTTGGGGTTGGTGAGATTTTCTAATGTTTCTGAAAGTCTCTTATGCTCACCAGGGCTGCATTTATTTGATCAAATAAGTTAAACGGTAATGTTGTGGAGACTTATAACATTTCACAATAAGTCGCAATATTGTAATATATTTTAAAATGTAATTTATTACATTTGTGCTGCTGATAGGAACCTTGATACATTTCAGGATTCTTTGACAAATCAAATTCAAAAGAACAGCATTTATTTTAAATATAAATCTTTTGTAACATTATTAACATCATTAATGTCACTTTTGATCAATTGAATGTGTCCTTGTTGAATAAAAGTATGAATTTCTTTAAAAAATCTTACTGACCAATATAAATGTATATCTTACTGACACAAATCTTTGATTTGACAGTTTATCTCTGCTTACCTCTAATATCTAATCTAAATGATATTTCTGTTGTAATAAATGTATGACTTTAAAACTACTTGTTTGCAATTACAAAGTGTAAATGAAACAAATTCTAAAACAAATTATCCAATAATTCTTAACCAAGGGCAACAATATCTTCTAGTAATACACTGTAAAAAAAGTTAACTCATTATTTTGAGTTATCTTTTTGCATGGGTTTTTTTTAGTTTAACTAACTTATTTCGATAAGTTGAGGACAAGAAAACTTAAAATTTCTTGTTGTCTGGACAATCTAGTTAAAAAAAAAAGTTGAAATAACTAAATTGCTAAAATATTTTTTACAGTGTAGGCTGCACAGACTTCCATTCTTATCTTGTTATTGTTTTTGTTCACTGCAAAGATGTGTATATGCAGTGTTATTTATATCTCTTAGTCCTTCATGTATCCTGTCTCAGGACACACATGATCCCAGTGAGGGATGAGGAGGCAGAGTCTCAGAGGAAGGCCAAATCACGGCAGGCCAGACAGACTCGAAGAGCTACACAGGTGATAATCACACAATAATGTATATCCTTGCAAAACATACAGCAAAATATGCCACTTGTATCTATAATCTCTAAAATGTGTCACGTACAGTAAGGGG
The DNA here is from genome assembly GCA_036326025.1 of Chrosomus eos. Taxonomy (NCBI): domain Eukaryota; kingdom Metazoa; phylum Chordata; class Actinopteri; order Cypriniformes; family Leuciscidae; genus Chrosomus; species Chrosomus eos. Next base: position 9,108,603 of record CM070837.1, on the reverse strand, counting down.
TTCATTTACAGTCATCTAGTCTTTTCCACGAAATAAACCAGGACAGGACCCCAAAGCTTTCACTATCCATTTACAAAGTAAAAAACAAACAAACAAATACTGGCGAACACTGCAACGATGTTATTATTTTGCAACCCAAGTTGTTGTTTTTTATGGGCTAAACTGGCAAAAAATTATAGGCCATTTAAAAAATTTAACATGTCTATTTTAAGTTCTTACTCATCCCGTTCTTCGTAGCCTACTGTATTTCTTAGCGATTTGTTCATCTCTTCTGACCGATGAGAGAGAGAGAGAGAGAGAGAGAGAGAGAGAGAGAGAGAGAAGAGAGAGAGAGAGAGAGAGAGGGGATCTGAAGCCATTTTTTACCACAGTCAGTAACTATTACGAATCGCACGATGGCGCTAATTTGCTAGTTTAACTTTCATTCATATAAAAAAGATAGTCACTTCAACCGTAAGAACACGAGAGAATTGGGGAAAGTAGCGCGGGATGTTGACAACAATGAAAATGTGACCGTTCAGTGTTGCGTTTGATCAGTCAGAATCATAGTCGTGACTTTTGTACCTGCTTCAGATACATTTTCTCAGTTTTAATGGTCTTATTTTTAGGGAGTCACCCTCTCGGAGTTGATGGAGGCAAAAAGGACCTTCAGCACGTCAAAATTGGACATGCAAACAGGTGAGGCGTGGATATCCACAGAGGGAGTGAGTGTCCAGAAAATACTTCCCGAAGAAGACACGACAGAAACCAGCCCGTCCCTGAGGCAGGAACAGCAGTCTGAGGTGAACATAAGACAGCAGAACCACATGCAGTTTACTCCCGAAAAACTATAATGAAATCTATTAAGTACAAAACACTCATAGGCTATTTTAGTGACCCCAAACAGTGTTTGGACACACAATTCAATTTATGAATGTTGTATTAAAATATGCTAAATACTTTTCGGTTTTTGTATCAGTCTGCTCTGCTGGTCTTTGTTCAAAACAGGTTTTTCAGCAAGAGTCACTGAATCATTCACTCACCATATTCAAAAACTTAATTGGGTCAAAAAAGCAACTAATTACATTTAATATAAATTTAAGTATATTCTTTAAAGTATATTATTTCTGTAATAAATTTTGAATACATTACATTTAATGTACTTATAGTTTACATTATATATTTCATATAATGTAGCCTACTTATTTTTCACAAGGGTGATCAGTTTTTCAGAAACCAAAATACTATGTGTATTGATGATACTGCTTTGGCTTTATTTGGATTAATTTATTTATTTGTGGTAGTATTTTAGTGATTGATTGATTGATTCTCCAAGCAAGGAAACTGGAAAAGAAGACCAGGAACCAAACCTGAAAGGTCTTCCTTTTGCGTCTCATCAGTTAATGGAGCGTGTGCTTTCACTCCCAGTTTGAAGAGTCACAGCACCTCGATAGGTACTATTACACATTATCTGGGAAAATTTGTAATACTTAATACAATAGGCATCATCATCATCATCATCATCATTCTAATATATGGTGTTTTCTCTGAGTATAGAGTCTGAATGGACAGATGAAAATGACAACATTCTTTATGGTTCCTATGATGCATCTCTAATAAAGCAGCTGACTGAAGACTGTGATCTCAGTGCTGACCTGATCGGCCTACTCACCGAGGTACCATTATCATATCTGTGTCTTTCAAACATGTATTTATATATTTTTATATATTTATACATTGCTCATGTGAGAAGCACAGGTTGTTGATATCAAAGATTCGATTACTTATTTGTCATTTACTGCTGCAATTTTAAGTTTACAGTTTTAATTCAAAGTACATTTTTCTAGGGATGCACCAATATCATAATTTTTCATAATCATAATATTTCATGGTTGATTCTTGCCGATTTTTTACAAGCAAATGGACTGATTCCGATACCAGTGGCCTTTGTCTTTTTTCTTTTAGCAAATTTATTTAGTTGTTTACTTGCTGTATTACAGTCCAAACTGGCCTTGAACAAACAAACAAACAAACAAATATCTGTAGCCATTTTAAATTAGAGGCAACCAATGCATTTTAATCATGATTTAAACAAAGATGCTACACACATGTAACATGAGCAGTTGTTTCTGATTTAAATTAGACTAATTTCAAGATTTTAAGCAAAAACAGAATGGCCTGACTTTAGATTTGTGAAATTATGCTACATATCTACACAAAACAAACAGCAGACGGACTGAATGAAAATGCATATTCACTCTCTGACAGTAGGTGGCACTTATGGAAGAGCAGTGATAGCGATTCCTTGGTTCCGCAACACTTATAAACATGACTTAAATAGGCATTTATACGGAGGTAAAGGAAAAGAAAATGCCATTGAAGTTCCCTTCACTTCCGAGACACATTCATATAAACCCCCACCCGATTAAATTTTTATATTTTTAATCAAGTATTTCGAGCATCGCAAACAGTGAGCTTGCTGTGCCTGATACAGTAGGTTATTTTCTGTGCTCTCCTCTCCTCTTAGAGTTTGTCTTCAGCGTGTCCCGTCTCTGGCCTGTGTTAACATTCTGTTTACAAACTTAGTAATATTTCCACACAAATGAAATTTTGGGAAATGATTGGAGAGATTGGAGATTGGAAGATTTTACTCATTTTGCAGAGCTTACAAGCCCATCAATTTATGCTGCAGGCTGAATTTTTACATTTAATGTTTTTGGACACTAGGTCATTTGTCCTTGTGAAGAGACGTCTCATCAGTCTCCACAACACATCTCTGATCTGAAGCAACAGGATTTATTTACAGACGTTGCTGAAGATAGATGAACTTGACTTGACTTGTGAACAACACGGTCAGCCTATGTAAAGAACTACATTTAAATGGACTTTAAGTATAAACTAGTTAGTGTATTGGACAACCATGGACTGGAGTTGAAAATTAGCAATAGCTATAAACTCTTTTTTGCATAGCATCAGTTACAGACTTGTTTTGTACTATGTTTAATTGCAATGTCCATGTCAAATAAATGAATGAATAAATAAATAAATAAAAAATATTCTATTACATGGTTATTAAGCTTTCGCACCACAAGATGGTGCTGCTGCATAGGTCTGTGTCGTCTAAATTATATGAAATCTTTGGCCTTGTAGAAAAATCCTGTTATGAAGTAATACATTATCCTTAAATTTCTACAATATTCCCCTTTACATATTTTTTTTAGCAGGATTATTTTTTTTCCTGTTACTTCTGTTCACGTACAGATGGTAAAGATCTATCAGGCAGAGCTGAGCTCGAAGAAGCGATCTTGCTGTCCGCCCTTAATGTACGTCCGTGAAGAGTGTGTGAGGTATCCTGACATTCCATACCATGTAGGGCAAAACTACCCGTCTCCGGCCTCGGTTTCCACTCTTTTCCTATTTCTCTAAGCCTTCAGCACTTTAAGCTTAATACCTCACATCAAATGAAGGACATGACGAAAACAATACAATCAGAAAGAGACGTAGAAGGCAGTAAAATAGGTGGAGTAGAGAGAGACCAAGGACCAAACCTATATGTGGCAGTGAACTTATCCCTTGGAAAGGTACAGTGAATCCGTCTCTCATTCTGTCAGCTGCCTCTCCTCTGATATCGAAGCGCTGAATCACTCTGGGGAAGCCGCTGTGTAATAGGAGAACTCTGCTGTGCAGCTGCGGCCTATATATGTACGCTGATAATTAACACGATACCCATCAGATTGGAGCTGCCCACTGCCTGCTTCAGCATGCCACATTAATGTAGTCAATGTAGTTGTGGTCATATTACTGTTGACTGTTAAGGGATGGTTACCCTTGAGCTGGTGTGTAAATGTATGTGTGTATGTTTAGTCCATCTATTTATATGTGCTTTATAGGCAGCAGTGCACATTGCCAGCTTGATGGAACATGTTTCAATGTGACGATATCAAAGTTTGTGCCAATATCAAGCTATTTTAATTAGTTTTAGTAATTCCAGTTTTAAACATGGTTTCAGCAAACCACATTATTGTGTGAATGTGTGCCGATATCAATTAAATGTATTTAAATCTTAAAACATGCATTCGACTTACCAAATTAGGGCTGTGACAACTAATTCATAAAATCGATTATTATCGCTAATGAATTTGATTATTGATTTCTGTGACTGTGCGCTGTGTTTGGAAATCATCAGCCAGTCACGTCGCTTTATTGTAGTAAAAAAAAAAAAAAACATATGGAAAATAGCGGAGGACACAGAGTGAGCTGCTGTTGGAATGGTACATGATCCAAGTTGTCCGAAACATAAGAGTGCTTTATATTTGTAAGCGCTTCAAACTAAAGCAGAAGCGTTACTTCATCTTGCCCTGTCGTGCTTTGATAGATGCGTGTGCAGTTTAAAGCCTCTGACTTGTGCTTTCCTAGGTGCTTAACTTACATTTTATGGTTATATCCTTATCTGTAAATGTTAGAAATCCCCGTGAGTATTTCCATTTTGCACATTCTGACAACAAGTGAGTCTTGTTAAACTTTAATGAACGAGCACCTGTGGGCGCATACAGATGGAGCGCAGTAATTCTGACTAAAATACACATGATTTAAAAACATTTTTGTTAGATATTAAGTGTAGTTTTAAAATCATTCATTTAAAACAAGTAATAATTTATGAGGCAGAGTTTGTTTGTATATAAAGGCATTATTGTTGGTATAGCCCATTATTGTAACATTATTACTATGTTCAGATGAGTGAATGTGTGTGTGTTCCTCATGCCTTGTACAAGTTAACTTTTTGTTTTGTGCTTTACAGTACTTTTTTTATAATAAAATCAATAGCATACATCATCTCTTCCCACCTATGATCTCTCCTGTCCCCACACACGACTTCCCTCTTGCTCTTGCACCTGGTACTTTCACTGATTTTGCCCCTCTAATTTTACTTAAAAACTGTTATTTCATTCCTATTTCTTTTCTCATTTCCCAACTTCTCAGTACTGGTGTTGTTCCTCTGGAATTTAAAACTGCTGCCGTCACCGTGGTCCTAAAGAAACCTGGCCTTGACCCCTCTGACATGGCCAATTACAGACCAATCTCAAATCTTCCATTCATTTCAAAGCTGCTTGAGAAAGTGGCTTAACTTTAAACGTATTTGTCATCTCATAACCTTTACGAATATTTTCAATGTTTTCACACCCTTCACAGCACTGAGACAGCACTTCTTAGGGTTGTCAATTATGGCCATTGACTCAGGCTCCATCTGCATTTGAATTATTTTAGACCTTTCCTCTGCATTTGACGCAATCTCTCAGTATTCTCATTTCACGACTCTCTGCTCTTGGGATTTCTGGCACTGTCATATTCTGGTTCACTTCCTACTTTCCTGTCTGACCCCCAGCATTACATCTCTATCCACCAGACTAAGTCCACTACTCCCCCCGTGTCACACGGTGTTCCCCAGGGTTCTGTTCTTGGACCTCTTCTCTTCATCATCTACATGCGTCCATTAGGTCACATTATCCGTCATCATGGCTTTAACTTCCATTGCTACGCAGATGACACCCAACTTTACTTTACATCCGTTCTCAACGCAATGCTCCTCTTCCCACTAATTCCATATCAGCTTGTATCGATGCTATAAATGATTGGATGACCAGTAGTTTTCTCAAACTCAACACTGATAAAACAGATCTACTTCTTGTTGGTTCACCTCGAACTACATCCCATTTCTGTGTTGTCAATGTTAATATTGCTGGTGTCTTGGTTCATCCTTCCACCACTTTTAAAAACCTCGGCATAATCTTTGACTCCTCTCTCTCTCCTTCCTTCCTTCCTTCCTTCCTTCCTTCCTTCCTCCTTCCTTCCTTCCTTCCTTCCTTCCTTCCTTCCTTCCTCCTTCCTTCCTTCCTTCCTTCCTTCCTTCCTTCCTTCCTTCCTTCCTTCCTTCCTCACTATGTCTGCCTTCTTTCACCTATGTAATATTGATCGCTTGCATGATGCTGAGACCCTAGTTCACGCTTTCATCACTTCACGGCTTGACTACTGTAATTCTCTTTTTATGGTTTACCCAATACATCAATAAATGAGATCCAATATGTTCATAACTCTGCAGCTAGGGTCCTATACAAAGAAATCTTCCCACATTACTCCTATCCTAGGCTCCATTGGCTACCCGTTCGCTTTCATATTCAATACAAGATACTCCTTATCACATTCAAAGCACTCCATGGTCTTGCCCAGCTGTATATTTCTGATCTCATCCATACCTACTCCCCAGTCCGCACACTTTGATCTTCTGATACTGGTCTGTTGTTCATCCCACTGCATAAATGATCATAATTTGGTGGAAGGGCATTTTGTAGCGCTGCCCCCGCTCTCTGGAGGTCTATTCCCCAACACATTCGCTAGCTTCCATCATTACATGATTTCAAAGTCAACCTTAAAACATATCTTTTTGCTTCTTGTTTCTCTGATCCCTGACTTTATGATCTGATTCAGTTTAATTATGTTACCTATTCAGTTTATCCGTTAAAATAAGCGTATATTATTATTGTTTATTATCGTTTTTAATTACGTTTTTTAATTACGTTAATTACGTTTTTAACTTGAGGGAGAGTAAATGATGACAGTTACATTTTTAGGTGTTTATTAACTAACTATCCCTTTAATTGTCCATGCACTATATAAAATAAATGTAGTCTAAAAGAAAATACAAAAAGTAAAACATTTGCTTAAATTTGAACTTAAAGGGATACTCCACTTTTTTTGGAAATAGGCTCATTTTACAACTCCCCCAGAGTTAAACAGTTGGGTTTTAGCGTTTTCGAATCCATTCAGCCGATTTTCTGATATTTAGGAGAATATCAGTAACCTGACAGTTTCTGATCTCATTGACTCCCATAGTAGGAAAAAATATATACTATGGGAGTCAATGAGACCAGAAACTGTCTGGTTACTGATATTCTTCTAAATATCAGAAAATCGGCTGAATGGATTCAAAAACGGTAAAACCCAACTGTTTAACTCTGGGGAGTTGTAAAATGAGCCTATTTCCAAAAAAAAGTGGAGTATCCCTTTAAATCTTAAATGTCATATAATATGACTGTAAAAAATATTTATGCTACTTAAACTTTTTTCTCAGTGTACATAATACAATTTTCACTCCATAATAAGACATGGACACTTTTATGATATTTTACACTGTTATTTAGCGTAATAAAAAGGCACAAGCTTGAAAGGAAAGGCTAAACTTAGGTTTGTGATGGAATGTAATGAAATATATGCTGAGATCTTGGCAATGACCCAGAAAGATGCTGTGCTAAGCCAAAACTCTGCCTCTTCTCATAAAGGAGCTAAATGATCTGACCAGACCAACTACAGTGTGAACACTGTGTGTGTGTGTGTGTGTGTGTGTGTGTGTGTGTGTGTGTGTGTGTGTGTGTGTGTGTGTGTGTGTGTGTGTGTGTGTTTGTGTGTGTGTGTGTGTGTATTTGTGTGTGTGTGTACTGTATGCGAGTGTGTGTTTTATGTATGTATGTACAAGCAGCCGAGTTTGTTTGTATTCATAATATTTGGTTGTGATTGTGTCTATATTTGGTTAGTGTGCGTCTATTGTGTTATAATGGATCTGTCTCTGTATGGTTCTAGGAATATATGGCACAAAGTGTGTGTGAGTGCTGCTGTGTCTGTGTTTATGGTATAATGGCCTCTTTGTGACCCCAGCAGAGAGCAATGGAAGTTTACTTTCTGCTAGAAACATTTCCATACTTGCATGTGTCTTCTTTCATATTTTCCACACAGCCCTGCTGTTTCCTGGTGTGCTTTAACATACACGTCTCCTCAGTTTTACATTTTAAGTGCTGTGTTTCTTTTTTGAATCTCCTAAGAGGTGTTACATGTTGTTTTAGCTAGCAATAACACGCTACACCACCCTTTCTTCTCGGTGGTGAAATACGGAACAAATCAGCTTTCCCTAAAACCATGTGTTTTTACAGACATATAGTTTTCTTTTTGTGAGAATGTGAGGGCTATAGCTATGCCTGATGTAGCTATTATATCTTAATGTTTTTAACCTGTTGCTTTGAAATATTGATTCATTTAGTTAAGAAATAGTCATATAAATTTAGCCATAAATAATATTGAATATGAAATTAAACAATATTATATTACTTTGAGTTTATTCATGACAAAAGACAGCATTATGGCATTCATTATTTAAAACATTTGGACATCAAAAATGTCACATTCAAATGAATCATCATTAGTCAAGAGTTAGAAATTGATTTATTTAGATGGACCGTTGAATTGATTCACATAAATGAATCAAACATGTACTACACTACAGTTTGGGGTCAGTAAGATTTTCAGATGTTTTTGAAAGAAGTCTCTAAAGCTCACCACGGCTGATCAAAGTACAGTGAAAACAGAAATATTGTGAAATATTTTGACAATTTAAAATAGTCATGACTGGGCTGAGGATAAAGATGAGGCAAGGCGAAGTGGATCTTAAATGTCGCATAGTCTTTAACAAAACAAAAGTGTAAAATCCAACAACGAAAGTAATCCAAACAAGAGAAAGGGAACGCAACAGTGTGAACAAGCACAGACAACACCAGACCATGAACAAATGAAACTAGCATGACTATGAACTATGATCTAAACAAGACCCGAACATGACAAACATATTTAAAATGTAATTAATTCCTTTGATGGTGAGGCTACTGTCACGAATTGCGTGGAAGCAAAGGCGGTAGTCGGATCTAGATGCAGCAGTAGACTTTAATAATACAGACGGTAACTCAGAACAGGCAAGACAAGACACTCGTGGTACGTAGATACAAACATTCAATAACTGACCAAGAACAAAAGAGCAGACAGGATATAAATACACAGAGGGAATCAGGGAACAAGACACAGCTGGGGCAAATCAGAAACAAGAGTGGAACCATACAAACTAACTGGACACACCTGAACCAAGGGACCTAATGATAGACATGACAGAATACAATTAACAAGGCAGAAAACCAAGGTACAAACTGAATGAAAAAACCAAAGACAGTGAACCACAAACCAGAACCATGACATAATAAACAAGACTGTAACATTATCCCCCCCTTCCATAAGGCGCGACCTCGCGCCGATTCGGAACACGACCTGGGCGGGAGGGGTGGGCGTCATGGAGTCCCAGACAGGGTAGACGGGGACCATAGACTCCATGACGGTACCGGTAAGAGTCGCCATAGCAGGACGTGCCAGTGGCCATGGCGGAGCGGGATGAGGCGAAGGCCAGGGCGGAGCAGGACGAGGCGAAGGCCAGGGCGGAGCGTGGCGAAGGCCAGGGCGGAGCACACTTGGCAGGGGACCAGGGCGGAGCACACTTGGCAGGGAACCAGGGCGGAGCACACTTGGCAGGGGACCAGGGTATAGGAGGCTCAGGTGGAGATAGCACCGACAAGGCCCATGTCAGCGCTGCCTCCATGGCCCTCTCAGGGTACCTACTGCCCCCCCCCCAAAAAATACTTGGGGAAATCCAGGGGAGGAACCTCCGGGCTGTAAACTGGTTCGAGAGCGGCCTCCTGGAGCTTGAAGGGCACAGGCAGGGCGAGGCGCAGAGGCGGGGCCGGCAGGGCGAGGTGCAGAGGCGGGGCCGGCAGGGCGAGGCGCAGAGGCGGGGCCGGCAGGGCCGGCAGGGCGAGGAGTCTGGGTACGCTCACCGGAGCCCGGCGAACCGAACGAATCCTCCTTCTCTTCCTGCGGCGGCGTCTCACTTGACTTGACTCGGCAGATGGACTTGACTCACTTGACTCGGCAGACGAACCCGACCCACCTGACTCGGCAGACGAACCCGACCCACTTGACTCAGCAGACGGACCCGACCCACTTGACTCGGCAGACGGACTTGACTGACTTGACTCACTTGACTCACTTGACTCGCCAGACGGACTTGACTCACTTGACTCGGCAGACGAACTTGACTGACTTGACTCACTTGACTCGGCAGACGGACTTGACTGACTTGACTCACTTGACTCGGCAGACGGACTTGACTGACTTGACTCACTTGACATGGCAGACGGATTTGACTCACTTGACTCGGCAGACGAACTTGACTCACTTGACTCGGCAGACGGACTTGACTCACTTGACTCGGCAGACGGACTTGACTCACTTGACTCGGCAGACGGACTTGACTCACTTGACTCGGCAGACCAACTTGACTCACTTGACTCGGCAGACGAACTTGACTCACTTGACTCACTGGGCTCGGCAGACGAACTTGATTCACTTGACTCGGCAGACGAACTTGACTCACTTAACTCGGCAGCACTTGACTCACTTGACTCACTTAACTCGGCAGCACTTGACTCACTTGACTCACTGGACTCGGCAACACTTGACTCACTTGACTCACTGGGCTCGGCACTTGACTCACTTGACACGGCACTGGACTCACTTGACTCGGCGGCACTTGACTCACTTGACTCGGAACTTGACTCACTTGACTCGGAACTTGGAACTTGACTCACTTGACTCGGAACTTGACTTGGCAGGGCTCATGTGAGGCGCAGGCTCGGCGGGGCAGACGAGAAGTGCGGCCTTGCGGAGCACGGTCTCGGCCGGAAGAAGCTCAGGCATGTCGTGGAAAGCGGGCTCGACTCGGTTCACTTGAGGCGCGGGCTTGTGGAGCGCAGTCTGAAGGAAATGCTGCGGGTTCAGGGTGCTTCTCCTCCTCGCCCACAGTAAACGGGGAACCACAACAGGGTCAACGTACCATTCTAAAGACCCGTGCGGACCAGGTTCGGGCATCCAGGACCGGAGTGGTTCAGACAAACCCCCGCGGAAGAAGATCTTCAAGCCGTGGGTGTTCATCTGTGCGAGATATGCCAGCTCGAGGAATTAAGCGACATAATCCTCGATGGCGCGATTCTCCTGGCGAAGACGGATGATCCGGACATCAGGACTCCAGGTGGGCATGGCTGCTGGATCACGGTACGGTGAGTTCTTCTACTAACTGCTATATCCTGGGGGGTCAGTTATTCTGTCACGAATTGCGTGGAAGCAAAGGCGGTAGTCGGATCTAGATGCAGCAGTAGACTTTAATAATACAGACGGTAACTCAGAACAGGCAAGACAAGACAAGACACTCGTGGTACGTAGATACAAACATTCAATAACTGACCAAGAACAAAAGAGCAGACAGGATATAAATACACAGAGGGAATCAGACACAGCTGGGGCAAATCAGAAACAAGAGCGGAACCATACAAACTAACTGGACACACCTGAACCAAGGGACCTAATGATAGACATGACAGAATACAATTAACAAGGCAGAAAACCAAGGTACAAACTGAATGAGAAAACCAAAGACAGTGAACCACAAACCAGAAACATGACATAATAAACAAGACTGTAACAGCTACATTTTCAGCTTCCCTGGATTTTCTGATGAATAGAAAGTTCAAATGAACAGCGTTATTTTGTAACATTATAAATGTCTTTAAATGTCTAAAGCATCCTTGCTGAATAAAAGTAATAATAATAATAAAAATATTAACCCTGACCTTTTGAATGGTAGTGTATTCGCCAATGCCAGTTTTGCTACACAAGTTTAAATCAGAGATCATATTAAAAAAAAAAAACATAACTAATTCAAATGAAAGCTGTGAGACAAGAAATAATTGCAATAGCGAATATTCAGCTATATTAAATAAGAAAGCCATTTGATTGGAATTCAATCTGAAAAAAGCTTTTTTGTTTTCATCTCATTGATCTCACTGTTGGGATGCGGATCTCAAAGATTAGTTTGTGTCTTGATTCAAGAGGACAAGTAGAGGACAAGCACTGAACCCCAGTGCTCGCGGATATGAATGTTCCTTTTGGAAAGCCATAAAAAGAAGAATAGGTCAAGTCTGCATAACCCGAAACGCAGATGCAGCTATTGAAACTTTGGCTTCCAGACTGAAATCCACTCTCTTAAACAAGTCTCCCAAGGCCCGTTTCCACCGACTTACTCCATTCTGGCCAATGGAAAAGCATAGCCATTGTGGCCGATGTGATGAGGTGCACTCTATGGCTCAGGTTCACCTCTGCAGATGGCTTTGAGTTCTCTTGCATTATTAGTCAGAAACAGACAGGAAGAAAGCATGGGAACTGCATTTAGAGTGTGGACCTGGTCCAAAACTTATGTGATTGAGAAGAATTTGAAGAAACTCTTAACCTTAATATTAAACTTCAGCACATAATCCATCCTGCATCGTTTGTGCAAGCGACATTAAAGGTGCAGTGTGTAAAGATTTTGAGTATCTATTAACAGAAATGCAATATGACATCCATAACTATGTGTTCAGTGGTGTATAAAGTACTTACTTAATAAACTGTAATGTTTTTATTACCTTAGAATGAGACATTGATATCTACATAGGCGCGGGAATCCCCTTCTATGAAAGTCGACATATTGTGACGTCTTGTTTCTACCGTAGCCGACAGCGAACAAACAGCGTTACAGAGCGTGTTTCGTCACTACCTTGAAAGAGAAGCCGCAGAAAGCTAGAAGAAGCTAGTCATAAACACCGTGAGTAGTGACTTTTCCCTTGTCAGTGGTGTAAATATGTAGTTGGGTTGTTTCATGTAACTTAATTCTTCTCCCTCGTTGTGTTATGGCTTTGCTATGTGGGGATAAATGTGCTGGTTACGTTCGTGAGACAGCTGATTAGTAGGCTACTCTTGTCATTGACCGTAAAACAGTTACAGGAATCACCAACCCGTCGATCTTGGAAGCATTTTAAGTCGATCGAGTTTCCAAAATCAGAGAAAAAAAGCCTATTGTGTGTAGTAAGTGGTGTCTATGGGATGCGGAGGCGCGCGCGCTGTTATTACAATGAAGTCATTTTTGCTGCACGCACCTTAGGGCTCATGCGGATGCGTCGAGTATAAACAAGGCTTAACGTGTTAACCAGCTCAGCCACAGTAACAGCTCATATTAGCCAGCTAAACTTTTACTACCCTGTTAGAAAAAATATATAGTTGCATAGTTTCATGTGGTTCTTCTCCCTCGCTGTATTATGGGTTTGCTATGTGGGGAGAATGTGCTGGTTACGTTCGTGAGACAATCAGCTGATTACTATTATTATATTATGTATTAAGACCCTTGATCCTCACCTGACTATGGCTTTGTAAACTTTATCCATGATGTGGTTTATAATGGACTGTGGTACAGAAACTTGGCTTACTCTGGCTATTCTCTGCTGTCTCAGACGACGATGTTTGTCCCGTTTTAGCCACCGTAGCTTCTTCGAAAGGGAGGGGTGAGCAGTGGGCTGAGCCCTTAGTGTTACGAACTGCTCCGAGACTTGGAGGTGAAGATCCAAACGGAGCTTTATTTGAGGGCAATCCAGAGGCATAATCCAGTGTACAGGCAAGGGTCATACACAGACAGGCAGTCCAAAGCCGAGAAACAAAGAAACAAACAAAACAGGCAGGGACCAGAGGCAAGAGAGTAATCCAGGGAACAGGGCAAGATATCCAAAACCAAGAGACAAGAAAACCATAAGAATGCTCAGAAATGCAGTGTAACACTTAAAGGTTCTCTATGTAACAATTAGCGGCCTCTAGCGGTGATGTTTCAGATTGCAACAAGAGCGCTCGTGCTCGTGTGCGTGTGTGTGCTCGATCTCAAGAGCGAGCATTCACTACCGGCCACACGGAGACTTTCAACGCAACAGCGAAAGCGTCACACACAGGGTTGCCAGGTCTGCACAACAAAACCAGCCCAATTGCTCATCAAAACTAACCCAATCACGGCCAAAAATAGTCAAATAGCGTTCCCGGGTGTTTCCCCGATAACAATCATGTTCCAGTGGGTAAAACAATCGCGTCAACCAGCGTGCACTACACAAACAACCCGCGGAAACAGTGCAGGCATACGGACCTGGCAACACTGACATGCTGGAAACTCCTGTAAACTCCCACTGCAACGTTACAATAATAGGCTACTTTTATCAGCTTGACGTTGAACTAATGCTCCATGCTCGTATGATAACGTTACATTGACTGCATTTAGCCGACATGTGATGTTATCTAGCATAAGGCATTTCACTAACTATTCGTGTATCTTTCACAATCTGCAATGTCAACATAGGTGAGTGTATACCGGTAATATGATATGATAACGAAAACGGTGAACTAGACTGAACAATGTCAGTGTAACAGTAAGACAGAAGGAAGTAGCATTACTGTACTGAACGTGTCTGGAAATGTTTATTATATACAATATGATAGTAGTGGGATGAGTAACGGTAGACAGTAGATCTAGTACATAAAATAAGTTACACCTAGCTACTTTTTGTTACCCTGGAACAGTCTTTTGTATTCATTTCATGTCTCATTTAGTTTACCTTGCTATTTCATTAGAGTTTACTAATGATTCAAAAGCTCTGCCGATGTTGATCCGTGTTTTCGTGCTGAGTCGATCAGATTCACGTTTGGCCTGACAAGCTTCAGCAGATAAAACTCTTTTTTTGTTTTTTATATATTTGTGGAGTCTGTGTTGTGCTGGAGGCAGGTCGTTTAGGAGTGTTATCAGACTCCATGTCGTTAGCTGATAGCTGAAGTGCCGTCGGTCGCATAGACTGTAAACAAGGAGAGAGGGTCGGGAGCGCGCATGCACGTCACATCCGTTGGATTTCGCGGCAAATCCGACCCGGAGACTTCACATATAAATATAAATATTGGCCTTCAGAAGTAATAGCAAAACTCGACAAGTGGATCATTGTAATGTGTGATTACAATCCCTTCACACACAGGCAATAAAAAAAGGATTCATTTTAGTAGAAAAATTCCATATAGCACCTTTAAACAAGACTTCGCGGTGAGTGAATGAATGAGCATGGTATAAATAGACAGACTAACAGGATGATGAGACACAGGTGAATGCAATCAGTGAATGAGGTACAGGTGAATGTGATCAGTGATAAGTGATGGTGAGTCCGGGCAGTGAGTTATGGGAAATGTAGCTTGTTAGTGATAATAGTCTTATCTGGAGTGCCCTCTGGTGGCTCTCAAGGGCACTCCAGCTGGTGACCGTTACACTTAGTGCAAACTCGCAAACGAACCGCTAGATGTCGCCAAAAGCTACACACTGCACCTTTAATGAATGTGAATGCCTGTGTCTTCAAAGATTGTATAACCACAGGTTTAAAGCAAAAACAAATCCAAAAATAAGTTATAATGTCAAGTTATAATGATAAAACTTGTAGATATACTCTACAAAGTTAAGACAAAATGTGATTTTTTTTATTTTTTGCTAGATTTTTTTTTTTTTTAATTTTAGCATCGGTCAATAATCTGTCATTTAATTCAGCACGAAGTGAGTGCAAGACAAGAGATGTGAACTTTGCTTCACTGTGACAGAGCGTTAACTTAAAGAGCCTCTGACATTTAGCCTCTTCATTCAAATGTCATTTCAAACCAATTCCATGACACACATGGCACAGAAAATGCTAGTGGGCAGTTGGGGCATTGCCACTGTAATTTTTTTTGGACCTTTTACAAAATCTTGAATGCATCATTGTTCATGGGTGTGTTTCTTAGTATGTGTCAGTTCACTTGAATGTCTGCATTTACAGTTTGCACATACTGTAACTGTCAAAAATGGTTGTCAAAAATCCACTGTAAAGAATACAGTGATAATTATTTAGATGTCAAATTTCATTCTTCAAAACTGCATGTACTATATAATTTACTAATATAATTTTACCATGACAACCTACTTGCAAATCTGCATTTTACTTAAAAAATTATTGATAATTACCCTAATAATGCAGGTGACAAAACAGAGGGTCACATGATGAATTAAAATAAACAACTAAACAACATAAAATATTACATAAAAAACCTGATAACAAAACACAACAATTTAAATGAATTATACTCAAAAGTGATGCATCACACATGGAATTATGAGAACATCCATTGACTTTTTTCTAAGTTAAAAAAAAACATTTTTTAAAACAAAAAAAAACAATTTTGCACTGGAAAAGGAGTGAGTTCTGTGTGTACTTAGCCCAGGACAGGAAGTGGCTCCACTGGTTCTGGCAGCGATGACAGAAGGTACAGTGGAAGCAACCAATCTTCTGAATCTTGCGTTCGGTTTATCCGTAGCTTTGTGGCTGATATCTAGATGATAGGCTAATGGTACACCTAGGAGTTTGAAGAATGCCTTCCACACATGAAAGATAAACTGTGCCATACACAATATCCTCTGGAAAACCATAATTCCCAAATATGTGATTGAAGAGGAGTTCTGCAGTTTCCATGGCCTTGGGTAAGCATTTGAGAGGAATCAAAGAGAAATGAGCTACAGAGACGAGCACACATACAATCCTCTCCCAGGTGTGACCATGGACCATGGGGAGCAGTAACAGTTTCCCAGGATGGTAGGTGTTGGGGGTCTTAGCCATGGCACATTCCTGACATCATTAGACATACTTCCAGACGCGCCCACCAGAACCAGTCCTGGATAAGCGAGAGGATCCTGTTGGTCCCTGGGTGGCTAGTGCCCTCTGATGACTGACCCATGAGTGGAAGACATTGAGAGGTGGGAACAAATGTCTTATTCACAAGGCAATCCACCGGAGGTGGTGGCAGCCTCTGCGATGTGATCGTCTAGGGACCACTGGTTAGGACTGAATTTCAGGAGGTAAGATGGTTTTAGGTTCATCTAAGGGGTTGTCAGGTAAGTAGAGGCAAGACAAAGCATAACCCTTGACGTTTTTGGCCCCTGGACGAAACTAAATGGAGAAATTAAAGTGGGTGAAGAAGAGGGCCCAATGTTCTTAATGGGGATTTAAGCGGCAAGCTTCTCGATGGTACTGTAGGTTAGGGTGATTCATTAACACCAGGAAAGGATGATGAGGGCCCCACCAGCCAATGCCACCACTACTTCAACACAAGCTTGATGGCAAGAAGTTCTCGGTTGCCGATGTTTTAATTCTGCTCCACCTGGGAAAGCTTATGGGAGATGGCTCATGGATTGAGTGTGGGAGGCTTTCCCTGCTGCTGAGGCAAAACGGCTCCGATGCCAGAGGTAGAGGCATCAACTTCAACTTTGTTTGTTTGGATCTGAATGGATTAGTAGATGAGCCAACTTGAACGCTTGTTTGAGTTGTTGGTAGGCATGGGTGGTTTCTGGGGTCCAGAATAGAGACTTGGGATTAGATTTGAGCAGAGATGTTATCAGAGCAGTGATGAAACTATAGTTCCGGATGAATCGGTGATAGAAGTTGGCAAAGCCTAGGAAGCATTGAAGTTCCTCAATAGTGGTGGAAACGGGCCAGGATTGAACTGCTTCCACCTTCCTCACGTCCAACTGAATTCATTCAGGGCTGTTGTTGTATCCCAGGAACTGGATGGCCATCTGATAGAACTAATACTTTTCTGCTTTAAGGAATAGATGGAACTTTCTGAGCCTTTCCAACACGAGCGTGACATGGTGATTATGTTCGGTCACATTCTGGGAGTACACAAGTATAACATGGATGTAGATGATGACAAAGTGGTTGAGGTACCCAGAATACCTCATTCATAAAGCATTGGAATACAAATGGGGGCGTTGACCAGGCCATATGATATAACCTGATATTCATAATTGCCTGTCTTGGGTCCTCACAACAGTTCCAGGGCAGCAGGGACGAGAGGAAGAGGATACCGGAACTGGACAGTGATTTTGTCGAGGGAGCGATAGATGATACAGGGCCTCAAGACTCTGTCCTTCTTAGCCCCAAAGAAGATTCTTGAATAAGCAGGGGAGGTGGATGGTCTGATGTTGCCTTGTTGAAGTGCCTCTGCAATGTACTCATGGCCTTCTGTTCTGTGATATAAAGTGGGTACACTTTGTACAGTAAGTAGTCAGGAAATGGTGTTGGTGATATATATTGTAGCACAGGTGAGCAAAGCTGATAGGTATGATATCACTGACCTTGAGCTGGTATTGGGTATAGTCTAAAGGGTAAAACAGAGAATTAGAGTCTGAATCAGTACACAAGGAGAATCGCTGGAGGTAAGTAAAAACTGGGGATACGTTTACATGAACACGATATGCTTAAAATGGAGAAGTTTTTCCTTTGAGTTTTCTGCGTGCAGACAAAACCATTCGAGCATACGATCACATGTATCCGCGAAAACAGCTAAAACTGCTGTATTCTGTTGCCAGACCATTAGATAGAGATGAAACATTAAAGACCGAACATGTAATACGCATGTGCATGACGCCATTGTTTTTACAGAATCACGTTTTTGTTGTTTACATGGAGACCGGTGTTGTGTAAACAACCTCTGAGTATCCATTTGGGTGATCAGACAATAAGTGAGAGTCCTTATGTAACAGAGGTGCTGGATGAGACAATGAGCTGCAGGTTTGTGTTATTGTTAATCAGGGGAGAGTGTGTGTGTGTGGAGGGAGAGCCTGGCCTGTTCGTGACAGCCTTGTTAAAATATAAAATTTCACTGTAAATTATAAGGTAATTTATACTTTATACTTCCTCAATAATGTTAATGTATTTTACAGTGAAAATACAGGTAGGACTTGTTAAAGAAAATGGTCAATCAAATACAATTTCCATTGTCATTTCCTTTTCCTCATATTGTTCTAAACCTATATTTCTTTTTTGTTATATTTCTTTATAACAGCACTTCTGTGGAAAATAATTTGGTCCAACTTTATATTAGGTGCTTTTAAGGGGGAAGTTAAGGGGGAAGTGAAGGTCAACAATGTAATTATAGATGTAATTACATAAATTAATTACAGCTGTAATTACATGCAGGTATTTTAAAAATATAACTGTAATGAATGTACACAATAAGTGCATTGTATCAAATTATTAACTTAAATGTTAGTACCTACACTGTAAAAAGTGTACAGTTGGATCAACCTAAAAAAGTTACTTCAATTGGTAACACCTAAAAACATGTTTTAGCGTGATAATTTAAGTTGAGAAAACTTAATTTTTTTAGGTGTTACCAATTGAAGTAATTTTTTTAGGTTGATCCAACTGTTCACTTTTTACAGTGTAGTAGTTAAAACACTTAATATAAAGTGCATGGATCTAATAATTGTTCACCTTTTTGAAGAAATGTACTGTTCACTCCTTTCCATAATTACAATAAGTGGGGACTGAGACTTTCAAACTCTAAAATAAGCCCCATAAAAGTGCTTAATATGCCACATGCACAGTATTTTAAATCTTCTGAGGTTTGTTTCAACAAGTTTTTACAGTAACATTTTTACAATATTTTTGTTTGAATTAGTAAAATAGATATACACTTAAAGTACTGAGCCAGAGTAAGAGGGGAAGGAACATGAGAAAACAACTAAGTGAAACGACTGAGAGAAAGACAGATTGTGAGAGAGCGAGGGCTGAGTGGGACTGAGTGAGAGCAGTTTTGTTCTTTCAGAGTTTGTGTGGAGTAATTGTATGTAGACAGAACAGAGAGGGAGGGCTTTCAGCCGTCTGTAAAGTTAACAAAGAAAAGTCCTCTCCTTATTTAGCTCTCATTGTGTGTCTGTATGAATGAGTGAGTGTCAGAGAGAGAACATCAGCCGGAGGAGACCACAACTGTTTTTATGTGTTTGTGAGAGAGGGAGTGGGACGGAAATAGAGAAAGAGGGAGTGGAGATAGCGAAGTGTAGAGGTGCTTCTAATTGTTTTCATTTTTCTCTAATGACCACCGTGCCGTGCGGAGGAACAGAAACGCATATCTCCTGTCCGTCTCGGGAAACACGCTCCGCGTGATCATCTGGACGAACAAGTTTGCACCTGTTGAGCGTATCTACTTCACGTCCAGCAGTCATGGCCGTCTCCACAGCTGTGTGAAACGGTGCCTGCGTTTGTCAGGGATCTTCCGTTTAATCCAGGAGAGAGATGTCATCGCTCTATTCGCGCAGCAAGGACCTTTCCTCACGCTCCAGAAAGTCCCTGTCGGACTCACCGCCCTCCTCTCCGTCCCCAGCACCAAAACTTTCAGAGTAAGAGCCAGCTGTGTTTGCTTAGCGTTTGTCACTTTACAACACAGACATTTCAATAGGCAGTATTGTGTTCAATTTGATGTAACTAATTTTTCACTGAAGGATGTCAAATATTCATGTTTTTACATGAATTATTTTATTTTAGGCTAGATATTAGTTTTTTAATTTGTCTTCAACAGTAGTCAAAGCAGGTTTTACGGGTTAAAACATTAAAGCTTGCTTTTGAGTGCTTACTTGATTATTTTAGTGCTTACAGTGGAGTCCAAAAGTCCACATTGAAAATCTGGGATTTTGTTTTTCATTTGAACCTGGAAATAAAGTGTTTTAGGATTGTTTTAAGGAGTGTTTTAGGATTTGGGGCAATTTATAGCAAAGAAAAACATTTTAAATGTCACATTCTAAACTATTTCTAGGTCAACAAAACAAATGAGTAAATTTGTGACATTTATCGTGTGACTGTTTGTACAGACAGTCTGATGTTCTTTCATTGATGGTCTTTGGATTATCTGGAGAACATGATCATCAGGTTTTACAAAAGCGTATGGAGTTCATGCGGTGCTGCTGTCATTAATCCTGTAAATCTGACATAAAATAATAGTCAGAACAGTTTATTTGAACCTTTATGAAAAAATAGAAAAAGATTTATAAAAATGTGTATGTGTTTTGTTTTGTATCATATTTGATATTTTAGACTTTTATGATTCATATTATATGAAATAGTTAAAATATGGAGCTCATACTCGAGGACAAATAAAACACCTCTGACTGAGCAAAAATATAAAATTTGGTGCAGTTTATTTACAGTGTATTGCCAAAATGATAGCTTGTGATGTACATCAGTGAGATCTTTATAGCAGTATATCAGAATTTTTGCAATTTGCAATCAGTTGTCACACTATATCTACCAATATTATGTCTTAGTAAGGTGATATTTAAATGCTTAGTTTTATGATCAAAACTCTGTAGGTTTTGTTGTACAAAATACATATAATGCAATGCAACATGATGATTGAGAGAATAAACATTCCTCAAAAACCTGATAGTTCATATTTAATATATACGCACGATTAAAAAACAAACAAAAAAACACTGGATAATCAAGTAAACCTAAGCTGTTTCAGTCCAGGAAATGTTCATCTTGAAATATTAGTAACAATATGAAATTCATTTTTACGTTCACTTTGTAAAAAAAGACACATGCACCATGATCTGAAGGTCATTTATACAATTATTCTAAAAGGGCTTTGCCTTGCTAAAAAAGTCTCAATCAGAGGACAGAAGGCATATAGATTGTGAGCAAGTTTTTCAGCAAAGTTTTGATCGTGTTGATCATTTAGAGGCTTTAAGAATTTATGTATCAAATATTATACAGTAGACTTTATAGGGTCAAAACAAATAAAAACCAGTTTTATTGGGAAATGAGTGAACAATATGAACAAAGTTGTATGAAATAGTCCTGTGAGCAAGCAAATCTATAATCATTTTGTAAATTCAACTCCTCTTTTGGTGCTCGTATGTGGCATGTTGTGAGCTCATAAGATGGTGTTGTTGTGCTGTGATTGAGGGCTGACATCGGTGAAAGAGCAGAGCTGCAGTGTCTGTGATGTAAACCCTGATTCAGGTTGTAGTGGGATGTAATTCCCAGCGGTCACGGTTCCCTAGTTTTTAAATTACTGGCCACGTCCCACAGTAGTTAACTAATAATTATTGCAGAGCATAACACGTTTGCAGTGTTGTCAGGAAAGACAAAGTTTTTTTTTTTTTTAAATATCAGGGTTATTAGAGTTAACCCTTGTGTGGTGTTCATATTGTTGTTATTCAGCCAGTGTTCGTGGGTCTGGTGGACCCGCTGTATTTTTGGGTTTTTAATTCAACATAATCAAACAATTTATGTTAAAATACAGATGTTTACTTCATCCCAATTACAAGCAATATAAACAGCATATATGGTTAATATTTTCCCTTTACCTTTGTTAGATCACATTTAAGAATTGCACCCTTGTGCAGGAACGGCAGGGGTAGAAATAAAACTCACTTTTGCACTCACACTCTCTCACACTTACACACAATCTCTCTCTCACATGCATGCACACACTCACTCACGCACACACACACACACACACACACACACACACACACACACACACACACACACACACACACACACACACACACACACACACACACACACACACACTACACTACACTACACTACACTACACTACACTACACTACATTACACTACACACACACACACACACACTCACACTCACTTGGATATGTGGTTTATGGGGACTCTCCGTAGGTGTAATGGTTTTACAAATGTACAAACTGTATAATCTATCCCCCTACACTAACCCTACCCTTAAACCTACCAATCACAGAAAACTTTTGGCCTTTTTTGAATTTCCAAAAACTGCATTTAGTATGTTTTTTTAAGCCGTTTGGTTTAGGACACAGATGTCCCCATAAACCATGTTTACGTTGTAATACCCATGTCATTATACACATTTGTGTCCTCATAAACCATATACAAGAACACACACACACACACTAACAGCAAGCCCTGACAGGAGGAGGACAGAGTAAAGGTACACAGGACCTAAAATTTCCACACTTTTATTAGACCAGTGGACCCGAACATCCTGTGTGTAATATAAATGTGTAGGGGGGGTGTACAGTGTGTGGTCATTGAAAATGTGTTTGGATATATGTTCTTCACAGAAAATGAGCCAAGGCCAATGAGTCTGAGGTTGAAAAAATTATTAATTGTATAATTTTTCTTTTGATAAAAAATGAAAACGGGTCCTACAGACCCGAACACCATACAAGGGTTAAGTAAAACCAGAAAATAAACTATTTTGTTGATTGAACAACTAAACGTATTTTTTAGCTACTATGGTTGCCAATGAAATGTTTCTAATGTATTATTTATTCACATTTAACTTGATTTGCTAAAATAACTAAAAAGGTTATCGGGAACCGCGCTCCAATGGTTCAAGTCTTACAGCACCTCTCAGGTAGGTCCTTTAGGGTGGCTGAAGGGGTGAGGTGTCTAAGACCCAAAATCTAGATTCTGGGGTGCCTCAGGGCTCAGTGCTTGGACCACTTCTTTTCTCCATCTACATGTCATTACTAGGATCAGTGATTCAGAAACATGGCTTTTCCTATCACTGCGACGCTGATGACACACAACTCTACCTCTCATTCCAGCCTGATGATCTGACGGTAGCTCCACGCATCTCAGCCTGCCTGACAGACATTTCTGGCTGGATGAAGGACCACCACCTTCAACTAAACCTTGCGAAGACAGAGCTGCTTGTGGTCCCGGCCAACCCAACACTTCATCACAACTTCACCATTCAGCTAGGCGCGTCATCCACAACTCCATCAAGGTCAGCCAGGAATCTTGG
Organism: Chrosomus eos; assembly: GCA_036326025.1. Lineage (NCBI taxonomy): Eukaryota > Metazoa > Chordata > Actinopteri > Cypriniformes > Leuciscidae > Chrosomus > Chrosomus eos. Next base: position 9,085,203 of record CM070837.1, on the reverse strand, counting down.
AGTTGTAATTGATGATCAATTTAACTTCACAGACAACATTGCTAGAACAGCCCAGTCCTGCAGATTTGACTTGTACAACATTAGGAGGATCAGGCCCTTGCTCTCAGAGCATGCTACACAACTCCTTGTCCAAGCGCTTGTTCTATCCAGACTGGACTATTGTAATGCTCCTTTGGCTGGTCTTCCAGCTTGCACTGTCAAACCTCTGCAACTGATCCAAAATGCTGCAGCTAAAGAGGTCTTTAACTAGCCGAAGAGAGCACACGTCACTCCTCTCCTCACAAAATTGCACTGGTTGCCAGTTGCCACTTGCATCAAATTCAAGTCACTGATGTTTGCCTACTGAAAGTCCACTGGCTCTGCTCCCTTTTACCTAAACTCATTACTTCAGACTTATGTGCCATCCAGAAACTTGTGCTCTGCAAGCGAACGTTGTCTTGTGGTGTCATCACAAAGAGGCACAAAATCTCTTTCTCTGACCTTTACCATGACTGTTCCCTACTGGTGGAATGATCTGCCCAACTCAACCAGAGCTGCTGAGTCTGTAGCCATTTTCAAGAAACGGCTGAAGATGCATCTTTTTTGCCAGCACTTGATCCAGTAATACTAACACTTTCTCTTCTCTGCGATTCTATTTATAAATAAATAAATTAAAATACATGTACTGCGTTAGATTGAACTGCGAAGGGTCATAGCACTTGCTGTTGTCCTACTGTTAGTTTAACTGCTTCTAGTGTTATCATTTGTAAGTCGCTTTTTTCTTATGATGATATTATGTTTAGTTTCCTTTAGTTCCTATTTCCCTGCTCAGTTTAGTTTCGATTTTCATGTGTATATATATACACACGTTTCCTTTCAGATCTTTTTTTTCGGTTCTCATTTGTGGATTATGCTGGTTTGTGATTTTCCTATGTTTCCCCTATGATCTTCTGTGAGTTACAGATTTATAATAAAGACTGTTTTTGTTTTATACTCCTGGATCCAGTTAATTTGTGCTGCAAGCCAACCGTGATAAGAACCGACTAAAAACGTGGAAATAAACAATTAAAAACTATCAAAAACTCCTACTCGTCGATGAAGAGGACCATACGAGGGATTTTTTAGACCTGCCGTGCCAAACACACTACCCGCACCGCTCCCTCTGTTTTTTTAACACATGCCCGGAGAAGGTCCTCGAGGGACGTCCAGACCTATGGAATTACGTTGATGACCTGATCCGGCTCTGTCATTTGTATCCCGTTATTTACGTTCTCTCTGCTGGCTCAGTTCACTCCCCTGGATCTGCCTGCTCCGCTGGTGCCGCTCAGCTCCTGGGCTCTACCCTCTCTAGTAGCTCCGGACAGCTCTCTGGCTCCGCCTTGGGCGTCACGATCCCCAGCTCTGCATGGTGATGCGGATCCCCTAGCTTCGCCTCGGGCCTCGAGGCCCATAACTCCCCCTAGAACTTCCAGGCCTGTGGTGTTGCCCTGGAATGTCTCCCTCTCGGCTCCACCTGGGTCTCCAGGTTTCGCCCGGACCACCAGCAAAGGCTCCACCCTGGCTTCTCCCTCCACCATGGGATCTTCCTCTGCCAGCTCCTCCAGGTTCTTGTTCATTTCCAGCACTACTCCCACCTCCAGAGCCCCCAAGGGCCTTCCAGGAGGGGGTGTAATGTCAGTTTTATGTTCCTTTCAATGGACTCTTAAGTTTATATTCTGTTTCATTTCCTTAAGTTCCTGTTTCCGTGTACTGTTTAGTTTTGGTTACCTTGGTTACAAATTATGTCCTTTGTTTCTATAGTTAAAGCTGCTGTCCATAACTTTTTTGGGTTAAGAATTATCCAAAATCATAATAATAATAAAAAAAAACATAACCAGCCAGTGTTCAAAAATATCTGCTTGCCTTTGCTCGATTCAAAACGGTTAGCTTGTAATAATGATTTTAATTCCAGTGATACTGGTGGATTTCCGCGGGAAATTCGAGCATGTTTTTACGTCATTACGTCACGTCTGTACACATAAGAAAAGGGTCCCGGCTAGTAGGCTACACTGTAAAAAATTCACCCGTATATTTACAGTAAAGAACTGGCAGCTGTGGTTCCAGCGCTTTACCGTAATTTTACAGTATCAACAATGCTGTAATTTTACAGTAAAGTACTGGCAGCTGTGGTTCCAGCCCTTTACCGTAATTTTACGGTTTCAACTATGCTGTAATTTCACAGTAAAGTACTGGCAGCTGTGGTTCCAGCCCTTTACCGTAATTTTACGGTTTCAACAATGCTGTAATTTCACAGTAAAGAACTGGCAGCTGTGGTTCCAGCCCTTTACCGTAAGTTTACAGTTTTTAATTTTACGGCTGTGCTGTAAATGGTAAATGGTAAATGGACTGCATTTATATAGCGCTTTCAAAGACCCAATGGCCACCAAAGCGCTTTACAATTTGCCTCACATTCACCCATTCACTCTCTCATTCATACACCGACGGGCGACGGCAGCCATGCAAGGCGCCATCCAGCTCGTCGGGAGCAGCTGGGGTTAGGTGTCTTGCTCATGGACACCTCGACACTTGGTCAGTGGAACCGGGGATTTAACCACCAACCTTTCGGTTTGTAGACAACCTACATGAACCACTGAGCCACTGCTGTAATTTCACAAAGTCAAAAATGGTCACTCAATGGAAAAAATAAAGACCAAATAGATTATGGTACAGTACATTGTTTGCCATTTATTTAAAACAGGTTACAGGTTTTAACAATACATTAACAGTATTTAAGGAAAAAAAGTCACAGAAAATACATTTTAAAATTCAATGAGAGAAACCAGTAGGCAAAAACAAAAACCTTACAAAGAGGCAAAAAAAAAAAACGAACAAACAAAAAACTAAAACCAGCCAACATATCACATCGGCAACCAGGCCAGAGAGGAAGTCTGGGTCTGAGAGGAAAACATTGAGAACCAATGGAAGAAAAATCCTTGATAGAGGCAAAAAAAAAAAAAAAAAAACTGCCAAAACATCCCGAACCTGATTTTGAAAGATCTGGCCTGAGAGGAAGTCCGGATCTGCGAGGACATAATCACGAGAACCAATGGGTGAAAAAACGTGAGAGGAGGCAAAAAACAGCCAACACGTCCCACATCAGCTTTTGACACATCTGGTCTGAGAGGAAATCCATGAGAGGAAAAAAAAATCAAGAAAATATTAGTAGTAAAATAAAGCACATGGCAAAAACGTCTCAGGTTACTATTGTAACCATAGTTCCCTGAGAAACAGGGAACGAGACGATGCGTCAAACGACACGGTGGGAACGCCTCTTGCGTGATTGCGTCTGAAGCATCTATGCCAACTAGTCCAATGGAATGAGAGAATGAGCGTCACGGGCGGGTGACGTCATGAACCAGGAAAGGATAAGAGCACTTCCGCTGCTCGCCGGCATTTAGCTTCGACAGTTGCCGAAGCAAGCCGATCGCAGGGACGCAGGAAGTATGGCAGGGGGACGCATCGTCTCGTTCCCTGTTTCTCAGGGAACTATGGTTACAATAGTAACCTGAGACGTTCCCTTTATCGAAAAAGGAAACTTCGAGATGCGTCGAACGACACGGTGGGAACGAGAATACCCAACCCGCCATAATTACAAGTACCTGAGTGTCAGTCTGTTGATCTAAGCACTCAGCACCTGAGAACCTGGGGCAGCATCCAGGTCCAAACTGTAAAATCTCACGAATGTGAGCGGAGAGGACCAGCCCGCCGCATCACAAACATCTTGAAGAGATACCCCCTGCAATATGGCTTTAGAAGCCGCCATACTCCTGGTCGAGTGAGCTCGGACCACCAAAGGACAAGGCTGGCCCGAGTACTCGTATGCCAGTGAAATAGCCTCGACTATCCACTTACTGACTGTCTGTTTTGAAGCAGGAAGACCTTTCTTAGGTGATCCAAAGCAAATCAGTAATTGGTCTGACTTTCTGATTGAGGAAGTCCGCCGTACATAAGTGTCCAGTGCTCGCACTGGACACAAAAGGTGCAGTCTTTCCTGGTCCGCAGTTGCAAAAGGAGGACAGAAAGCCTGCAGCACAATAGGCCTCGGAGTCAAGGTTGGAACCTTAGGGACGTATCCCTGTTTTGGATATAGGAACGCCTTGACCATCCCCGGTGCAAATTCAAGGCAGGTGGGGGAGACCGAAAGAGCCTGAAGGTCACCAACTCTCTTTAGGGACGAAATAGCTAGCAGAAAGATAGTCTTGAAAGTAAGGAACTTTTCTGAGACCGAATCTAAGGGCTCGAATGGAGCCCTAGACAGGCCTACTAGAACTACAGTCAAATCCCAAGCTGGCACCTTAGTGCGAATTGCAGGCCTCAGCCTCAAAGTGCCACGAAGGAAATGTGTAATCAGGGGGTCTCGACCCAAAGATATACCTCCCACCATGGTATGGTAAGCCGCAATGGCTGCCACGTAAACTTTTAGTGTGGAAGGACATAGACCTGACACAAAGCGCTCCTGCAGGAACTCGATTACTGTGTTGACAGAACAATTAACCGGATCCCACTGATGTCGGTGACACCATAAGGAGAAAACTCTCCATTTAAGCGCATACAGTTTCCTCGTAGCTGGAGCTCTGGAGCTTAGGATGGTCTCAACAGCCTCAGCTGAAAGACCACTATCTATAAGTTGGGCCCCCTCAGAGGCCAAACCCAAAGATTCCACATGTCTGGTCGAGGGTGAAATATTGTGCCCCCGGCCTGAGACAGAAGGTCCCTCCTCAAAGGGATCTCCAATGGAGGCCCGTCTAGCAGAAGGATCAGGTCCGCAAACCAGATCCGACTTGGCCAGCGTGGTGCTACTAGCAGTAGGCTTATTCCATACCGACGGACCCTCTCCAGAACTCCTGGGAGCATAGCAACAGGGGGAAAGGCGTACAGACGTAGCCTCGGCCACGTCTGCACCATGGCGTCCAGCCCCAGGGGGGCTGGGTGCGTCAGAGAATACCAGAGAGGACAGTGCGTCGTGTTCTGAGACGCGAACAGATCCACCTCTGCCTGACCATATGCCTCCCAGATTTTCTCCACCGCCTCGGGGTGGAGACTCCAATCCCCTGGCCTCAGCTCCTGCCTCGACAGGATGTCTGCTCCTATATTCTGGTCCCCAGGAATATACACTGCCCTCAGAGAGAGTACCTTCCCCAGAGACCACAGGAGGATCTGGTGCGCCAGTTTGCAAAGCGGACGCGAGCGCAGACCCCCCTGGCGGTTCAGATAAGAGACCACTGATGTGTTGTCTGTTCGAACGAGCACATGATGGCCTCTTAGGTCCGGAAGGAAATGTCTCAACGCATTGAAGACGGCCATCATCTCCAGGCAATTTATGTGCCAAGAAAGATGATGGCTTTTTCACAGACCCTGAACCGAGCGGCCTTCCATTACCGCTCCCCAGCCGGTGAGAGAAGCATCTGTCGAGATCACTACTCGATGGCAAAGAGCTCCCAACACCGGACCCTGGGTTAAGAACCAGAATTTACATATAACTAAGGCACGAAAGCATCGCCGCGTGCCTTGATATGCAAAGTGGGTTTCCCCTCGGGGAGAACCTTCTGGTCCTGAGCCAGCACTGTAAAGGTCTCATGTATAGCATGCCAAAAGGAATTCCGTTGGACGCTGCTGCCAGTAGACCCAACAGTCTCTCGAACTGTTTTACAGTGCGTGACTGGCCTAGCCTCAGCTCTTCTGTGGCTGTTAGGATAATAAATCCCATACCACACCAAGGAAAGTGGTTCTCTGTACTGGAGAAAGTACACTCTTCTTGGCATTGAGCCTCAACCCCAACATCTCTATATGAGCGAGAACGACACCTCAGTGCCGAACCGCCAACTGCTCTGATTCCGCTAGAATCAGCCAGTCGATATAATTCAGAATGCGTATGCCCTGAAGCCTGAGAGGGGCTAAAGCTGCATCCATGCATTTCGTGAACGTGCGGGGTGACAAAGCTAGGCCGAAAGGAAGAACCCGATATTGGTATTCTTTGCCCCTGAAAGAAAACCTCAGGAACTTCCTGTGCTGAGGGAGGATGGAGATATGGAAGTATGCATCCTTTAGATCTATCGTGACGAACCAGTCCTCGGATCTGATTTGGGTCACGATCTGTTTGAGGGTCAGCTAACTTGAACTTTAGTTTCTGAACTGACCGAATAAACAGGCGAAGATCTAAAAGGGACGCAACCCTCCATCCTTTTTTGGAACAATGAAATAATGGCTGTAAAAACCCGACTCTCTGACGGGTGAGTACACCTGTTCTATAGCTTCTTTGCTAACAGGGCCTTTACTTCTTGTCCCATTACCAGAGCCTGCTCGGGATGCACCACTGTGGGCAGCACCCCGCTGTAATGAGGAGGACGAGAGCCAAACTGGATTCTGTATCCCTTCTCTACAAACTGCAGGACCCAATGAGAAATATTCGGCAGAAGCATCCACGCTGCCAGAAAATTTACTAAGGGAACCAGCCCCTCGAGGCTGGTCTCTGGTGTTACTGAGGGAGCCAAATCTGGAGCCTGAAACATAATGGCAGGAACTACCTGACCTGACTACTCAAAAGCCCCCCTCAGAGGGCGCGAAACCAATGCTGTACCGCAGCATAGCATCAGCGACTCGCTGGAGACCGCTGCGCCCTGAAGCACCGGAGGTGGCAGGGTTGGCAGGAGGGTCTCGTGAGGACCCCGAAATGGAACGGGCACCGTGAATGAGGTGTACACCACTCTACTTCGGTCGGGGCTGTCCTCACAGGCCTGACGCCTAAACGTCAAGACCCTTGAACCGAAATTTTCTTCGCCTGAAGAACGGTCCTCAGATCCGGCTTAGGCTTAGACGACTTCGGTTGAGAGGGTTGCGTCTGTCTCCAGTATCTACATGGAGGAACACGAGACGCAGCACTCTCTTTCTGTGCACATAATATGATGAACTCGACGGCTGGGGCTGCTCACGCCCAGCAGCCCCAGGGGGGCTGGACACAGCGAGGGAGAAACCTAATTATATATATATTTTTATATATATATATATATATATATATATATATATATATATATATATATATATATATATATATATATATATATATATATATATATATATATATATATCTTGTATCACCTAACAACGACCGCATGGAATGCGTTGCCGAAGAGACCCGAAGGCTCAAATTTCGCTATATCCAGAACCCCAGCAGATCGGCCTGATAAGCCTGGAGCATTATAATATAGATTTCTATAAACATTCTCCAGCTGACCTGCTGCCGTATAAGCTTTACCCATAAAACCAAAGTAGTTCTGCTTAAACCTACGCGCTGCCTCGGCAAACGCGAGATCCCAGCCACAGAATCTTATTTTTGCAAAATACACTCGAAATCTAAGCGGTGCCTCGGCAAACGCGAGATCCGAGCTAGATTCTGATTACAACATTAAACCTACACGCTGCCTCGGCAAACGCGAGATTCTTTAGTATAGGCTTATGAGCAAAGCAGAGGCTTAAATGATGATACTGGACCAGGTGAAAAAATAGCATTTTCCTATTTTTATTTCTGTTCAGCCTGGGGCATCATATCATAACCGTAATCTTTCAACCCTCTAATCTTGAATAAACATTTAACACGAGGGCTGAAAGTAGTGATAAATACGGTTTATTCCATAATTTAAATATTCAGTGTGTAAATCAGGGAAAAAATGGAAGCCTCGTGGTGGAGATAATGTGATAGAAATAAGAAAACGCTCGTCAAGTTTCTTAGGACGAGCGATTCCTTTTTCTCAGCTGGCCATAAAATATTTAATTTACTAACAGCACGGGACAAAACCTCCACCAGTTCATCATATACTGGAAAAATAGATGGCGAATCTAATTCAACAGTGTGTGTGCTTGCTTTCACTTTCAACATTCTCAAACACAAACCTCCTCGGAGGAAGAATATGAAGGAAAAAGGGCTCTCTCTCCCCGAGCGGAAGAAACCGCAGAGCGTGCTTCCAACACCGGGGAGATAGAGCTGGATCTTCCGGGCAAGGAAGAAGAAAAGGCCCTCGGACCGTTCTCCCACCCCTCCAAAAGATCCTTTTGCGATCCCCAGGAATGCATTCTCCGCGCCGCCTCGGCAAACGCGGGTCCTGCATCCCGTGAGAATCGCGAGCCTGCCACTATATAGTGACAGGCGAGAGCAGAGCATGCAAATCTGGTAGTTTCACTTTCACAATGTTAGCACTCAGCATGCTCTTACTCTCAAACAAAATGACACAAAGCTGTGTGTGTCCCCACCCGTTTAAATAAACGCGGGCAGGGAGGAACACACTGTTTGTACATTTGTTTCGCCATAACGTTTCCGACAATATTGTAACAGACAACAATAAATAGACAGAGACAGTTTGACACAGATCGCTTGCTGAGGCAACAGAAGCTAAATGCCGGCGAGCAGCGGAAGTGCTCTTATCCTTTCCTGGTTCATGACGTCACCCGCCCGTGACGCTCATTCTCTCATTCCATTGGACTAGTTGGCATAGATGCTTCAGACGCAATCACGCAAGAGGCGTTCCCACCGTGTCGTTCGACGCATCTCGAAGTTCCCTTTTTCGATAAAGGGAACTAGTGATCACACTCTGTGAACACTTTTAAAAGAGACATAAAATTATCAAGTTAAAGGGATAGTTCACCCAAAAATGAAAATTCTTTCATCATTTACTCACCCTCAATTTGTTCCAAACCTCTATGTGTTTATTTGTTCTGCTGAACACAAAGGAAGATATTTGAAAGAAAACAGATCTCAATCCCCACTGACTTCCATAGTAGGAAAAAATACATACTATGGTAGTCAATGGGGATTGAGATCTGTTTTCTTTCAAATATCTTCCTTTGTGTTCAGCAGAACAAATAAACACATAGAGGTTTGGAACAACGTGAGGGTAAGTAAACGATGATAGAATTTTCATTTTTGGGTGAACTATCCCTTTAATGTACTTAACTAATCTTAGTTAACTAATTCTTTTGACCCTTAAAAAACAACACAACGACCCCAGTGGATGAATGAATGTCTTCTGAATCTGAAGCCAAACGATAGATCAGATGTAATAAAAATATTAATATTTTTAACTCATTTTATTTTTGTGTAAGAAAAACAAAAAAAATGTAAATACTAAATGAACTATAAATCATTACTTCTGATCTACTGTCATAAGACTGTACACCAGGGAAATGGTAACGTGATGCAAGTCAATTGTGAAGCTAATGCTAAGTGTCAGTGACCCTTCTGTTACTTCTCGAATAGCAATGCATTTACAAATGATAATGCATGATTGTGCACAAAGTTTGCAAGTATACATGGCGTGAAACTCACCAAAGATTAGGGCAAGCTGTCTCATTAAAACATTTACATCAAGTGAATGATTCCTAGGACAAAAAGAAGAAAATAATTATTTCGTTATCTTTAATAAGCAAAGAAATTCGACGTCACAGCACGGAGAACAACATTGAATAGTGAAATAGCTCAGCTGTTGAGAACTGTCTGTCTGACTCTGCAAAAACGTGTTTCGCGCCGTCAAGAATATCCGTCTCGTTTTTTTAAAAACTGATGTCAATTTTGCTTTGGGAATTTTAACAGCTTTACATTATTTGCATGGAAACTAAACAAATTAATCACTACATTTTAATTACTACAATGGATCTGTATATTTCGAGTAGTTTTGTAATTATTCTCCATCTTATGTGCATGATTTTATTCGAATTGATGCATCTGGTAAGATTCGCGTCGTGTAACTTAACGTTACTGAATCACAAATTCATGTAAATCGAGTTAAGGGTTAGGCTAGCCTACTACAAAAAGAAAGCCCAACTAATTTCTAAATGGTAACTTAACTTTAACCAAGCAAAGAAGTCGCAGTAATAATCGCAATTAACATAATGGAATAACAGCAAAGAAATAAACTTACCTTGAACAGTGTCCTTCTTTAAAACAGCCCAGAGGAGTGTTGTTGCGAAACAATTTTGCTGCTTTCTGTTCGAAAATAGACCGCGTTGAAGATGCCCCGCCCCCACGTGCTATTTTTTACAGTCCAAGACTGTTTTTTCCAGGAACAAACTGGTTTACACATAAATGCTGTAAATTTACGGCAAGTAATTAATTTATGGAACATATACTGTAAATTTACAGGATTAAACTGTTTATTGAAATAACAGTATTTTACTGTTGGAAATTGGCTGTATTTTTACCATACACTGCGGCAAATGGGGCGGCAGTGGCTCAGTGGTTCATGTAGATTGTCTACAAATCGAAAGGTTGGTGGTTCAATCCCCGGTTCCACCTGACCAAGTGTCGAAGTGTCCATGAGCAAGACACCTAACCCCAGCTGCTCCCGACGAGCTGGATGGCGCCTTGTACGGCTGACACCGCCGTCGGTGTATGAATGTGTGAGTGAATGGGTGAATGAGAGGCAACATGTAAAGCGCTTTGGTGGCCATTGTGTCTATGAAAGCGCTATATAAATGCAGTCCATTTACCATTTACCATTTACCATATTGCGTGTGAGGATGCTGGGAGGTGGATATTTTTAGCCTTTTCTCACAGCACTTTAAATAATTAAACTTATGGCGGATCTAGAAAGGTTTAAATGACAATCACCAGTGACAACTGGAGATTCACCAGTAAAACCCAAAAGAATTCGGACTTCGAAGTGGGTAGAGAGAATGCGTTGGACCGGCCCACGCGAAAACAAGGATAAACATCGACACGGCTTTTGAACTCCGTGATTTGAAGGGGTTCAAAACGGACGTAGAGACGGCTTTTTTTCTGTTGGACAGCTAAGACATTTCAATAGTAAAATCGTGTAACAGTAGCACACTTGTTCGCTTAATTCACGTGGCCTTTGTTGTAGCTTTTTTCGTTTTGCTATTATGGTAAATATTAATTATTTTGTGCTAGCTATGAGAGGGAGCAATTTACCTCTACTCCAAGAAAACCAAACACGCCTCCGTTGTCAAGCATTGGATCTGAATCAGATCGGTAAAGTGAAAATTGTCTTAAGATGTTAGCGGAAGAGTTATATTATGGAAAACACTTTTATGTATAACAGGGATTCAGTTCATAAACCGTTTATTTCATAGCACTATGGTTGTTATTTGTTTGTATGTTAACTGCTCTACCATGTTATCTGCTGTTATCTACTGCACAGAAATGGAAACTGAACTACAGGTAGCCATAATACGCATTAAATGTAGTCACGCAATGCTGATGTTTTTAACATTAACAATTTGAGAACAACGTATAATTTGAAAGGTTTGACATGATATGATTAAGCGATCCTTAATCAGCACGATTTACTGCAATGCTTTTTTCCCCTTAGTTGATCAGAAAAAGTGGATGTTAGGCCTGCTTACTTGTTCAGATTTCATTTTCCGATGAAAATTCTTCTGTTGTCATGGTCATACTGTACTTCCAAAAAGTAGAATGTGTGATTCTGAATGCCAGTATCCACACCGGCGCAGTGACTGACAGACGCGCAGTCTCCTCAAAACATTGTGTTCATCCGCGCAGTTTCATGCCGAGGCACAACTCACATAAAATTTATAATTCCGCGAATAACTGTAATTACAGATTTCGAACAGAGATGTCGACAAAGAGGAAAAACTGTGGACTGCAGCTTTAAGTATGAGTATCACATGTGTATCTTTATGTTTGCCATGTGTTTTATATACCCCTATTTCAGTTCAGTTCTTTGTCGGTTCTCGATTGTGGATTATGTTGGTTTGTGATTCTCCTATATTCCCCCTACAGTCTCCTGTGAGTTACGGCTTTATAAAGACTGTTTTTGTTGGATACTCCTGCATCCAGTTCATGTGTGCTGCAAGTCAACCGTGACAATACAAAAATAACTGCTAATAATGTGAAAATCTTTTGGAAAATTTTTGTTTAGGTTTAGTTAGAAAATATGAGTGGTGTTCGAGACGTGGGTTGTGGGTGGTGCCAATGTTTCGCTTTGCAGATGCTAAGGTGTTCTGGGTGGTTAATAGGGTGTTTTGTTTTATCATCCCCTATAGACAAAATCATAAAACTGGTCGATTGTACAGTAAAAGTAACAGCACACCTCTCCTAAACAAGCCCCATAATCTGTTCAGATCCCTAGCAAATGTGCAGTAGTAATAGTGAGGCTTTTTTGGCTCTACTAAATATAGAAAAGTGTATATGTTAGGTACTGCAACTGGTCACTATTGTTTTTATGTTATTTCTTTTCAAGATTGTCATCATTTTTAATAACATTTTTTTCAGATTACTCATAAGACAAATATATATTTTTTTACAAATATTCCATGTGGTCTGAAATACCCCATGTGTAACGGTGTCCTATAAAGGCAAAACACAGAAACGACACATTTTATATGAAGTACATATAGCATGTCACACTAATGGATGTTGCTGTCACTGCTTGACATTTCATGTCAACATGCATTGACCATTTCTACATTTCAATTATATGCATTAGTTTGTGGCAGTACTGAAATGTTTTGAGGTTTGAGTCATTGTGTGTGTGTGTGTGTGTGTGTGTGTGTGTGTGTGTGTGTGTGTGTTGTGTGTGTGTGTGTGTGTGTGTGTGTGTGTGTGTGTGTGTGTGTGTGTGTGTGTGTGTGTGTGTGTGTGTGTGTGTGTGTGTGTGTGTGTGTGTGTGTGTGTGTGTGTGTGTGTGGCGAACAGGGTTTGTCTTGTATTATCAGGCATTAATAGAATTTTCCCCAATCCGTCCTGTGCTGATCTCACATACAGTATAAGCCAACGCAGCACCCAGATAATCCAATATTCCCCTTATTAGATTTAAACACCTTGCCTGGAAAAAAAAAAATACAACCATTTTGAACTAAGTCTGTCAGTCACTGAATAAAATCTCTGTAATGAAATTTAAATTTTCCAGCAGGAAAAACCTGTCTATTTCACTCTCGCCAGATCAACCCAGAATGTACTCTTGCATAATAGATTGATCCTCAGACAGCATTTGTTGAAACACTTGCTATTTCATTTTTACTTTTGGCTGCTGTATGCCACTTCAAAACCCCATAAATAAACTTAAAGTCTGTGAGTGAACAAGACCAATAAAGGCCATGTTGACGTGTGGAGACTGTTTACTTCAGCGAAAAGATGCCCATAAAATCAGCAGGTGCCGCAGCTGTTCTGTCTTTAGGAAGGTAATACATGCATGGAATGAAGGGGAACCAGTCTGCCATTGGTCCACTGCTTTTGCAAACCTTCAGTTGAGTATGACAGTTCAGTTTTGACGTAACTGTACATGCTGCATCATATATGACATCACTGACCTGTGACCTCACATCTCTGTCTGCAACAGTGTTGTTGAAGAAACTATAGTTTGTCAAATTAGAAGTTACCCTCAACTTGAAGCAGTAAAGCAGTTTTCTGTGTAAAACATATGCTAGATGGACGTCTTTGTCCATTTCGCTCACTTCCCGCCTCTCTTGCAGATCTTGTGAATCACAAGGCATTCAAAAACAGTGTGTTAAGCATAATTTTTTTCAAACTCGTTGTGTTGAGTTTTTCTCCCATTCCACTGACATGCGTCTGTGAAAAATGCGGCCTATGTGAACTAGTCTAGCAACTCTTTTAAAACAGTAGTTAGCTTCACTATACAAGCTACTATAACCATATTGAAGCAATTTACCAGAATGAATCGAAAAAGGATGGGTAGCACTATTTATTATATTTTTTTATTGTAATACCAAGTACTATCAATGCAAATATAATTGATACCAATAGCAATACAATACAAAGTAAAAAAAAAAAATAAGATGAGAAAGAAAGGTAAGATGGGTTATTATAGCCATTTTGGAAATTTTTGAAAACAGCTTGTAAAATGTTTATATACTCAGAAAAAATGCTACAAAAGCCGACACTGGCTCTGACCTTTAAAAACGTTATATACTTTGTACCATTTAGGTACCAATGTGTACCATTGAGATACTAATGCACTCTTTAGGTACAAAGGTGGACCTTTTGAAATGGTACTGCCCCAGTGACGGTTTTTGTACCTTTTATTTCTGAGCGTCTTGCAAAGTGGATCATATACTTTGAGTCAGTTAATCCCCAGTACTGGTCTGCACACTGTTACAGAGGTTAAATGTTTAGTGATTATAACGGGAGGCTCGCCACATAATAATACAAGATTAGCTAAAGAAAATGGTCATGACGTTTTATGTTTCCTCTAATCATAACATATATTTTTTCCCATCAACAAAATTGCACATGTGGGCTTGAAGTTTCCATGACGAGGGAAGGCCTGTGCACGTGAGGTCTCCTTGGGAGCGAAAGTTAAAGAGAGCAAAAGAATAAACACACATGTTTTGTTTTTAGTGGCCTTCTTATCCATGTTTATGAACTGCTTTTTACCCCAAACAACAGAATACATAGTAATAAACAGACAAACATATCTGACTGAGTGTGTGAGAGCTGTTTTTAAAAGTATTGTTCACATTAAAAATATTATTATTACTCACCTTCATGTCTTCAATCATGTATTTTTTTAAAAGATTATCCTGGCCACCCTTTTAGTGTAATGGAAGTGAATGAGGACTGGCACAGCTCCAAAAACTCCAATATGACAAAAAACAAAACAAAAACAAAACATAACATAAAAGTAACATGGGCCCTATTTACACCAGGTTTTAATATGCATTTTGGTCGATCAGGTCACTTTGTTATATATTTTTAAATGTTAGTGGTCCTTATTATGCAATTTTAACTTTATCATATTATCTTAATTGTGTAGGGCTACAGATGGAAATTCGCATTGTGCTAAATCTGGTGCAGCCATCTTTTTAATGTAACTGCACATTGTCCTGATATAAATAAAATAAACAAACAAACAAGTGGATGACGCTAAATACAGGTATAAACAGGTCTAAAACGCTTTGAGCTTGTCTACTTTCGACCACAAAAGTGGTTGTGTTGGAAAAAAGCATTTTAGGAAGGTGTGACTGAGCCTTAACTTTTATAAAGAATATCTTTGTAGGTTTGACACTTTGAGCTTTGTAACTCTGCAGATCGTATACTTGCACTAACAGCTACATAACACACTAAAGAAAAAGGAAAACAAGAAATCGCATCATATGACCCCTTTAAATAATCTTTATGCACTGAGATTATTTTTAATTTTCAAATATTTTCTCCAAGCCGATGTGCGATGGGAATAGGCTGAAGAATGGCATCTAAAAAAGGCGTATTATTCTCCACATCACTGATCCTGTTATTGGACAGGTTACTTTTGCGATTTTGTCTAGCTCAACCAGACAATGGTGGGTTGAGTTAGTGTAAACAGCTATTGCCAACAAGACGGGCTATTTGTACTTAGTGTTAGTGTTTCGTCATCTGGAGGGTCATATACTGTAGCTTTGGGTGATGAACAGACTGAGATTGAAGTCATTGTTCAATGAAAATAGAAATACATCCTTGGTGTATTAATGAAAGTTCATAAATTGCTTAATGAGTTAATGAGAGTTCATAAACAAATCAGATTGTTTCAATGAATTGGTTGATCCAGATCCATTTTTCAGATCCAGTTCGAATTACAGGAGGGATTGGGGGGTACTGAAAAAAAATTATTAAAATATAATGTTAGCCTATCCAAAATTGTATGAATTTAAATGCAGTATTACCATCACAGACCAACAATTCAGGAATTAACCTAATGAAATACGATTTTCAAACCCTCACTCCCTGGTTTTGACTGCCATGTACATCACCATGCATTGTGCTTTGTGGTAAATGTTATGAGCAGCTCATCATCTAAACAGGTTTTCAGAACTGTCTTAATTTGGTTGTTCATAGTGTTTCTCTCATCTATAATAAGGTCATAGTCTAGCTAGCTAGGCTAAAAGCACCAAGCAAATATGGTCCGTATCTTGGTGAAACTAAGCCAAGAATGGTTGTCGGATTGAAACGTGCTCAAATGTGTGGGTTTGAACTGCTGCAGAAGCTTTCGCAGAATTTCGCATATAGATTAGTGGTTCTCGTGTGTAAGCCTATATAAAATGGAGAGGGACGTCACCAGTTGAAATAGCTGTACCCCCCCCCCGAAGCTCACGGTATAATTCGAACACTGTCCAGATCACAAAACCATTCTGACTCATGAAACATTTGCTTCCTTTTTCGAAGCTTGTAAGTTTCCATTCAACATAATTGCATGGAAAAGGGCAACTAGCACATTTTTCAATGTCCTTTTGGTTTGCATAGAAGAATGAAAGTACATGGGTTTGAAACAACGTGAGAGGAATTGGAGGAACTGTTTCTCAAACAGAGCAGATCAGAAGAAACCAGCCCTTATAAAGTCATCAAACAATTGAAAACAAATTACTTGATTTGTTTTCTCCTAATATATCTGGCTTATCACACAAAGAGCGGTGGGAGCGGGGAAGAGAAAGAGAGCGATAAAGAGAAAAAGCCTTTTTTAGGAGTTGTGTGTTGTAATGCTTCTTTTGAGTATGGTGATGCTCACATTTTCCATTTTGCAAGCTGGCAGACGGACTAGCTGGCTCTCAAAGAGGGGGATGAAGGGATGAGGGGAAAGAGAGAATTAAAGAGGTTGTGTATAAATACTTCAGCATGAGCCAGATCCTGTAAATGTTACAGTTTGTGGAGTTATGGGATCAGGGTGAAGCCCACAGCTGCATGAAGCAGTCTCAGTCTGTTACTATATGAGTTATAGAGCTCATATGTGCTGAATGCATGGAGAATTGAGCAACCCTGCAGCGTGTACACTGTGACCCAACGCAGTTTCACATGCCTTTGATGTGCCGTGATGGGACAGTTGTCCTGGTGCACTAATCCAGCTAAACCAAATCCTCATTCAACCATTGTAAGAGAATTGACTAAACTGTTCCCAGATCTTTAATAGTGTAAAGGGTGAGCTCTGCCAACAATGCCAGGCAGGGTGTGAATTCCAGGGGGGTTTGACCCATCAATTAATGCTTCAATCCAAAGGAAGCTAATATAAAAGGGGACATCACATAAAATAATAATTTAGTGGCAACACATTTGTATGTAAAATGAATATATATTTTTAAATGAAATAATGAAATAAAATAAAACCATTTATAGTGGTAGGGAAACAAATAATACAATGCAAAAATAATAATAAACATGACAAAACAGTGCCTAGTTATATATCACACAAAACTAGGACAAAATGCAAAAGATGTGAAAAACAGATTGTATATAGTTGTACCATGGTCTGGGTGAATACTCGATTCTGATTGGCTGCAGGGTGTCCATTAAAAAGTGATATAGGACACTTAGTAAAGGGGAAACTGACTGTTAGAAATTAATAAATAAATGCGCTGGCGACATCCCCTGTGAGTAACCATAGCAACAGGCAGTCAATAAACTGAAGGGTTCTACGAGCTGAGCGGACTATAAATATCTCCGCTTGCTAAATAAACCGTCAGGCGTAACCAGGGAATCCAAGTTATTGTTTGTAAAAACTTTAGATTTCGATTGTAAAACTAATTAAAATATAAACTAATGTTTTAAAAATGTGTTATTTGACAAGTGACCATGGTATAAGCAGGTTAATGCGCTTCAAGGTGTCCATTGTCAGGTATTAATAGACTTCGGCGGAGGCAACCGTCCGACGTCCATTAATACCTGACAATGGACACCTTGAAGGGCATTAACCCTTACTTAATATACTAAAACATTCATAATAGATAGAATTCTCAGTTCCATTCCAACAGCATTTCAGTAACTAAATTTTTATTACAAAATAATCAGCCTTCAACTGATCAGGTAACTTAGCCTGGTAATACCAGACTTTGCTACTTCACTTTGCTTCGTACACAGAGTCTGGAATGGCATAATAGAGAAGTGTTTTCTCTTTCGCTGGGGGGCGCTTGTCTGAAGTTTAAAATCATTGGTTACCCGTAAGCCAATCAGATAAGTTTATTTATGACGTATGTTATGCGCCGACACAGCTGCAGCGAACCACAGACATCATGCATCGAACTCAAATCTATGATTGAACTTACACTGTAAACCTGCTGTAAACACTTGATGATGCGAGCGAAATACACTCTTCTTGTTCTGGCTTTAGTTTGAAAACCCCCGGAATGTTCTCCATAACAGAGCAAATTGCATCCTGTGTCTCGTTTCCCATTTCCGCGGTCGTTTCGGTTTTCGATTTCTCTAACCTACAATGTAAAACTCGGTGCTTAGCGTCTACGTCACGGCTCTCAGCCCGCCCTCTGTCCGTTGATTGGCCGGCTGTTTTCAGGCCGGAGGAAAACTGAAAGATAGGCTAAATTAGCGGAAGTAGGAAGTCTGACGTAGTCAGGCTACAGGTAACTGTAAGTGCAATATAAAATCTCAAGTGCTTTCCAATAGACTGAGAGAGCATAATATGTGTCACTTTATAATTCTGTTCTATATTCGGAAAACAAAAGTTTAAAAAGACTTTAAAATTGATTGTAACAATTAGGATTACACTAGATGAACCTCAAAAAAAGTGGTTGTATAATTGACTCGTGTGAGTTTGATTAATGAAACGGTGAGCTAGCGTCTGTTCTCTTTAGCATGCTTGTATTTGTGTTGAAGAGGCCATTCCCATTAATCTGATTGAGTGTTATTTTTACTTGCAGGATGGAATGTGCATCAGCGCTGCCTTACATGGTTTACTGTGGTGAAAGTGTGCACTCTCTCTCTCTCTCTGTAGACACAGTGAGTGAGCTCAGGGCCAGCAGGTGCCCATGGGTAATGATGCCCCCCGAGGACTTTAAACCTGCAGTTTAACGGGATTTACCCAAGTAGGACATGTTCTTGGAACAACACTCCTATTAACCGATAGGATTTGGAGGATAAGGATAGGGTTATGGGCTTGAACAACACTCTTATTAACCTTTCAATGCTCTCTGATTGTAGGTTGAGACAGAGTTGTTTCATAGGAATGTTGTTCTGGACCAACAAAGGATGCCAATCCCAAAAAAACTGTCCTATTTTGTTCTGTATCACGATGACCTCAGATCCCAGAAAGGCCAGACATGAGAACAATCCACTAAATGCAGACTTCAGGTTCCCCACTTAACATGACCACACAGAACTAAACAAGACCACCAGCACACATTGTAAATGTTTCAGATTTTATTTTGTTGTGGCTACATGTAAACACTTGAATAAGACATCTTGCCTCACTTTGAGAAATCATAATGGTTGCCAGTAAAACACAAACCAGCCACGGATATTACAACAGTTATGAAAAGTCAGTGCCGCAGGTCAAGCTCTGTTTTTCCTCCTATGTTAACCGTGACATGGTTGGAGAGCAAGTCGATGTGCTGTCGCCACATAAGGAGAGATGTCTCTGAAATATTCAGATGGACCCGTCTCTCCAGTGGCTCTGGGCCTTGCTCTCATCCATCTGTTTATTTCCCTGTAAAAAGCACTACAGAATCTTGCCAGAAAATAGCATACGCAGTTACAATCAGCGAGATACTCTCACGGTCACATACGCTTGTACATTATTTAAGTGTATTACTTCAACTATACGGGCTCTTTTAGGTTTGTTCCAAAACGTATAATAAAACATTTTTTTTCTGTGTAGGTTTTACTCTTTTTTTTTTACCATTCCTTTATCATTTATCATTTATCAGATGTCCAATCTGTTTAGATTTTGTTAGTTTTACTCTTATCCCAGAATTTCAAATTTCATAAAATATCCATCATTAAACTTTTTTTCGATGGTCCAATATAGACATTCTACTAACTATAAGTAACTTGTCAACTACATGTCAACTAACTCTCATAAGTAGACTGTTCGGTTAGGGTTAGGTGTAAAGGTTCTGGTTAGTAGAATAAGTTGGCATGTAGTTGCAAAGTTACTTCTATAATGTCTGTAGGAGAAGCATCAATATAGATATTAAGCATCTACTAATCCTCTAATAAGAGTTGACATGTAGTTGCAAAGTTACTTGTAGAATGTCTAAAGTGGACCATCAAAATATAGTGTAACCTAAATAATGTATTATTACGTATAAAATGTTCTAAATGCATTGTGTGAAAATGGATTTATATAAAAAATGCCTGGCCCTCAGTCATGTCATCATTTCCTATACGAGCAACACTTTTGCCACAAAAAATTTTAATTAATGTAGTAGCCATCATATTAGTAATGTAGATTTTTAATAAAAGAGACAATGGTGTCAGAGCTTTAATGAAATATGAGACACATGATGGGAACATTTTTAATGCACCTCGATTTAAATCAAGCTAGTTTTGTGCAAAAAGAGTTCAAATATTATTAAGTTGTGTGTATTCATGATGCATAAAATGGTAGTGAAAGTAGTCTTGGCATTTTATTCCAAAAATGTAATTTCAAGCACAGTCATTTTCATCATAGCACATTAATATGTGCTTTATAAGTACTAATAAACAGCCAAAATATGATGCAAACCCTTGTACACTTTAGCATGCTTTTGAGCGATTATTATGTAAATAATATACTTAAGTGCAAAATGAATATAATGAACTTAATTGCATGTTATCTGCAATTAAATTTTTTTTTATACTTTAAATTTATATTAAATGCACTTAGCTGAACTTTGTGACCCACTTAAGTAGGACTTAAGTTGATCTTGATTATCTTGATTGTCTTTGAAATATGGTTAAAGTTACTGCTGAATGTACTGACAAGCATTTATGGTGTCATGTATTTAACATATATTGATATTTGTAATTAATACACATTTGTTAATAGGTGATGTATTGCAATTTGTAATGTAATTGATTTAGACAAACCATTAAAATTATAATCAAGTACTTTACATTTAGTGGAATTATTACAAAGTGCACTTATTAAAAGTGTATTTAAGTTTATGAAACATAGTCATGAAAGTGCACTCTCTTTAAGTTCATGTGGCGTTTTTTATTTAAATAATCTGCAAGTACTTTTAAAAAAAATATATACTTTTACGTTTGAAGCACACTAAAAGTGCACATTAATACAATTAAACACTTCTTTTTCAGGAATGATCATGACTGTCAGAAAAAAAGACAAAAATGACAGAATTCTCTGGTGATACTTTACGCATTGGACATTGTTAGTGGACACATTAAACTAATGAGAGTGTGAAAGTGTCTCACAGTTCCTGTAGTCACAGCACCATCCCATTTAACAGATCTCATTTGCTGTAATTAGTTTTGTGCATGAAAAGCTCTTTCCGTTTTCTCTGCCAAACTCTGGTCCGGCTGTAGTGACTGATTCTGCATGTCCTTTTTTGGTGTTGTTCAGATGGTCCCCCTCAGACAGTGGAGACAGTGGACTGTTATTCCTCTCTGGTGTATAACCAAGTGTCCAAACAGGATGTGCTGTCTTTAGCAGAGGAACAGAAGCGATTCTTTCTCTAGCTTTCTCTCTGGACTCAACAGCCTTAAATCTGAAGCAATGAGAACACATTACCAGACCCGTGTGGAATCTGCACCCGCCGTGTAGTTTGACTGTAGTTTAACTACTTTCAATTATGAGTGCATGTCTTTGTTATGGATGTTTCTGCTTGGACTGTCAGACCTTTACACGTGTCATTAACCATCTATGCACTTCCTCAGTTGGGACGAAAGGTCATCCAAGTGGTGATGTTGACAATATGCGACTGTGTACAACATGCACCTAAAATGGAAGCCTATTAAATGTTCTTTCAGAAGATTTACTGTCCACAAGATTAGCTCCCATAAACACAAAGTGATTTATATGCTTATACAAGGAAAATGTAGGAAAGTATTCTTTATCAGATACAAATTTATTACAATAGAACATTTATTAGAGAACAAATCCTCCTTAAATTAACTTTTTTGTGCAGTCATTGCTAACTGGAGTTGGTGTGATTTCAACTGATGAAGTGGGTGTAATAAAAAACACTCTGTGACATTTTTATGAAGACATATAAGTTTGCGACGGCATGATATCATACTCTTGCTCCAGGATTCCCATTGACAGACTAAGAGATCTAGCTGACAAAACAAACCTTCCCCTGTGAAAAAAGAAGTGCACTTAATAGTATTAAATGTACACTTGTAGTGTACTTCAAATCTTAAAAAGATATTGGTAACACTTTACAATAAGGTCCATTAGTTAGCATTAGTTTATTTCTAACATGAACTAACCAGGAACAATCCATTTGTTACTGTATTTGTTAATCTTTGTTAATGTTAGTTAATACAAATACAGCTGTTCATTGTACGTTCATGTTAGTTCACAGTGCATTCACTAATGTTAACAAGATTTTAATAAAGTATTAGTAAATGTTGAAATTAACATGAACAAAGATGTAGTTAACTAATGAACCTTATTGTAAAGTGTTACCCATATATTTATTATGTTCTTGCAGATACTATATATGGACCATAGTAATAACGTTCTGTCACCATTTACTCCCCTTCATTTCATTCCACACCCAACAGACTTTCTTTCACCTTGGAAACACAAATGACGATATTTTGGTCACACTTTAGTTTAGGGTCCAATTCTCACTATTTACTACAGTATGACTTCTGCCTTAGTAAACTCCTTATTTCTTATTAATTGTTAGTAAGGTACACTGTAAAAAAATATTTTCATGATTTGTTATCACAACTTTTTATATTTTGTCAAATCAACTTAGATAATTAATGTAGTTCAGATAACATAATATTTTGAGTTTCTATTTATTAAACCAGTCTCCTTTGTTGTATTAACTCAAAGTTTTAATTTCAATTAACTAAAAATTTTAAGGCAACCAGGTAACTTACTTTTTTAAGTTAATCCAACTTTTTTTTTTTACAGTGTAGTTGTTAAGTTTAGGTATTGGGTAGGATTACGGGATGTAGAATATGATCATCAGAATAAGGCATTAATATGTGCTTATAAGTACAGCCAATATCCCAGTAATATGCATGTTAATAAGCAACTAGTTAATAGTGAGAATTGGACCCTAAACTAAAGTGTTACCATATGTTGTGGTGCGTTGTTGTTTGTTTAATGACAACTTTAGCAATAATTAATCAAACTTTTTTTTTCCTTTGCAGCAAGACCGGGCATCAAGGTAAGATTCTCTGTTCTTTGTCTAAAAACATCATTAGATAAATGAATAAAAATGTCTTACTAAGTGATTAATGTGAATGAGCAGGTCAGACTCCAGTGGAGTGGAGTCTCCGTCTGACAGACTGTCCGCTCGGACCGGCACATACACACGCCGAGAGAACAGACTCGCCTCTCTCAGCAAAACAGACGACAACTCTGCCAGCAAGGACTATAAGAAGGTCAGGATACCTTTGATTAATAAAACACTTCATGACGTTTATTATCGATATTTTTCCTTAAATACTATCCCCAAAGTCAACCCAGTTATATGACACACACAATGCTTACAGTATGTATAACCTTCATCTTACAAGTTTTAATGTGAAGTTCCTTTTTAATAGTTAATAGCATTCTTTGTTTATCCAGTGGAGACCATTAGAAGTCTTCTGTTGACCAGCGCCAGGAAAGCAGCTCCCAGTGGAGATGCTAATTTAGTCTCTTCTTGTTTGCTTCACTTTATCAGCTGTATGAGGACGCACTGGCCGAGAACGAGAAGCTGAAGTCCAGACTGGACGACAGCAAACTGGAGCTCACCAAAATACGCTCGCAGCTTGACAGAATAACACAGGTGAGAGAACAGTCAGATGGGGAGAGAGATCTTCTTGCTATGGCTTGAATCATCAGTAGGACCATCATCTGCCAAGAGGAGGGGCCTGTGTTATGAACAAAAGCACACACTGGCCCTCTGAATCCAGTCGGGCTCCAGAGGGTCTGGCTTTGGTAAAACTCACAGCATCTGTAAGGAATCACACGCTGTGAAAAAAGCCAATAATATATCTATACTGATCCAGCAGTAATTGCTTTTTAAGTATTGTACTTTGAATATGTATTTAAAGCACCTTCATTTTGTTCTTTTACAGTTTTGTTTCTGTTTGCAATTCTCTTTTGCACATTAATCTTTCGTGAATGTGTTTCAGAAGCAGGACAGACTATCAGAGAGGTCCACTGTATTTGAATCAGAGAAAAGGGTATATATATATATATATATAGATTTATATATCATCATTATATAATCTTTATTGACACTTTCTGAGGAATATTCTCTTCACTCTTGATTAATCTTGAGCTGATATTCATTCAAGCTGTTCTCATAGTACCTCAATAAACAATGTTTCCTAACTGTTTTAAATTCTTGATTCAGCTTTAACATCTAGATTTTAATTTAATTTGGATTAATATGCTTTTAAAAAAATTATTCAATTATTGTTACATGAATTTAAATAAATTATTAATTATTTAAATACATTTGAATTTTACAAACTATTTTTGTATATCTACTATGTAATAACATTTAAATTAATAGTTTGATACAATGCACTTATTGTGTACATGCATGTTCTTTTTTTACATTGTACTTACTGCATGTAATTAATTTATACAATCATATATATAATGACACACCTTACACCTTAACCCACCCTTAACCCTACCCAAACCACCAAACCTGTCCCTAACCATACTGTATATCAGCAAGTGTTTTGGGTAATGCTCTGACATTATTACACTATTACTTTGTTTTACAGTGTCCTTGTTACACGTTACATGCAGTGACTATAGTAATTACTATACATTGTGCATACGAACATAACTAACCTTAAACCAAACCCCAATCCTAACCTCAACCCTCTAAAAAGTACATGCAGTTAATTATTGTTACTTTAATATACAATTACACTGCAATATAAAATAAACACAAGGACATTGTACCTAACATTTGACTTTCTTAATGCAAGTACATAGCAGTTAAAGACACCTACTAAGGATTAGTTCACTTTTTAAAAAACTTTTGCTGATAATTTACTCACCCCCATGTCATCCAAGATGTCCATGTCTTTCTTTCTTCAGTCGAAAAGAAATTAAGGTTTTTGATGAAAACATTCCAGGATTTTTCTCCATATAATGGACTTCAAAAGTAGCCAAAACGGTTCAAGGTCCAAATGACAGTTTCAGTGCAGCTTCAAAGGATTTAAACATACCAGACGATGAATAAGGGTCTTATCTAGCGAAACGATGCGCCATTTCGAAAATAAATAAAACCGTTTAAGTATTATTAGCACAAATGCTCGCCTTGCTCTGTTCTCCTGTTTCGAACTCGTTCATCAAAATGAACAAATCTTTTTTCGAGTCATTTTGTTCATTCAACGAACGAAATGACTCGAAAAAAGATTT
The DNA here is from genome assembly GCA_036326025.1 of Chrosomus eos. Taxonomy (NCBI): domain Eukaryota; kingdom Metazoa; phylum Chordata; class Actinopteri; order Cypriniformes; family Leuciscidae; genus Chrosomus; species Chrosomus eos. The sequence continues at coordinate 9,059,947 of CM070837.1, read as the reverse complement.
GTTCATTTTGATGTTTAAAATCCTTTGAAGCTGCACTGAAACTGTTATTTGGACCTTGAGCCGTTTTGGCTACTATTGAAGTCCATTATATGGAGAAAAATCCTGGAATGTTTTCATCAAAAACCTTAATTTCTTTTAGTTGACTGAAGAAAGAAAGACATGGACATCTTGGATGACGGGGTGAGTAAATTATCAGCAAAAGTTTTTTAAAAAGTGAACTAATCCTTTAAAGTGACTTATTTGATTCTATCTAACATTTTATAGTTTATTTTGAAAATTGTAAAATACTTTTTTTGTCTGCTTGTGTAGGAAAAAGAAGCATTGGAGAAAAAAGTTTCAGACATGGAAGAAGAATTAAAGGTAAAAGGAAATTGTCTATTAAATGTGTCTTTGTGCTGTATTATTCTGAGCCTGAGGTGGGGTGACTTTCGAGAGCATGTTAACCTCAAAATTCACAAGAAAATTTCAGATCCCTCGATCCCTCGTAGATTAAGTTTAACAGCTCATGTATCTACCATGCCTGTTTTAACCCATGTTAGCCAACTCTGCCGCCACCATGCTTGCTACTAGCCATTGCGCTCTGCATCAGTGCTGTCAGCGAAGCTATAGCATCTCACAGCTGCAGTTATACACGGTGACCTAGTTCCAGCTACGCCGGGGCCAAACCCAATCCAGCACAGAGACACGGCACGGCTTTTGTTCGGCATTCCAGCAGTAATTGCACATAGCTGGCATTTTGAGGGGCCAAGAAGAACACAGTGCCAAATGTATGAAAGGCTAAATCAGTGTGAGGCAGATGAGATATCTGCGGCTGCTGTAGTCTGCCAGGCTCACTGGGATAATTCGTCCATGTTGCAATTGAGGAAACAAGGTTTCTGGGTTGTTTCGACTCAGATTAGTTCAAAGTTGATTAGATTCGGCCAAGATATGCGGATGACAGTGTCATTTATATTGCAAATTTGCAAAGAGCTTTAGTTCCAGAACACCATGGAGGGAATAAAATGTATTTATGCAGCTATTCAGACGCTGACGGGTAGGTCCAACAAACTCACTTCAACATTAGAAATGAGAAGCACTTGTGTTTGTTTGATCAGTGATGTCACTGTTGCCCCAGCAGACGCCCTCAGTGAGGTTTCGCTACCAGTCCTGAGTTCATCCTCAGCTGGACTGGGGGAAAGAGGGGCAGATGGTGAGTGGTTTTGCCCCACGCGTGGTTGCCTGCTCACACACACCAACACACACCCATTACTCACGGCAGTACAACATGGTGTGGTTCATTTAATCACTTTATGTCTCTCGTAGTCACACATTTGTATTCATACTCTATTTTTTTTCTCTGTAAAGCTCTCAAAATAACTTGATCTCTTACTGTAATTCCTTGATAGCAGGATTACTATCCTATAAAGACAACGAGTCATGCCACTTTTATACAGTACAGATTGTGTCAATGCAACTTCACAGTAATACACAGGAAAATAACGTAATCAGTAATAAAAATTCATTATATATGAGACATAAAAATTCGGCTGTAAAGCAGCTCTAAAAATGAGTGTCAGCTCATTCAGTTGAATAACTGTACAGTTCATTAAAGTAACACTAAGTAACTTTTCCTCTTCGGTCGCCCTACTGGTTGGAAACAAAATTGTCTATTGCCGCTGTCGTAAATAATTAGCCTACCGTCGCACGCACGCTTGCTGTTTATCCAGCACCGGCTTCAGAATGAACGATGTCCACAGACAAGGTAGAGTATGTTACATGATTTCATGAAAGGATGATTTATTGCGACATCAGAAAAGAAGAAAAACGAAATAATGACTATTGTAGCGCTTGACGTAAAACAGTCGAATTCTGTAGTTCTTTTTGTGCACGGGTTCCTACCCGAAACCCGAAGTTACATAGTGCCAGTAAAAGCGATACAGACCACGTCAGGCTATGGCAGACGTGTCATTTAACTTATTTTAAGTCGATGTATCATCACAAGGGTCTTGGAAATATATTATGAAGGTTGAAAAACTACTTAGTGTTACTTTAATGAAATGGGTTCAATTCTGCTATAAGCAGCTCTACAAAAGATAGTGTCGTTATTTAGCTAAATTCAGTTTAGTGTTGATTCAGTTCAGTTCAATAACTGGGTAAAGTCCATCAATTATGAAATGGGTTCAATTCAGCTATAAGCAGCTCTACAGAAGACAGTGCGGTTCTTCAGCTCAATTCAGTTCAGTGTTGAATCAGTTAAATTCAGTAACTGTAAAGTCAATCAGTTTAATTCAGTTAATTGTTGTTTCAGATCAATAACAGTGTAAATGTTGCAAAATTCATCAATTATGAAACCAACTTCAATGCAGCTATAAAGCAGAAATCAATAATGTCATCAAGCAGCTAAATTTAGCTTAAGTTTTGTTCTAATCCAAAAGTCAGTGCTGTCAAATAAAAAATATTGCTGAATATTAACAAAGTCCCTTTAATGCAAGTCATTTCACTCTGCAGCCATCTTTGAAACGCCACTCTGCCGCTATTTCAGTCATGCAAGTACAGCTCTTAACTCTTTGAATTAAATGTCATATTTAATATAGTTTAAATTAATTGAAAGTCTTTGAGATGTGCTGGAGAAAACTTCACAGAGTACTGGACTCTTGCATTGTCAATACAAGATATTAAACAAAAATTGATGCACCTCTTGATGGAAATAACATCAGATTTATTTCTAGGGTTAAAAGAACTGTTGCCAAACATATAACATGATAGAAACATAATAATGACTAAAATAATGATCCAATCATAGACTTTTGAATATTTGAATCCAAACAGCAACTTTTTTTTTGGCCGGACAGTGTATATAAGAGTTTTATGCTTATCAGAGTTGTTAGCTTAGCAACAGAGCCGATCCTCCCTATACACACACTACGCAAGCTGTGTAGGGCCCCGCAAATTACTCAAGGCCCCGCCTCGCCCTCGTGTCAAAGCGCGTCAACCAAAATTTACAACATCGATGAGATAATTAAGCGGAACTATCCTTCTGGTCACGAAAAGAGAGACTGAGAGAAAAACACCTTGTGAGTGAATTGCGCGAACAGCGATCATGCAGACTTGTGTTCTCTCCTGTCCAAGTTTAATGTCAGCAAAGAACAGTAAAGTTAAGTTCATGTGCATCTCTGATCTCTCTCTATCTGTCTGTCTAACCAGCCCGATCTCATGAAAGCGTGTATCTATACCACGAATTTAATTTCTCGTGCCATTTATACGCCAAGAATAGTTTTTGATAGATATGATAGGCCTACACAGTTTTTGCGTGCATATGATACGCACTTTTTGCGTGTAATATGCATGCACTTCACACCTAATCCTAATCCTACCCAAGAGATTTACAGTGCGTAGCATGCACGCAAAAAACATTTTTGGTGTATAAATAGCATGAGAAATTAAATTTGCGGTATAGATACGCACTTTCATGAGATTACGTTTGATAATACAAAGGGCAACGGTGTTTGTTTATAAACTCCAGTTCGGAAAAGATAACCGTATTGCGCGTTAACATGAGGTCATATGCGCATGCACGAAATTATGTTTTATTAACAAAGTTCGGGAGGAGCACGTTCAGATAATTAACACGGGTGGTGAGCACTCAGCAATCAATGATTAAAACGTGTATATATAGACTCAGCAGTCTCACCTCATTTCATTGACAGTTTAGCAGCGTCCCTCCACCACCCCTTCTCCACTCTTCTAGTCCTAAACCACTTTACATACAGGGGGGAGTACTCTGGGTTCGGGCGAATTCCGAGCTCGGATCCCTCCCCCCGGACAGCACGCCAAATCTAATTAAACTTTACTCCCTTTAATTGTATGTAAGTGTGAACTCGTGAAATGAAACACGCACTTTCCAATACAATGGGCGTAATGGCACTCCTCATGCGCTTATACTTTTAAAACAAGACAATGATTATCTAGTCTCCAAGTCAGTTTAGGTACAGCTCTTCAATAGTCTCCAAGTCAGTTTAGTTACAACTCTTCAATAAAGCAAGATGGAAAGCAATCTATTGACATTGACTATATTGCATTTAAAATATTGATTGGCTGGACATACTGGTCAATATGGATGCACATCCCTCAGTAAATAATAACCATCAGGTATCAATTATTGCTTTTATCATTTAAACAAAGTGACATGCAATGGCAAGCCATTTTAGCTTTTATTAATTCACAGGATGCATTTTTGATATCAATAATTAAATTTGTACTATTTAAAATGTGAATTATTATTTCTGATAGCAGGAATTACATTTTCATTAGCACTAACTAAACGAGGGAGGATTGTAGTGGGAGAACTGGGGTGTCAAGTGTGACTGTGTGGCAATGGCAAATGGTTTACGTGGCTCATGGGTCAGGTAGGAGGGCCCCTTAACAGATTTTTGCTTAGGGCCCCAGGGAGGTCAGGATCGGCTCTGCTTAGCAACATGCTAACGACAAACTCCATCCTCTTGTTCAACTTATGATGTATTGAATACTGTTTCAGAATCCAAACCTCGACTCCGTTTCAATTGAGAATACTATATCAGAAGCTGTTTTTGAGCACTATTTATTCATATCACACTGTTAAGCTAAAATAAGGGCTCTTTATTGGCAGAGATGGTTCCATGAAGAACCTTTAACATCCATAATACCTTTTCAAAAGCTTCTTTGAGGCAGAAAAGGGTTCTTTAGATTATTAAAATGTTGTTGACTAAAAGGTTCTTTGGGGAACCAAAAACGGTTCTTCCATGGCACCAGTGCAAAAAAAAACCCAAACATTTTATAAAGGGGGAACCTTTATTGTAACAGAGATGCTGAATAAAGGATTTTACTCAATTTGATGCCTCAGCCATTTGTCCTCAACACATCTAGATACCATGTTATGACAGATTGAGTCATGGCTAACTGAGATGCCTGATATGACATGCCTACCTCTGTTTGTCAAAGCAATACGTCACTTAAGAAAAAAACCTGTTCAAATATCTGACTATAGATGCTTTTAGAGACAAAACAGTGAATCATGAAAGAGATGCTGGATGTCATGCAGTTCTCTGTTGGTTTTCATGCGTTGGAGAAACTCAGCAGCCTGGTCCCAGAGCCGTAAGCCGTTTGGAAACGGTGTCAAACCTCAGGGTTTCTCCACATGCTGGTTCAGGAAGTTTCTGAGGTTGACCACAGATGCCTCACGTCGATCATTAATCTCCACACTGCGCTGTGTGAGGCTTTTAGAAAACAAAATAGTGGTGATTACTACTGTTTAAAAGCTGATGGCAGAACTTCCCTTCGTTAAAAGCTTGATTTGATTTTATGTGAGTGGTCATGAAGATGTGTGCAGGCCTGTTCTTCTGTGTGTCTTGTGAATGACTACAGTTGCATGTGCTTTGTGTCAGTAGTTTATCCAACTCAGATTTATGTTCTCAGCTGATTGTCTTTGCATGCTTATGTTCCTATTCTAAAGTCAACATGAAACACTCATTTTACTTTCATAATGTGACAATTATTATGGTTAAATATGTCTATATGAAGCAGTTTTAACCTAGTCTGACTGATGGCAGAAGGTCTGGACTCTATTGTAGCTTTCATTGGCCAAGGACCGCCCAAAAGGACGTCTGATCGATATGTAATGCAACCAATCACAGTTCGTTTTGTTCCGCATCATGTTTAGGCGCGTGAAAATTTAATGAAAAAAGTTGATGTCGCTACAATAACAGACCGATGCGCATCTAATAAATTGTTAATTCAAGAACTTTGTGCAAGTTTACTGGAACATGGGGCTGCGAACTTCACATACTTTTAAAATTCAACGTTTAGTTGATCCTTGTACGCGCTATTGTCACAGTTGTAAACCCAATGGCTTTCTTCTTTTACGAGGGATTTTGGTGTCACGATATTTGTTTCCGATAAAGAACGCGACACACACATCTCTTGGACATCCTGTAGAATTCAACCAATCATATGAAGACTTTGTGCCATTCAGAATTAACCTAATATTTTTTCTAAATTCCAATTGACCGTTCGCAGGCCCCTCCCCCAAAACGGCCATTGTCCAATCACACATCATAGCAACCGTTACTATGTGAGCAGCTCCGTCAAACATTGACTCCAAGCAAGCTGGTGAAGCGGTGCGCCCACTGCGTTTGTAAACCGGACACTAGATACTCCGAGAGATTGTCTGGACGAGTTGTGTTCTTTTCGTTCCCAAAGCCGAAAACACAACGTGAACGGTGCCTACGATGGATAAAACAGTGTGGACGGCCCCACTCCCAGTTACATGTGTCGAACATGGTTCACTCGCGAACAGCGTGCATGAGACTGATACACTGAGATTAGTCAAAGAAACACGGAGAGAGCAGATCAAGAGGATCCACAAAGGAAGTACGTTTTCTAAAGGGTTGTTGTTAACGTGATATTTTCGGGGGGAAATGAGCAGCAGTCACTAGCAGTGCAGGACCTGTACACTAACGTACAGTTTAGAAGAGTGCACGCTCGCAACGGGGAACGCATGAAGCTTACTTGACAACATCAGTTCATATAACGTAATCAATATCGTAATGAATAGAAATAACCTTAAATGTATGGTTATCTGCATCTTTCCGTCTCTTATGTATAGTTAGTTTTTAAACACGAAAATCGGATTCAGCATGACACGCAAGCGGTTGCCGTGGTAATGAAAAACCTGCTTGTTAAAGCGAATGTATAATCCTGTATCTGAGGCAAAATTACTAAATATGCAGCGCGAATTATATATTTCTAACTCCAAACAATTAGCGACTGAACCAGCGTATTAAATCTTCTTCAAGGCTGTAATTTACTGGTTGCATTTGAGGTACAGGTCATGGGGTTTCTCAGATTTCGCTTGAGACCGGTATATTAGCCTCAATAGTAGTCATGTCTCCTTCATTGCGTATTTTTATATTTTGAATATATCCCTCCACTGCATACTGTAACCCATTTGGCTCGATCTGGAGGATATCGCGGAGGTAATTGCTCGAAAAAAGGTCACAGACACGCACGGGTATACCTCTTCCATTCATGGCAATCTGTGGCGCTGGTCGTGTTTGACCATTTGTTTGACGGGCGTAGCAACAATTACTAGGGGGCGTGGCTTTTGCGAACGGTCAATTGAGAAAGCAAACAGGATGCAGAATTGCAATTCAAATTTGATTGTAAGGAACAATAATGGAATGAACTTGAAGAAAGTCATATAACAGTAGCTTTTAACAATAAAAGGAAAGCTTGTGAAGACAAACTTGGAATTTTGACTTAAAAACAAAAAAGCCTTTAAGTTTGAAGCATTGACTTTGCTTTAACTAACTCAAGCACACTAATGCTGTCTATTTTTTTCCCCCAAACCCTCTTACACTCGCTCTCGCCCTCATCATGTCTGGGTCTCTCTGTATCTCCAGACCCTTCCTGCTCTGACTCGACTGCAGGCTCTCCGCAGGGGGAACGCGCGCCTCCTCGTGGAGAACAAAGCCATGCTGCGCACCCTCGCCCGCCTCTCTCAGACGGCCTCTCTCCCCGAGACGGAGGATCTCTAGTCCTCTGCTCGCTTCTCTGTCCCTTCCTCCCTCCTGTTCTCCGCTGCACCCTGTAGTCCTCTTCCTCTGCACACCTCTCAGGCAGGTCTCGCTCATTCATTTCTTTCTGTTGCATTGGTAAAGCTTTTTCGTCCATTCTTTCTTTCTCGCTCTTTCTCTCCTGGGTCTGGGGAAGGGCAGCCTCTCACATTCCTCCTGCAGGCGATGGCTTTGAAGATATTTATAGATCTTCCAAACCCATGACCAAACGCCTCTACACTCCAGCAATGTCCAAATCAATTCACAGCCGCTGTAGCTTCACATTTACAGTCTATGTGAACACATAAACTCACTGGTTACCGAATATTGGATACCAATATTACACACAGTTAGTAAACAAGTAAATCAAATAATTTTTAAAATTACTCAAAGTTACACAAACAGAATAATGATAGAATGAGCCCCCCCCCCCCCCCCCCAAAAAAAAAAAAACAGAATAATGATAGAATGAGTCCCCCGCCGCATTATACATTAGAAGTCAGCCAAGCCATGTAATAAAATATGTGAATTAAGTAATTGTAAAATGATCTGGTATATCTAAAAGTTTTCTTTCTAAAAAACATGGGATTTGTTCCTTTATTGATTAAAGCCATCATGAATAAGAAAAAAATGTAGGGTGGGACTTGATATTGTACATTGGGATTTGATTGGATGGTTGTGGTTTGCTATTGGTGGGTCTCATGTGAGTGACAGGTTGTCCCGCCCTCACACCAGTAAACACATCATCAGAGAAGAGATGTTGCTGCAAGAGCGATGCGAAGTTACTTTGATTAAAGATTATAAGGAGACATGAATACTAAATAAATAAAATAATTTATAATAAACACTGCAAGATTTTTTTTTTTGTCAACTTTGATTTCATGGTGACATTAAAAACATAGCAGGACATTGTCTTCTATTCATGCTGAATGCCAGTACTGTCCACAGTGCTATGAGCCTCTATTTGTGTGCTGGCTTTTTTTCTCGATAATTACATTTTTTTTTGTTTCGAAAAATCTGATATGAAGGCATAAGTGGCTGGGTTTGCTCTCCCATTAAAGTGTTTGTAGTTCTGGCACTATTTTACTCACTGCATTAGGAGAAGGGGTCTCCCTTCTTTATGCATGAGCACACATTCACATGGCCATGCTAAATGCCATTCCTTTATAAAGGGCAATTTGAAAATCATATTTTGTTGTGTTATGATCCATTGCATGTTTGATTACTTTTTTCTTTTTTACACCTAAGTAATGAATCATGCTTTTTACACATAAAACGAAATACAGTCACATGAGATTATGAGATATGAGTAGTCTGTAATAACTATTTTATTCATTATAATGTTTATCCCTATCTCATGGGCATCGCTATTTTGATTTCATATGAACACGAAATAGTTAAAAATCAAAAGCGTTCATCTCTCTCAATCTCGTCTCTCATCAATCTCAGGTTTTGACAGAACTCAAGTCTGATAACCAGCGGCTAAAAGATGAGAATGGAGCCTTAATCAGAGTCATCAGTAAACTTTCCAAGTGAGGACGACCGGTTGAAGAGGGAGGAGAAACGCTGAACAGAGAGAGTCCAAATCTGAGAACTTCAACCTGACCATTGTCTGTGAAATGGTTTGTGTCATCTCTTACTCTTGGTGCAGAAGCTCCAAGGTTAAAGGGATAGTTCACCCAACAATGTCATCATTTACTCTGTGTGACTTCCTATCTTCTGTGGAACGTAAAAGTACATGTTTTGAGGAATGTCACAAGTGTTGCTTTTGCTGATACAATGAAATTCAGTGGTCACCAAAACTCTTTATTTTTATCAAAATGTCTTCTTCTGTATTTCGGAGAAGAAAGAAAGTAACCACCTGCTTACAAAAAAAAATACAGCTAAAACTTGCTTAAGATGGTAGGTGGATTTACATGTATTCTGGCTTAAACTGGTTGAGGTGGTTGACCAGCTTGCTAGTGGAGCTGAGGTCAACCATCTTAAAGGCCTCAGTATACTCACAGCTAAGTTATTTTTCGTTTTTCGCTTAGGGGGTAAATACACGTTTGAAATACCTTTGTTGCAGTATACTGTTAGCGAACATCCTGGCGTCAAACTACCAATGGTATTTCAAAGTTGTTTACCACCCGAAGCAAACTTTTCTGGAAAGTTTCTTTCAAACTCCCAAAATGAACTCCAAACAAACTTTGCTTTGGCCTGGTTTTGTTCTCAATTACGTCACACCAGTTGAAGTATATCGATGCCTTAATTAACCTGGTTAGAGCTAATGATCCATTTTTGCTGGTGAGGACCTGGTTGGTTAACAATGTTCCAAAACACAACTTAAACTAGTTAACTGGTTTCACCACCTAAAGCTGGGTTGACCTGGTGTTTGCAGGATTCTCAAATAACACTGTAGCCACAGGATTGGTTCCTAAAAACTCCCTCAAAAACATCCAATGAATTTAATGTTTTCTCAATGCCCTTTCTAAACTCTAAATGTTTCAAGATCAGTGTACGAAGTGCTACAATCCATCATGAAAAAAAAAAAAAAACAGAATGAATGTCCACACTGGTCCAGGCTGGTTGAAAGGTCTTAAAAATAAAGGTTCTTTATTGGCATATTTGGCACCATGAAGAAACGTTTACAGCCATGGAACCTTTCCATTGCGCTAAAGTTCTTGATAGTGGAAAAATGTTCTTTAGATTATTGAAGTCATGCTGAAACGGAAGTACCAGCAGATCTTTTCTTCCATATTGTAACAGAAGAGGAGATGTGGGATTGGTTTTGTGCATTGGTTGTTGTTTGGGTTTTGAGATGTTGGCGTTGCACTCAAAAGTGGAGGAAGATGAACTTGAGCTTGCACGGGTGGGATTTAAGCTTTGGCGTAGGCCCCATCCATAGCTCGCCTCGCAATCCGAGGGTCCGGACTCTGCATTTCCTGCCTGAAGACGAAGGCAGGGGCGCAGCCGACCCCCTGGGAGGTATAGGAAGGGACCATCCTGGTGGTGGTGGGGAGGATGGAGGGGAAGGAACCATCTTGGAGGTGGTGGGGAGGATGGAGGTAAATGAAAGCATCAGCATCTGCGAACTCAAACATGTGTAAGTACCGGTCTTTTATACCGCAAGTATTAGACATGATTAGATAGATGAGATGAGAATATAGTAAGTGACGTAGCAATTGAGTCTTCCTGGCAGTACTTAACGCTAAAGCTTCTATTTCTGTACGCTTCGGATGAATAGTGTTGGTGTTACAGGGCCTGAATCTTGACATGTGGTTGTGGGTGTTGCGCATAAGTTTACTCAGGTTTTGCGCTGATCTATATAAGTGGTACGCACATAAAGCCGTCTCTCAAACAGCTTGCGGTTGCTTGCGAGTACCAAATTTGGTTCTTTTTCGTTTCTTAATGTGCTTAAACGGACAAATACACACAAAATGATGTCCAAATGCACGTCTTGGTGAGTATTCAGGTAACACAGTCAGTTTTGGAATGTAAATAGTTGAGAAAGAAAACGTAACAGTATATTGGATTGTGCATGCGCTCTTAAAGTGACAGCAGCCTGATAGTAATTCTTACCTGAATTCTATAATGCAATTCTATACTGTTAGACCCACCTGAAATTTGCTCAAATTATCAAAAATGATGTGATAATAATAAAAATATCTATATGGCAGTACAAGATGACAGATTTCCCTGTGGTATCGAAAATGTCCTCCAAGGTATCGGATCAAAATTCCAGTATCGTGACAACACTAGTAGAAGCCGGAAAGTCCAGTTATGACATTTTGATTAAATATTAAGAGTAAATAAATACATAAAAATGAAGTGATTTCCTGCTGATTAAAAAAGGGTTCTTTTTAGAATTGTTCATTGAAAGGTTCTTTGGGGAGCCGAAATGGTTCTTCTGTGGCATTACTACAAAAAAAACCTAACAAAAAAACCTTTTTGGCTCTTAGATGGTACACCAGCATAAACATACTTTTCACCAGCAAAATGTAGTTTGTGAGACTGGTCAACTAGGCTTTTGGTGAAACTGGTTGACTAGAAAATGCTTGTTGTTAAGAAGCTTTGTGGGAACACCATGCAGCACACCAGTCATACATCAAGCATTCAAACCACAGCATTGTTCACCAACTTCTCTGGCCTTTCAGCAGAGAAGAGCTATACAAACTGCCATTCCTTTAAAGAGTATTTGATCATCTATCACATGCAATTGTCCTGAAGCAGGCGGTCTAATGCGGTCCAGTATGATCTTCAGAAGCTCGGCCAGAACATTCTAAACGGAATGTTCCCACTGATGAATGATGTCACTCATTGAACTCGATTCCTGTTCACTTTTACAACTATAGTGTTTATATATGAACTGACGGGCTGAAGAACTGATACACCATGGTACCATTATTGAATGTGTTTTATATTTATTTATGCCTTTTTGTTTGTAATTAAGAGTATCTATATGGATAAAACAGAAAACACATCACACATACAGTATAATATGCCATTTTAAATGCTTTGTGTTCATTTTTAACCTGTAACCTTGAACCAAATCTCACAGCACTTTGTTTATGATTGTGTTTTTTGTTTGCCTGTTACGATTATTAATAACACTGTTAAATGCAGACAATGTAGTCAAGTGCCTTTTTTGGTGCAGTGCTGCCCTCTGCCTGCCAGCATCATCACACAGCCATTTTAGGTTCCACCACTTCACTGGAAGGTTTTTGGTGTACTTATGCGCTTCTGAAATTACAATTCATTTATGTGTAATGCCAGGTGTGCATTTAGATTTAAATTCCATCAGCCATTTCTTATCAGACCATCTATTCCTTTTCCCTAACAAAAATAAACTTAAAGTTCATTTTATTAAGTATAATTTTCAAGTATACAAAAAAGTGATCAGATGTATAACTTTAAAAAGTAAGGAAACCCCATTGCCTTAAAACTATCAAGTATGATCAAAACCAATCAACTTCCCAAAACTTTTTTTTTTTTAATTACGCATGAAGTTTATTTACTTAATTTTAAGTCAACCGGTTTCCTCACTTTTTTTAAGTGAAGTCAACTGATCACTTTTTACAGTGTTGTAAGTATACAAATACCCGTGTACTAGCAGTATACTTACATGTATTATTTAAACAATTCTTGGGAGTAAATTGGCGTGCTTTTAAGTGTTACTACAGTATCTGTGAGTACATCTAACTTTTCTTCACTATGACAACTACATTCAGTATACTTGGAAAATATATGTGAATTTTACCTAATAAAATAAACTTGAAGTTTACTTCTTTTTTGAAAGGGTTTTTGAAGTCAGTACCACCTTTTATTAAATATCTGCTACACATCGTCAGAGCTGTAATAGATAAAAAAATAAAGCAAACAGAGAAGAAGTGTTAAATAACGTACAACAACATTATAACCAGAATGAAGTGTAATTAAAAGGCCTTTATTTTCTCATTTGTTTCAGTACAGAGCTGGTAACACACATGATAAATCTGTAGAGCTATTTGGTTCCCTTGACGTCTTTACAAGGATTGCTGAGGCTCATGTACTGTCCACTAGGGGGTTGTGGGAAGAGTCTGTGAGCAACGTTTTCTCAAAGTGTCCCATCAAGGGCTAAAGCATGCGATTGATCCACACTAGGCACGACAATACAGACATGAACACGCACACATACGAGAACACCGAAACAGGTACAAACATAGCCTGAGGGCTAAACCCTCGCAGTCTCCCACCGACGGAAAGAAAACGACCACCACAGGTTGAAAAAAAATAGCATTTTACAACTCCAGAGAAGCAGAATGAAAAGTGCAAGAGAAGAATCAAATAAAGAGACAAAATGGCAGGCTTGAAATCTTTTCCCCCAGAACTTTTGCTATGTGATTAACCAAAGCAGACATGTTAGCATCGGCTAGCATTCAAAAACAAAGGTGAAGTTTCTGTTATGGGTGTTAGAGCAGACTCTCATTGATTTTGTATGACATAAAACAGTCACAGAGCATTAACAAAGACAACTGAGCTGGTTTTGTAAGCCGATTAATACATGGAGAGCAAGATAAAGATGAAATCCATCAGCGTTTTTTTTTAAACTGCTCCCACATATCTTTGCTTGCAAGTGACAACTCTATGGTTGGCGATCAGGAATGTTTCAAACAAATGTTCATTGTGCATGCTGCCATATAGGCAGAATGGCAGTGCTCTAGTAATTCACAAAAAAAAAAATGATTATTTATTAAAGGGACTATGCATTATTTTTTTAAAGTCACACACAATCACACTCAAACCTCAAGAAATGCTGATTGAAATGACTTGGACAAGCTGAATTTCTGCTTCATTCTGTTGAATCTTCTTGTCCAAATGACATGATACACTTTTCAGTTTTCCCATAACGAATTTGGGATTGTGAATTATTATTAAAAACAAGAACTTTTACATCCTGTGTTTTCATGGCCTGTCAGCCGTTCTAAACCTCCTTTTTAATGGCCCTTTTAATAATGCATGTGTGTACATACATAGTGGAATGGCAACGAACACATGTGTGTGTTCATACAGACGTCATAGCACACTTTGTGTTAAATCAAGGCGTTTACACAACTCAATATAGACTGAAATCATCATAATAAACATCAAGACACATTTTGAACAGGACTATTGCAAGTTAAACTGCTGATAATTCTTATAACTTAGCACATTTTAGGAAACAGTGTGGCCCCGTAGCTTCACAGACTACATGGAATGTCGAGGAGGAACTTCGGCCTATGAAAGGAGGACACGTTTTAGGATCATCTATATAGCTGAGCTCCAAAGATTTAGCTCAAGTCTTATGGCTTTATCTTAGTCACACTCGCACACACAAACTTACTGTTTATTGACTAGTTAAACGCTGTTATTACGTAAAAGACTCATAAAGAAAAGCTTTTTTTTAAGAAAACAATGGGGACTCCAAGTTTTCTGTAACACGATTGATACTATTGTGCTCTGGCGACTTTGTCGCCAAGGTAGGAATCAGTTGGTCCGAAAAAAATCACGCAAAAATGACGTAAAGTCAGATAAAATGGCAGTAAACGTGACTTCTCTCATTGGCACTGACAGTGAATAAGAAGGGAAAACAATATAATAAAAAGTGTTAGTTTTTCATGATTCTGTATGATCCAAAGCTTTCAGACAGAGATACTGATTATACTGCTGATTACAGGATCCTACAGGATGGAGGAAAATATTCACTTGGAGCCCCCGCTGGAATTTTTTTACTTCCCAACAAACATATTAGGACAAAGAAACATAGAAATGTTACTCTGAAAATAAATATAAATATAAATAAATAAATTAATACATAAACATTTTGTTCCTTAACAATATTAGTAGACGGCAAGCATGCGGCTACGTTTTCATTCTATATTATTTCACACAAAGCACTTAACATACAGTATTTGCTCATGATGTCCAGGCATGGATTGAATCTGAAAATGAAGATTAGTCTAGTTTACTTCATATTCTCTCCAGTACCCACTCACAGAAAATAAATACATATTTGATTTGATTAGAAAATATACACAGTATCTTATCATCCTCCGTTTTGTTATTAAAATGACAAAGAACACCTACTTAGGTACACAATATATTTTTTGCTTCATCTCTGAAACATGCACATCTTTTTTTGTATTGTAACATGCAGTATCATAAAGTAGGAACTATGCATATATAGGTTAAACTACACGCCTATGGGTTTGGGGAGGGGGTGTTAGTTGCAAGTTACGACTTTTTTTTTGTGAACGTTCTTTGAAATAAGGGACATATTCGTGTAAGAGATTAAACCTGAAAAAATGACATTGACAGAGTAAACAAAGACAGTGATCCCTAAATGATGTTTCCATACTAGCGGAAAAAAATAAAAGCATGATGAACAAATAATCACACATTCATTAGACCTGCAAAAATTTCGAACAGCACTGTGAATGTGGACGGAAATACCTGCTATTGCAACTGAACACAGCCTGTCAGAAGAGCTGCTTCTGTTTTATCAAGGGAAACGTCACTGAAGCGACTTTTAAACAAAGATTCTTTCAAAGTCTTCAGGCCTCAGATATTTCAGTGACACAAAATGGCTTCTATGTTTATGAAATTAACTAGGATCAAATAATTAGCCCCGCCCCTAACCACAGCAGATGGTGGAGGGAAATACTTAAAATTTTAAGACTTAAAGTTAATGCTCATCCAAAATGGAAAATTCTGTAATCATTTACTGGTATGACTTTTAGTTTTTTTTTTGTACATACAATGAAAGTCAGTGGGGACCAATCTTGTTTTGGACCCCATTGACTTTCATTACTTGGGCAAAAACTGTCCTAAAAATATCTTCTTTTATGTTCCACAGAAGAAAGAATGTCAAAGCGGTTTGAAACGACATGAGGGTGAGCAAGTCATGACAGAATTTTTAATTTTGGGTTAATTGTGTAAATTCCTCTTTCTCACACAAAGCTATTATGGGATTTCTGAAGACTTGGAAGCATAGAGCATGAGCAGAATTGAGTTCTTTTATTGTGTTTCATTATGATTTCACGATTACAGACTTAAACATAAAATTGGATAAACTACTGCAATCATCCAATCTGATTGTGGCAGTAGTTATGTTTGCATGTTTTTTTGGTGGAGGATAAAAGCCGCTAAAGTGACGTTTCCTAACGAGAGTGAGTTTTTAATGGGTTACAGCATGTACACAACAAAGTCTCCCTCAAATCCACTCGTGGGTCTTTACATGTAGTTTTTGGCCTGGTTTAAATGTCTATACTCAATAAATTATGCTCCACAAAAAGGTCTTGATCCAAATCAGGTTTGCGAATTTGCTTAATTTCCCAACTACTTAATAATTGAACCGATATCACAAGGTATCATCATTGCCAAAAGAGTTTCTCCAGGCAATATGAGGATAAAACGCACAAAGATTTACTTCTCCGTCGGTCTTAAGCAAATCATATTCTGAGATTCACATCCTCGCACAATGACTCATCATACTGTAAGCCCTAAAGCAGCTTTCAGTTGATACAATTTCCCTTTTTAAACAAATGCAAACTCTGACAGCTCATATTGAGATTGATAGAGCAACATGTACAGAATGCAGTTCCAGTAGTGCAAATAAGTTCAGTGGTTTGGTAAGATGTGCAGTAAATACACACGTACTGTAACAGTACCCTCCATCAACTCTTCTCATAAATCCATAAGAACTTCTGGTTTAAACAAAAAAATGATGGAAGTTCTCAAAAGGAATAGTTCACTCCATGTTTTTCGAAACCTGTATGACGTACTTTCTTCCGTCGAAGACAAAGGGAGAAATTTTGAA
This sequence comes from Chrosomus eos, assembly GCA_036326025.1. Taxonomy (NCBI): domain Eukaryota; kingdom Metazoa; phylum Chordata; class Actinopteri; order Cypriniformes; family Leuciscidae; genus Chrosomus; species Chrosomus eos. The sequence continues at coordinate 9,043,063 of CM070837.1, read as the reverse complement.
GAATGTTCAAGCTGCTCTTTTCCACACAATGAAAGTGAATGGCGACCAAGCAAGATGTTTATAGAATTTTGTGATAAACAGATATGATATGGGTTCATATGATATGTTGGGTTCATTGGGGTTCTATATAGAACCCTAGGGTTCTTGACTCAGTTTTAAAGAATCATATATGCTAAAAAGGTTCTGTATACTGAGAAATGTCTTAAATTATTGAATAGTCCTTGGTAACACTTTATTATACCGTGTCCTTGTTACATATGTTACATGTAGGGCCTACTTACCATAGTATTAAAAGTAAATTATGCATAATTACATGCAACTAACCCTCAACCAAACGCTAATCCTACCCAAACCCTATAGTAAGTACATGTAGTTGCTTATTATTACTCAGTACTTAAATATATAATTACACGGTAACAATGACACCTTAAAATAAAGTGTAACCTAATCCTTTCATGGGTTTTTGTTTAATACTGATAAAGTATGTTTTCGAGCTGTTTAATTCATACAATTTAATTAGCATTAAAAATTGTTGAATGAATTAAACTAAGATCACATGGAGGAAACCCCTAAAATATTATATGAAGCGCCTGACCTTTGAGGTTCTACATCTTTTTCTTCTAAAAGTGTATGGCTTTAGAAGACTTGGAATATAAATAGATCATTCATATATTCTGAAGCTTGATGGTCCCCATTGACTACCATGGAATGGAAGAGAGCAGCGTGCACATGCTTTGAAACGTCTCCTTTAGTTTGCCGTAAAAAAGGCAAGTGAGTAAATGATGACTTAATTTGCTTTTTTTTTGGCGAACTATTCCTTTAATGAGTGGGTTCAGAACATCGAAAAACACACAAAAACTCCCGAATGCAGGTACAAATAAAAGCAGGTTAAAATCGAAGCATTGACTGGAACAAAAACACACCTTCGTTTAAAGTGCTCAGGCAGAAGACATCTACAAGAAATCAACACAAAGAAACAAATATACCGATGCTAACAGGAAGACGTTCCTGGAAGCTAAGAATTGCTTATTTCGTGATGTTTCAAGGCTTGTCTCCTTTTTGTCAGGGTTTGTTAGGATGTTGGGCAGTGGAATAAGCCAGCTGACAGCTGGAACCGAAGAATGGAAGAAGAGGTTGTTTTGCAGGCAGTGTAATCGACACCTGAAAGATACCTTCTGGTTGGGTCAGGAGCATCAAGTCCAACTATCTCTCCAGTCCCCATTTCCTCTAGTTTTTTTTTTTTTTTTACTTATTCATAATGATATCCATTCTTCAACTGTCCTTTCAGACTCAACAAACGTAACAATTGATTTTATCTAGATGACCAGCGAATCTAGAAGGAATGTGTTAAATTAGGCAGTGGAAGAGGCAGTGTTTTCTATCCCTGGTCCCCGATGGAAAACTTTGGAATGCTGTTGATCTGTTGGATATATGGGTGTGAATGTGAGCTTAAATCTCTTCTGTGAATAAACCTCAAGGATATACAGGCCTATGAGCTGGGCCTGTCTTCAAAAACATCTGTGGAAACAGTCTCGTTTATTACACTATCTCATTTTAGCAGTTGATGAGGCCGAATCGTCTTCTTTAATACCTTTAGGCTGGTGGCCTATGGCTGTAATTCGGTGCTGACTTGGTAAGATGACATGTAGTGCATGTTGAAAAGTGGAAGAAAGAAAGGGAGGAGGTACAGGAGAGAGGGAAGGAGGGAAGGAAGAGGAACAGGATTACTTCTTGGCAGTGAGGGCTGCTAACGTGGCATCCACCTCCTCCTCAGGTTTGAGTGGATGCCACTGAGCGACGGGCCTGCGTGGGTTTGCCAGCATGTCGGACCAGTGCCGAAGCTCAGTTCCCTGCGCTTTGCTTCCCACCCAGATCTTCCCGATGGCGTCGTTCTTGCCGATCTTATCGTAGTCGAGCACCGTGACCACAGCTTGTATTTTCTAAGAAAGAAACAGATATTGTGCTCAAAGTTTAAAGGAGCACTAAAAGGTAAACTCTTGTGTCGAGCCGTGTAAAGCGTACCTGCATCTGGTCCTGTGGGATCTCAAAGCTGAAGGACTCGTTGTAGTACGGGTTCAGCGTGTTCTTCTTCACAGTCGTCTTCTTCTTCTTCAGTCGTTTCCCATTTTGCAGAAGATGAATCTTCACATAGGGATCTGTAAGGGTTTACCAGTGCCAGTCGTTATGCAATTATATACGTCATAGATCTATCTATCTGTTCTTTCTGGTATCTGGTAGTCCTTTTCAGCCGTGCGATATTCACACAATATCAGAACTAGAACCATTTGTATCACTCTGCTTGCGGCGACTGTCATGGCGGTCGAGCAAATCCACCATATTTGAAAAAATATATATATTGTTGTTGTGTCACGAAATGTAGTTCTCTTACGAGAGTATCTCTCGTACTGCGTAATATCTTACGCTATGGGGAAACACTCTTTCCTCGAGATATTGAAGCCAAAAATTACCCTTAATTTTTTTAATCATGCAAAACGCTTTTGCAGCAGCAAGCAGACAAGGGCGAAACAGCTCGCGCGCCCATTGGCTGCCTCGCTGGAAAAGCTGCAGCCTATCGAGTGAAGGCACTGCGTGACGTAATGACGAATGAAGACGCTTCGCGCTCATTTCGTCATGTCCCGCCAGTATAGGCGTGGTCTCGCCCTATGAATACCCCTCGATAGCTGTATTTCTCTGATTTTTCATTCTTCACGCGAAGCTCACGCATCGCGGGATCCAGAGTGAGAAGCCGCGCCGTTGACTTGTAGCCTTCTCAGCGGGACGTGCCATCTTCTGAAGTCGCTGGCCCAGCCGCCTTCAACTGCCGTACCTGCTGCGCTTTCCGGCGTACTATATCCTTTTACTCTGCTAAGTGTGTGTGTGTTTGCTTACGTGACGCAACACCCATTTCTACTGTTCTAAAAGAGCTGCGTCTTTTTAAAGATGCTTTCCTGTGGTTCTTGCCGAGCCCCACTCAGCGACGAGGACCGCCACGTCATCTGCGTGTCCTGCCTGGGTGAGGATCACGCGGCCACCGCGCTCGCTGACGGCGGATGCCATCATTGTAAACGCTTGCCTATGGTGACTCTGCGGACTCGCCTGGCGTCGTTCTCCGAGCCCGCATCCCAGCCCGCCGTGATGCCGCGCCGCAAGAAGCGCCGCGCCCTGCGCGCTCCCGAGCTATTTCCAGCCCGCCAAAGCTCGCCGGTTCGCCCGCCAGCTTCGCCGGCTTCGCTCGAGTCGCTCCCAGACGGACAGCGGCCGCCGTCTGCCGCCGCGTCCGCACTTGAGCTCGACAAACTTACCGGAGACGGCATTGAAACTGAGCCGATGCGTCCGCTCTCTCAAGCCGTGGATTACATCGGCCTGAATGGTGAGATACATTTGTGGCTAACGCTATCCGAGATGACGGAAGCTGAGCGCTCCGTGTTCCTCGACGTTCTCGCTCTGCTGGACGCCGCCCCCCTCAGCGCGGGCCCCAGCCGAGGATTGAGATAAAGCCCGAGGTCTCAAGGCCTTCCTAGTCTCTCTAGGAAAGCGACGGTGTTCAGTTCCCGCTGCGGCCGGATTTTCACCAAAACTTCTCGCTCGTTCAGTTCCAAGCAATGTGACTGTTCCAGTGTATTTCGCAGTGAGCAAGCTGGTTCCACAGCCCGCTTGCCTGCGCACAAAGGCCGCCGTTTCGGCTAACTAGCAGCGCCGCCAGGCCCGAGATCAAACACCGCGCTCTCGCTCTGCTGGACGCCGCCCCCCTCAGCGCGGGCCCCGGCCGAGGATTGAGGTAAAGCCCGAGGTCTCAAGGCCTTCCTAGTCTCTCTAGGAAAGTGACGGTGTTCAGATCCCGCTGCGGCCGGATTTCCACCAAAACTTCTCGCTCGTTCAGTTCCATGCGTTGTGACTGTCCCAGTGTATTTCGCAGTGAAGCAGCCGGTGTCTCAGCCCGCTTGCCTGCGCACAAAAGCCGTTTCTATGGCTACCCAGATAAATCCAATAAAGAGTGCATTTTCTGGTGTTCCGGCCTCGGCCGATGGTGTTACGAGTGTTGTAAGAATGCCCACGTCCCAGTGCCCATTCCCACACCCAGACACAGCCCGCCACGGTGCAGGGCTAGCACAAATAAAACCAACTCATGTTGGTTGTGCAGAAAATGTGGTGAACGCGCCCATACAATGCCCGCTTACACTACACGATGCGTGTCCCTTGGTTTCTGTAAAAACGAAACTAACACACCTTTAGTCGGCGCGAGCCGACAGTGTTCTCAGTGCAGTAAATGTGCCCGCTGTTCCGCATTTCCTCACTGACACGCCGAATCCCACGGGATTCACCCCCGCTCGCTTTCTATGCACAACCCGTCACAGAGAAGCTGAGCGCGGCCAGGCTGCCCGCTGTGATTAGCGCGCACCTCGCACGCTGTGAACACAGCGTTGATTCAGTCGGCGCGAGCCGAGCATTCTCCGTGCAGAAAATGTGCCCGCTGTCTCGCGCCCGCATTTCTCACAGACACTCCGAATCTCACGGGATTCACCCCCGCTCGTCTTCTCTGCACAACCCATCACAGAGAAGCTGAGCGCGGCCAGGCTGCCGGCTTTGATCAGCGCGCGCCTCGCACGCTGTATACACAGCAGTGATTTAGTCGCGCGAGCTGACAGTATTCTCAGTGTAGAAAATGTGCCGCATTTAGTAAATGTGCCCACATTCCCTCACACGCGCCGAATCCCACAGGATTCGCCCCGCTCGCTTTCTCTGCGCGTCCCGCCATAGAGAAGCTGAGCACGGCCAGGCTGCCCGCTGTGATCAGCGCGCCCCCCGCCTCGAACGCTGTAAACACGGTGCTGTGTTCCCAGTACACAGGGGCTCTCGAGCCGCCGTCCTGCCGCGGCCAGAGCCCAGATTTCATTCTACCCCTAGCTATTCACGCAGACGCGTGGTTAAGGCTTCCCGGGGTATCAGAATGGGTGTTGAACACTATAACGAGAGGCTGTTCGCTACAGTTCGCTCGACGCCCCCGCCGTTATACGGCGCGAGTCGAAACTACGGTGTATAGCGAAGTGTTTCATCTACTTCGAGCCGAGATAGCGAAACTACTGAGAAAAAGGGGCTATAGAACCTCTATCTCAGGGCGAAGGGGGCTTATACAGCAGATATTTTCTGGTACCGAAAAAGATGGTGGGCTCAGACCCATTCTAGATCTACGACTGCTGAACAGAACGCTCGGGAAGCGCCAGTTCAGAATGCTTACGACCAGGAAAATCCTCGCGCAAGTGCGCCAAGGAGACTGGTTCATGTCAATAGATCTGAAAGACGCCTATTTTCAAATACAAATAGCGTCCCATCAAAGGCGATTCTTGAGATTCGCCTTCGAGGGCCAGGCATATCAATACACAGTCCTGCCGTTCGGCCTGTCCGTAGCACCCCGTACGTTCACGTAGTGCATGGACGCGGCCCTCGCCCCCCCTGAGACTTCGGGGCATGCGAGTTTTGAACTACTTGGACGATTGGCTGATTCTAGCTCGTTCACGAACGGAGCTCATAGAACACAGGGCCGCATTACTCGAGCATCTCGAGGAGCTGGGCCTTACAGTCAATTGGGCGAAAAGCTCACTGCTCCCCAGTCGGAGAATTTCCTTCTGGGAACAGTGTTGGACTCGCTATCCATGACAGCACGCCTGTCACCGGAGCGCGGATTAAATATTCAGCACGTCGCGAGATCCTTCCGCCACGGCTCTATAGTCCCGCTCAGAAGGTTTCAGAAAATGCTGGGTCTGATGGCCTCAGCAGCCTCCGTACTCCAGTTGGGCCTGCTCCGCATGCGCCCACTGCAGCTATGGCTAAAAGCACGAGTTCCCCCAGGGCGTGGACCGCGGGTCTATTTCGCCTCAGGGTCGACCTTCAGTGCGTTTCAGCTCTGAAACCGAGGAAAGTGACCGGCTGGTATCAGTCAGGTGTGAGTCTGGGGATCGCCTCGGGTGTGAAGGTGGTGTCTACGGACGCCTCCACATCGGGGCGGGGAGCGCTGCTCGAGGGCAGACCACTAGCTGGCCTATGGTCAGTACGGGAGAAGCTCCTTCACATAAACTGCTTGGAATTAATGGCAGTCGACAAAGCGCTAAGGCGCTTCTGTCCCCAGATAATAGGCCACCACGTATTGGTCCGGTCGGACAACATGTCAGTGGTGGCGTACATAAATCGCCAGGGCGGCATCGGGTCCACACGCCTTTGCAGGCTGGCGGAACCCCTCTTGGTCTGGGCCCAGCGCAACCTCCTTTCTCTGAAAGCGGCGCACGTGCCTGGGCACCTGAATACGGGTCCAGACAAGCTGTCCAGAGACAACGTCCCGACAGGAGAATGCTCGCTGCATCCGCAGACGGTCCAGCAGCTGTGGGAAACGTTTGGCAGAGCGCAGGTGGACCTGTTCGCGTCCCGCGAGAACGCTCACTGCCCAGTATTCTTCTCGAAGGGCAGGGACGCGCTGGCCCATACTTGGCCCAGCGGTCCCCTGTATGCCTTTCCCCCGGTCTCGCTCCTGCCTCAGGTGTTGGAGCGGATCAGGGAAAATGGATGCCCAGTGCTGCTTGTGGCTCCGCTCTGGACGAACCAGGCTTGGTTTCCGGTCCTGATGCGGATGACCAGCACTGCCCCGTGGCCTGTACCGTTGAGGAGAGATCTCCTCTCTCAGGCGGAGGGCTCGATTTGGCATCCTCACCCGGAACTGTGGTCCCTGCACGCATGGGTCATCAACGGGTACCCGCTAGCCTCCCAGAAGGAGTGCTAAACACGATCGCGCAGGCTAGAGCTCCGTCTACCAGACGACTCTATGCCTCGAAATGGTCGGTGTTCTCTACTTGGTGTCGAGCCTGTGGCTTTTCACCCGTGGACTGCGGGGTTAAGGAAGTGCTTGCCTTCCTTCAGGAGCTGATGGATAAGGGAAGGACCCCATCCACGCTCAAAGTGTACGTGGCGGCCATAGCAACGTTTGCTAAACCGGTGTCTGGCCAGTCACTGGGGAAAAACGACTTAGTCGTGCGTTTCCTACGAGGAGATTAAACCCTCCCAGGCCCCCTTCAGTCCCGGCTTGGGACCTTTCCACGGTCTTGGAGGCCATGAAAGGCGCCCCGTTTGAGCCGATCCAGCTGTCGGATATGAAGCACCTGTCCCTTAAGACGGTGTTTCTATTGGCTCTCGCTTCAGTGAAGCGTGTAGGGGACTTACAGGCGCTTTCTGTAAGCGCGTCATGTCTGGAGTTTGGGCCTAACGACTCAAAGGTCGTACTCAAACCGAGGCACGGCTACGTGCCAAAATCCCTCAATACACCGTTTAGGGCCCAGGTAATTTCCCTGTCAGCCCTTCCGGTTCTCGATGAGGAGAGGGACGCGAGTCTCCTTTGCCCTGTCAGGGCGTTAAGGGCTTATGTGTCCCGCTCGGCTGGGTTCAGGCAGACCGAGCAGCTTTTCGTTTTGTTTGGCGGCCGTTCTAAGGGACTCGCCGCCTCAAAACAGAGCCTATCCAGATGGATAGTGGATGCCATAGCGCTGGCTTACACTTCCAAGGGCCTGCGGTGCCCATTGGGTGTCAAAGCGCACTCCACAAGAGGCGTGGCCTCGTCGTGGGCATGGTATAGCGGGGTCTCCCTGCAGGATATCTGTACGGCTGCGGGCTGGGCCTCGCCGTCGACATTTATCAAGTACTATAACCTGGAGGTGCCCGCCTTACAAGCTAAGCTTTTGGCGGTCTGAACTTCGGGCTTATCGGCCGCCAATGCGGCTATGTTGCCCTTACGGGTCGGTACCCCTACGGGACTTTTATGAAGGAGTGATGCTTCTAGCCTCTCCTCCTCTACTCTATGTGAGTTATGGTGATTATGCACTAGATGTGCCCCGGGCTTGGCCCCGGGACTCTGGTGTTGGATCCCTGTCCGCACGGCGTTTTGTATGGGGTCCCCATAGCGTAAGATATTACGCAGTACGAGAGATACTCTCGTAAGAGAACGTACTCGGTTACTAACGTAACCTCGGTTCTCTCTAGAGAGGGAACGAGTACTGCGTATCTTGCCGTGCTTGAACAATGCTCTGGTTCGCTTCGGTGTACAAAATCAGAGAAATACAGCTATCGAGGGGTATTCATAGGGCGAGACCACGCCTATACTGGCGGGACATGACGAAATGAGCGCGAAGCGTCTTCATTCGTCATTACGTCACGCAGTGCCTTCACTCGATAGGCTGCAGCTTTTCCAGCGAGGCAGCCAATGGGCGCGCGAGCTGTTTCGCCCTTGTCTGCTTGCTGCTGCAAAAGCGTTTTGCATGATTAAAAAAATTAAGGGTAATTTTTGGCTTCAATATCTCGAGGAAAGAGTGTTTCCCCATAGCGTAAGATATTACGCAGTACTCGTTCCCTCTCTAGAGAGAACCGAGGTTACGTTAGTAACCGAGTACGTTTTAAGAGTTTTTTTAGGCTAGAATGTAGTTATTTAGACCTCAAATATGTGACTGATATATAATTATAGTGCCTATTTTACAATCTGTTGAGACGCTTTCGCAGATGCGAGCTCCAGGCACTCAGTGGCCGTACCCGCAGAGAACAGCGTCATCTCGGACAGGCCTTCAGGAATTTATCACTGGCACTATGTAGATAGTGGACAAAAATAATATGCCTTATTTGGTATTGAGAAAGTATCGTGAGATGGACTTCAGTGACAGTTAAATTATTACAGCATTAGATGGCGTCAAAGACCGTCTTTTTGAGTTTTTTAGCGCTTCATGGGAAGAACAAAGATGAACATCTCACTTTTCTCAACGGACATTCAAACTAATTTTTTGGATATAATATTATGGACATCGACCTGAAGAATGAATGCTATATCGGATGGAGGTAATACACTCGTTTAGTTGATCTCTTTCTCATAATACAATAAGCTTCAATGAAGCCACTCAACGTTCCTTCATTACTAGTTCTAAAGTGGCGTTTTAGAGTTAGTAAAGGAGGCTTAGGCTCAACTGTCAAACTGTCAACTTGCGATTTAAATCCTTGCCAGACGGAAGTAGTTCTGCACATAAGAGTTTAAAGACATTCCGTTTTTGTTTCTTATTTATTTACTCCCTTGTGCCGTCGAACTGTTCGAAACGCAATATTACACACGTAGCCATGCGATATGGCTGTATATCAGCACGGCTAGTGTGATATTGCTCATATATATATATATATATATATATATATATATATATATATATATATATATATATAAACATTAATTAAAGGGACAATCCCCCATTTTTACCGCTGTCTCAATTGCAAAATCCTTAAAAAGTCCCACAATACACTGTGAAAACTAAGGAAAAAATATTGCTTAATATGTTCCCTTAACGGAAGTTCTGAAGCATGAAACATAAATCATGTGAGCTTACTCATAACACATTACGACATAACGATTTTTGTTTTTTAAAAACACAAACCATTATTTAATTAGAAATGAACAAATTAATTACAAATTGTTTAAGCTATATTTAGGATAAACAGCAGTGTCATAGAGTTATATAGATATAATGGATCAGAAGATAAAAGTTAAGTTGAAGCAGAGGTATTCAAGCCTTAACCTACTTTATGTAAAATTAATTAAAAAGTAAGTTAGATCAGTTTGTTCCCTTATCGAAAAGGGAACTTCGAGATGCGTCGAAACGCTGCGGGGAACGCCTTCTGCGTGATTGCGTCTGAAGCATCTATGCCAACTAGTCCAATGGAAAAAGGGAATGAGCGTCACGGGCGGGTGACGTCATGACCAGGAAAGGATAAGAGCACTTCCGCTGCTCGCCGGCATTTAGCTTCTGTGCCTCAGCAAGCGATCTGTGTCAAACTGTCCCTGTCTATTTATTGTTGTCTGTTGCAATATTGTTGGTATCGTTATGGCGAAACAAATGTACAAACAGTGTGTTCCTCCCTGCCCGCGTTTATTTAAACGGGTGGGGACACACACAGCTTTGTATCAATTTGTTTGAGAGTAAGAGCATGCTGAGTGCTAACATTGTGAAAGTGAAACTACCAGATTAGCATGCTCTGCTCTCGCCTGTCACTCTGTATGATAGTGGCAGGCTCGCGATTCTCACGGGATACAGGACCCGCGTTTGCCGAGGCGGCGCGGAGAATGCATTCCTGGGGATCGCAAAAGGATCTTTTGGAGGGGTGGGAGAACGGTCCGAGGGCCTTTTCTTCTTCCTTGCCCGGAAGATCCAGCTCTATCTCCCCGGTGTTGGAAGCACGCTCTGCGGTTTCTTCCGCTCGGGGAGAGAGAGCCCTTTTTTCCGTCATATTCTTCCTCCGAGGAGGTTTGTGTTGAGAATATTGAAAGTGAAAGCAAGCACACACACTGTTGAATTAGATTCGCCATCTATTTTTCCAGTATATGATGAACTGGTGGAGGTTTTGTCCCGTGCTGTTAGTAAATTAAATATTTAATGGCCAGCTGAGAAAAAGGAACGCTCGTCCTAAGAAAAAGAACTTGACGAGCGTTTTCTTATTTCTATCACATTATCTCCACCACGAGGCTTCCATTTTTCCCTGATTTACATACTGAATATTTAAATTATGGAGTAAACCGTATTTATCACTACTTTCAGCCCTCGTGTTAAATGTTTATTCAAGATTAGAGGGTTGAAAGATTACGGTTATGATATGATGCCCCAGGCTGAACAGAAATAAAAATAGGAAAATGCTATTTTTTCACCTGGTCCAGTATCATCATTTAAGTCTCTGCTTTGCTCATAAGTCTATACTAAAGAATCTCGCGTTTGCCGAGGCAGCGTGTAGGTTTAATGTTGTAATCAGAATCTAGCTCGGATCTCGCGTTTGCCGAGGCACCGCTTAGATTTCGAGTGTATTTTGCAAAAATAAGATTCTGTGGCTGGGATCTCGCGTTTGCCGAGGCAGCGCGTAGGTTTAAGCAGTACTACTTTGGTTTTATGGGTAAAGCTTATACGGCAGCAGGTCAGCTGGAGAATGTTTATAGAAATCTATATTATAATGCTCCAGGCTTATCAGGCCGATCTGCTGGGGTTCTGGATATAGCGAAATTTGAGCCTTCGGGTCTCTTCGGCGACGCATTCCATGCGGTCGTTGTTAGGTGATAAAAGATATATATATATAAAAAAAATATATATATATAATAAGGTTTCTCCCTCGCTGTGTCCAGCCCCCCTGGGGCTGCTGGGCGTGAGCAGCCCCAGCCGTCGAGTTCATCATATTATGTGCACAGTAAGAGAGTGCTGCGTCTCGTGTTCCTCCATGTAGATACTGGAGACAGACGCAACCCTCTCAACCGAAGTCGCCTAAGCCTAAGCCGGATCTGAGGACCGTTCTTCAGGCGAAGAAAGCTTCGGTTCAAAAAAAAAAAAAGGTCCTGATGCTTAGGCATCAGGCCTGTGAGGACAGCCCCGACCGGAGTGGAGCGGTGTTCACCTCATTATACGGTGCCCGTTCCACTTCGGGGTCCTCACGAGACCCTCCTGCCAACCCTGCCACCTCTGGTGCTTCAGGGCGCAGTGGTCTCCAGCGAGTCGCTGGTGCTATGCTGCGGCACAGCATCGGTTTCGCGCCCTCTGAGGGGGGTTTTAGAGCAGTCAGGTCAGGTAGTTCCTGCCGGTATGTTTCAGGCTCCAGATTTGGCTCTCTCAGTAACACCAGAGACCAGCCTTGAGAGGCTGGTTCCCTTAGTAAATTTTCTGGCAGCGTGGAAGCTTCTGCCGAATATTTCTCATTGGGTCCTGCAGATTGTAGAGAAAGGATACAGAATCCAGTTTGGCTCTCGTCCTCCTCGTTACAGCGGGGTGCTACCCTCAGTGGTGCATCCCGAGCAGGCTCTGGTAATGGAGCAAGAAGTAAGGGCCCTGTTAGCAAAGAGGCTATAGAACAGGTGTACTCACCCGACCGAGAGTCGGGTTTTTACAGCCGTTATTTCATTGTTCCAAAAAAGGATGGAGGGTTGCATCCCATTTTAGATCTTCGCCTGTTGAATCGGTCAGTTCAGAAACTCAAGTTCAAGATGCTGACCCTCAAGCAGATCGTGACCCAAATCAGATCCGAGGACTGGTTTGTCACGATAGATCTAAAGGATGCATACTTCCATATCTCCATCCTCCCTCAGCACAGGAAGTTCCTAGGGTTTTCTTTCGGGGGCAAAGAATACCAATATCGGGTTCTTCCTTTCGGTCTAGCTTTATCACCCCGCACGTTCACGAAATGCGTGGATACAGCTCTAGCCCCCTTGGGCTTCAGGGCGTACGTATTCTGAACTACATCGGTGACTGGCTGATTCTGCGGAATCGGAGCAGTTGGCGGATCGGCACCGAGGTGTCGTTCTCGCTCTTATGCAGATGTTGGGGTTGATGCTCAATACCAAGAAGAGTGTGCTTTCTCCAGTATTGAGAACCACTTTCCTTGGTGTGGTATGGGTTTCAGTGACGATGAGGGCCAGCCTATCGCCCGTTCGTGTAGCTGTTATCCTGGCAGCCACCAAAGAGCTAAAGCTAGGTCAGTCACGCACTGTAAAACAGTTCGAGAAACTGTTGGGTCTACTGGCAGCAGCGTCCAACGTATACCTTTTGGCCTGCTGTACATGAGGCCTTTACAGTGGTGGCTCAGGACCAGAGGGTTCTCCCCGAGGGGAAACCCTTTCCGTATGATCAAGGTTACGCGGCGATGCCTTCGTGCCTTAGAGATATGGAGGAAACACTGGTTCTTAACCCAGGGCCCGGTGTTGGGAGCTCTTTGCCATCGAGCTACTATCTCGACAGATGCTTCCCTCACCGGCTGGGGAGCGGTAATGGAAGGCCGCTCGGTTCAGGGTCTGTGGAAAAGCCATCATCTTTCGTGGCACATCAATTGCCTGGAGGTGATGGCTGTCTTCAATGCGTTGAGACATTTCCTTCCGGACCTAAGAGGCCATCATGTGCTCGTTCGAACAGACAACACATCTGTGGTCTCTTATCTGAACCGCCAGGGGGGTCTGAGGTCGCGTCCGCTTTGCAAACTGGCGCACCAGATCCTCCTGTGGTCCCTGGGGAAGGTACTCTCCCTGAGGGCAGTGTATATTCCTGGGGACCAGAATATAGGAGCAGACATCCTGTCGAGGCAGGAGCTGAGGCCAGGGGACTGGAGACTCCACCCCGAGGCGGTGGAGAAAATCTGGGAGGCATATGGCAGAGCAGAGGTGGACCTGTTCGCGTCTCACAACACGACGCACTGTCCCCTCTGGTATTCACTTACTCACCCGGCCCCCCTGGGGCTGGATGCCATGGTGCAGACGTGGCCGAGGCTACGTCTGTACGCCTTTCCCCCTGTTGCTCTGCTCCCAGGAGTTCTGGAGCGGGTCCGTCAGTGTGGGATAAGCCTGCTGCTAGTAGCACCACGCTGGCCAAGTCGGATCTGGTTTGCGGACCTGATCCTTCTGCTAGACGGGCCTCCATTGGAGATCCCTTTGAGGAGGGACCTTCTGTCTCAGGCCGGGGGCACAATATTTCACCCTCGGCCAGAGATATGGAATCTTTGGGTTTGGCCTCTGAGGGGGCCCAACTTGTAGATAGTGGTCTTTCAGCTGAGGCTGTTGAGACCATCCTAAGCTCCAGAGCTCCAGCTACGAGGAAACTCTATGCGCTTAAATGGAGAGTTTTCTCCTTATGGTGTCACCGACATCAGTGGGATCCGGTTAATTGTTCTGTCAACACAGTAATCGAGTTCCTGCAGGAGCGCTTTGTGTCAGGTTTATGTCCTTCCACACTAAAAGTTTACGTGGCAGCCATTGCGGCTTACCATACCATGGTGGGAGGTATATCTTTGGGTCGAGACCCCCTGATTACACGTTTCCTTCGTGGCACTTTGAGGCTGAGGCCTGCAATTCGCACTAAGGTTCCAGCTTGGGATTTGACTAGTTCTAGTAGGCCTGTCTAGGGCTCCATTCGAGCCCTTAGATTCGGTCTCAGAGAAGTTCCTTACTCTTAAGACCATCTTTCTCCTAGCTATTTCGTCCCTCAAGAGAGTTGGTGACCTTCAGGCTCTTTCGGTCTCCCCCACCTGCCTTGAATTTGCACCGGGGATGGTCAAGGCGTTCCTTTATCCAAAACAGGGATACGTCCCTAAGGTGCCGACCTTGACACCGAGGCCTATCGTGCTGCAGGCTTTCTGTCCTCCTCCGTTTGCAACTGCGGACCAGGAAAGACTGCACTTGTTGTGTCCAGTGCGAGCATTGGACACATATGTACATCGGACATCCTCAATCAGGAAGTCCGATCAACTATTTATTTGCTTTGGATCACCTAAAAAAGGTCTTCCTGCTTCAAAACAGTCAGTCAGTAAGTGGATAGTCGAGGCTATTTCACTTGCTTATGAGTACTCGGGCCAGCCTTGTCCTTTGGTGGTCCGAGCTCATTCTACCAGGAGTATGGCGGCTTCTAAAGCCTTGCTGCATGGGGTTTCTCTCCATGACGTTTGTGATGCGGCGGGCTGGTCCTCTCCGCTCACATTCGTGAGGTTTTACAGCCTGGACCTGGATGCCTCCCCAGGTTCTCAGGTGCTTAGTGCTTAGCTGAACAGTCTGACACTCAGGTACTTGAATTATGGCGCATTGGGTATTCTCGTTCCCGCAGCGTTTCGACGCATCTCGAAGTTCCCTTTTCGATAAGGGAACGTCTCAGGTTACTATTGTAACCATAGTTCCCTGAGAACAGGGAACGAGACGATGCGTCCCCCTGCCATACTTCTGGCGTCCCTGCGATCGGCTTGCTTCGGCACTGTCGAAGCTAAATGCCGGCGAGCAGCGGAAGTGCTCTTATCCTTTCCTGGTCATGACGTCACCCGCCCGTGACGCTCATTCCCTTTTTCCATTGGACTAGTTGGCATAGATGCTTCAGACGCAATCACGCAGAAGGCGTTCCCCGCAGCGTTTCGACGCATCGTCTCGTTCCCTGTTCTCAGGGAACTATGGTTACAATAGTAACCTGAGACGTTTTTTTACTTTGAAATGTTGCTATAAATACAACTCTTCATATGCTCCCGCCACTATACTTAGAGAAAACATTGCTGTATTGTTGTCCCTTCGATTTTTTTGTACCTGAAATGTTTTTAATTGGTCTTAAAAAGTTCTTTAAAAAGTCTTAAATGTACCCTCATAAAACCTGCAGAAACCCTGCCATCAGTGTCCCTATATGTAGTGAGCCAGGGTCTTTACTGTCCTTACCAATTTGTGTACACAATAGGGAGCTAGGGAGCTGATTGAGACACATCCTAGGTCTTTTCTGTAATAACTTCCAATTTCACTCAAGATTCGATGGTTAAGAATGTCCTTTAATCCTGGTCCCTGCCATGTTTTGAGCAGTGCAGTTCTCATAGCCGCCAGCAGAGGACAGCAGTGAGAACTGACTGGAAGCGAAGCGTGGCGCAGGACTGCAGAGTCAGCACGTGAGCGCTATCTTTTCTGCATGGCTACCGCTGACACTAAAGCACAGGCGTGACACGAGTGCACTGCTGCGGCACTGAAGCCTGCTGTGCATGTCTGACTGAAACATGACCGATTAATGAATTCATTTAAGCTGAGACAAAGACTGAATAAAATATGCATCTATGGTCTAAGCGTAAACCGAAAAGAGAAAACATTTTATTGTTTATATATATATATATATATATATATATATATATATATATATATATATATATATATATATATATATATATATATATATATATATATATTATATATAGCATATGCAGGAGCATCCAGTCTTCTGCGAGTGTTTATCTCCACCCACTCTCTGGAGGAGAGAGAAAGAGAAAAGCAGTGCATTATGTGTGTGTGTGTGTACCTGAGAGTCCCCCAACATCCATCTTTTTCAGGTTCTTCGCCTCTAGGATACAGATGGTGAGTTTTCCAGCTGTAGGTACATAGCGCAAAGAGATGCAGATATCTCCAAGCTTTTCTTGCTGTGTTGGGGAAAAATAAAATAGTTGGTCTTAAAGAGACAGTTTGAAGAATTCCGTCTGATAGGAATGATGCCAAATGTTGGGTGTCCGATTATGATATGATCAATTCAAATATGAATTTTGTAAGATTTAAATATGCAAATTATATAGGCCTATATAATTTAAATATAATATAAATACAGTTGATCATCTCCTAACAAGGCCACATATTAAGGTCTGGGTAGATGGTAAGCAAACAATCAGTTCTAGTAATAAACATGTTGGATGCCGGAGAAATTGGCAGTATTAAAGATCAGAGCAACTTTGACAAGGGCCGAATAGTTATGGCAAGGCGACTGGGTCAGAGTGTCTCATGAAACGACAAGACTTGTGGTGTTTCTCCAGGCCAGCAGTGGTTAGAATTAACCAACAGGAAGGAATGTGTCACAACCAACCCGATCTCATGGCAACTCGTACGTTTTTACGAGGTGGCTAATTCTTACGAATTTGTATGATTTTTGCTAAATTGTACGTATCTTACGAGTTGCCCAATTCGTATGAATTCATATGAATGACCTACTCCTTACACCACTCCTAAACCTACCTATCATTAGACAAATCGTATGAATTCGTACAAGTGAGGTTAGAATTAGCCACCTCATAAAATACGTACGAATTGGTCATGAGATAGCGTTGGTCACAACACGAAGTGAATCTCACTTTGCTGTGTATGAGGCAGACCAATCAGAGTGCCAATGATGACCCCTGTCCACCGCCGAAAAGCCTACAATGGGGACTAGGGCTGACTTCTAATAGTCGAGGATTCGACGATTCGATTCGGAGAGGTCTGATTCGACTATGAACCTCATAGTCGAATAGTAGGGGGTGTGTTCACATATCGCGTCTTTTGCGCGCTCAAGTTCGTTATTTCAAAATAGGCGCGCCGCGCGCGGTATGCAACCAAGCAGCAGCAGCACACTACATGCCTGTAACGTCTGGACCACATTTGTTAACATTTACGGATTTATTGGCTCACAATGGCTTCTAAAAAGTCATCAAAAGTGTGGGAGTATTTCGAGAAGGTTAAAGATGACCCAAAGAATTTGAAAGTTAAGTGCAAGTTGTGCCAGCAGCTTCTTTCATATCACACGACGACAACCAACATGGCTCATTTGAAACGGGTAAGGCTTGTTAACTTTACAAACAAACAGTTCTACCACTCTTTTGTCAACACAGACATAAACCCTATATTAGTATAATTTTTGGGGAGACGTGTGCATATTAATGAGTAGCCTACTCTCTAGCACACACACGCAAGGTCTCTCGCGCTCTCCCTCTCTGTGCGCGCATGTAATTAATGCTAGCACACACACACAAGGTCTCTCGCTCGCTCTCTCCATCTCTTGCGCTTATTCAACGAAACCTATAATATGTAAAATTATTCATCTGGCTTTAGATGAATAAAAGGTATTTGTTACAAACCATGTTTTTCTTTTACTTTTTTTTTAGCTCTTTTGTTTGAATGGAAAAAATCAAGCTGCTATCTAAAAACAAAAAAAAAAGGATCGACTATCAGTCGACTACGGCAAAATCTAACGAATCAGATTCGACTATGAAAATCCTTAGTCGAAAACAGCCCTAATGGGGACGCGAGCGTCTGAACTGGACCTCAGAACATTGGAAGAAGGTCGCCTGGTCTGACGAGTCCCGTTTTCTTTTACATCATGTGGACGGCCGTGTACGTGTGCACCGTTTACTGTGGAAGTGATGGCACCAGGATGGGAGAGAGTGTGATGCTCTGGGCAACTTTCTACTGGGAAACCCTGGGTCCGGCCATTCATGTGGACATCAATTTGCACGTGCCACCTACCTAAACCAAGTACACCCCTTCATGACACTGGTGTTCCCTGGTGGAAGTTGCCTCTTTCAGCAGGATAATGCACCCTGACACACTGCACACATTTTTCAGGAATGGCTTGAGGAACATGATGAAGAGTTCAAGGTGTTGCTCTGGCCTCCAAATTCCCCAGTTCTCAATCCAATTGAGTATGTCTGGGATGTGCTGGATCAACAAATTCAATCCACAGCAGCTCCACCTCGCAACCTACAAGACTTAAAGGATCTGCTGTTAATGTCTTGGTGCCAGAGACCACAGCACACCTTCAGGGGTCTCGTAGAGTCCATGTCTCTGCGGGTCAGTGCTGTTTTGGCAGTACGCGGAGGACCAACAGCATATTAGGCAGGTGGTTATAATGTTTTGGCTCATCAGTTTGTATATTCTTAATTGCATATTTAAATCTTACAAACTAGATTCGATTAGGAACATTTTCTTTGAACAACAACATCTTTTATGTCTTATCCTCACAGAAAGCTATGGACTATGCAACTCTATGGTATTTTTCTTCACTGTTAACTTTAAAATGTTTTTAAAAGAGCAGCATGAACATTCAATCTCCATCTGTGGTCTACAAAGGAAAGAAACGGGTTTGGAACAACAATGGGGGTGTAAATGAAGACACAATGATAACAAAAAAAAACAGATTTCATTTTCAGTGAATAGTGTCTCTTCAGTTATTAATTGAACAGTCCTTCAATTATTTACTAAAGGGAACATCACATTTGTAACGTGTTAAGGTAGAGATTATTATATGAAATCTTTATGAAACATAATGGGCGTCTATTATTAGATGGCAACAGCTGCTCGTTAACAATGCGAATGACAGATGAAGGACGGGTTTACCTCTTCTTTCTCTGCGCTGTCCAGGTCTCTCCATTGCTCGATGGGTTGTGCCAGGTCCAGGGTGTTCATGGGAATCTTCACCTCACCGATCACATCGTGCTTCGAGAAACGGTCAAAGTCGTACACAGACATGACCAGAGTCTTTCCTCCCATTTCAGTAAACGCAATCTAGAAATCAACAACAGCTCATGAGTGCCGGGACAGAGTAGTGATCGGGGTGTCCAAACCCTGCTCTGCACACATTTGATGATGACGTTAACTGGAACTGTACGGAAATAGATACTCTACCTTAAAGTTGAAGGTCTCGTTGAAGACAGGGTTAAGGGTTTTCTTGTGCACCTTGGTGTCATACTTCTTCTTCTTGTCTGGGAGAATGAAAACTCTGACGTACGGGTCGGAGGTGCCGCCACTGTCCATGGAGAGAAGATCTGCAGCTTGCAGGATGCCCACTGTCAGCTACATTGTAAAAGAGTGTCGATCTTTAAAATGCACACGTATTCAAGGTGTAAGGAAAATATGTTATTACACTGGATTTGACTTCAGAAAGTCCCTAAGTTAAAACTTATTCAAAACAAGATGAAATCAAAATGATTTTCCGCTTTCATTATCTTAGATCATCTAAAGGTGTGGTTCCAATAGCAGGCAAATTTTTCAGACAAAAGAGGTCCATTGTCTGTTGCCACTCTCAAACCAAGCAGATTTCTCGTGGACAACATGGCGAATCAATGTGACCAACTTGAACATCGTAAATCGTAAATGCTGGAACATTCTATGTGAATCATCAAAAGTGGTTGTTTAAGTCCCCTTGTAGTCAATAATTGTATCGCTTAAACCCCATCTTTCACCAAAATTACATATTTAAAGGGATACTCCACTTTTTTTGGAAATAGGCTCATTTTACAACTCCCCCAGAGTTAAACAGTTGAGTTTTACCATTTTCGAATCCATTCAGCCGTTTTTCTGATATTTAGAAGAATATGAGTAAGCAGACAGTTTCTGGTCTCATTGACTTCCATAGTAGGAAAAAAAATATACTATGGGAGTCAATGAGACCAGAAACTGTCTGCTTACTGATATTCTTCTAAATATCAGAAAATCGGCTGAACGGATTCGAAAACGGTAAAACCCAACTGTTTAACTCTGGGGGAGTTGTAAAATGAGCCTATTTCCAAAAAAAGTGGAGTATCCCTTTAAATGTTTTTTCTTGAAAACATTTCTTCATGCCTTAAAACAGCTTCAATTAACTCTACACCCTTGCCTCATTTAGTATATGCGGTTCTATGAATATGCAAATTATCCCCGCCTCCACTCACTCACACCAGCTCAGAGATCCACTCGTTGACGATGCACGTTGACGTGATTGGTTACAAGGAAGTTTTACACATTTCTCTTTCCCTTTAGATATTAAAGCTGGTTTGTTTTAAACATACTGTAAAAAGTAAAGTGACCAAGTTACCTTGTTGTCTGAGAAGTCATAGTCTAGGGAGAACTGTAGTTTTCCAAGCTTCTCCTTCTCTTTAGGTTCCTCCTCTTTCTCTTCAGTTAATCCCACGTCTATATCTTCTTCATCATCATCGTCTTCCTGTTTCTGGACAGACAAAAGCACAGATGGCCGTTACAGGAGAAACTAGAACAAAGGTGATGGAAGGTAAATGAAGTTCCCCAAACATGGTTCGTTGGGCCAATACTCCGCTTACCTGAAGTTTGCCAGGTGTCAAACCACCCGGGTGTTACTGTATGTAACTGTGTCAGCGATGACCTTCATAGAAACATGACTTGATTTCACTTTTCCTTTCATGACACCATTTGCAACAATCTACGTTACTTTTGTAGAGGGAATGACAGGCAGAAGGATTCTAGTCCTAAAGCAGTCTGTCCGTAAATTGATTCTCTGCGGGGTATAATACAACTCTGAGTCTTGCTTTTTTAGACAGGAAGAAAAGATTCAGAAGATACAGAGGGGAAGTGTTGGCGCTTTAAAGCCGATACTCATATCAGCACACATATACAATGTAAAATGATGGACAATTTGGAAGAAACGTTGTGGCAGACAGATACTAAAGATCACAGTGCAAGAGCAGAATTAGTGTTATTTTACACATCATTATTTCTCACGGTTCCTCCCTGCTGCTCTTCAAAATGACAATGGAAAAAAAGCTGAATCTTAATGAGCTTATATTATCATTTAATCTGTTGGTGATTTAATTTCATATAATGGTTCTGTTGTAATTAATACTTTTGTGCCCTGTGCTGTAATTGAATATTACAGAAACATTTCTTTACAAGGCTGTCTATTGTGAGCTATCTATATAATAAAATATACTCTAACACAATTTTGATTGGATTTAATTAAACATAACTTCATAGTGTAATCATAAAAGAAGAAAAATCTAATGAATTGCAGGAAGGAGAAATAATGACATGTTTTCTGGTGAAAATATGTTCATATTTTCTTTTTACAGATAAGTCAAGGCCAGTGTCTTTGAGAGTCTATGAAACATTGTTGCTACTAAAATTCTTCCAATAATTTGGAATGTGGGCGCTGTTATTTGTCGCTGGATTTGCCAAAGTATGAGGCACTGAGTAGAGATAATTATCTGTGCATAACTACAGTATATAATAATTGTAGAAGCAGTCTGTACTTATAACATTTGAGTTGACGGAAATGGTGTTGAAGGTCTATACCCACATTTACTTTAACTTATCCTGTGTTTTCTTTATCGCTTGTGAACGTGCTAATATTTGAATGAGGTTTCACCAGTCATCATTTATTTACCCTCATGTTGTTCCAAACCAACACAATATTCGATAATCTTCAAAACAGACACAATCCTTTTAGAAGATGAACAGATTTAACACAGGGGCACATCAAGTACAATATGTCAAATATATGAACTTTTTGAAGCATCAGAGTTTTGGTGGAATGAACTTTCTATGGAAGGACAGAAATCTCAGATTTCATTTGTGTTGCGAAGATGAACAAAAGTCTTATGGTTTTGGAACATGAGGGTGAGTAAATTATTACAGAATTTACATTTATGGGCGAACTATCCCTTTAAGATTTTCAAATTGCATAGATATGCGGTTCTTGTCCAGAATACCCAGCTAACTAACTAGTAACTAACATTATTAAAACGTTATTTTTAAATGTTCTCCGAACTTTCAAAACGCGCAATTTTTAAAATGTTTTAAAACTGTTTCTTCATGGCTTTATGATAATTACAGGGATAGTTCACCCCAAAATTAACCTGATTCTTTCTTCTGCTGAACACAAAAGTAGATATTTTGAAGAATATGGGTAACCACAAAGTTGATGGTCCCCACTGACTGAAAAACTGAAAAAATACTGTGGAAGTCAATGGGGACCATCAACTGTTTGATTAGCAACATTATTCAAACTATCTTCTTTTGTGTTTTAAGATGTATTCGTTACACTGTAATTATACATTTAAGTACTGAGTAATATTAAGTAACTACATGTACTTACTACAGGGTTAGGATTCAGGTTTGGTTTAGGGTTAGTTGCATGTAATTATGCATAATAAATAGTTATTACTTTAGTAACTACATGTAATCTATGTAACTGTATAATAAAGTGTTACCAGGAATTCATAAAGGTCTGTAAATGATAAAAGAATTGAAAATTTTGGGTGAACTATCCCTTTAAGAGAACATTCCATTTTATAATTTTGCAAACATCCAACTAAATGAATAATGTATGTTTTTCTATTAACGTTTTAAGAACAATATTAAAGACCAGATAACTTTGAAAAAATGTTCTATAAATGTTACTTGAAGAATGTTTGTTCATAACTTGTTCCCTGTAAGCAGTAAAGTATGACAAGACTTTATGCTGATAAACGAACGTCTCAATCTGCTAGTCTAGCATTTGTGTCCTCTGAAAGAGTAGAGTTAATGTGCTACATAACCCTGTTACATGACTAACACTGCTTTTGGGGTTAGCAGTGTCCCCCAGCGAGTTTATACCAGGTCCCCACTGTGACTGTTCATGAGATCAAGCATGTGTTATGCACGGTGAAGAATTTATGAAGCCTCAAACGCAATGCTAGTGAAACAGCAAATATTAGCTTACATAGATGGAGATGTCTGGTTCAGCTTTGGGAAAAACAAGAAAATAAATAAATACAAGAGTACAAGACGAACGAAAAAAGTTGAATCACAATGTCTAGAACAAAATATGCTTGGGGTGAGGATTCGTCCTTCCTGACCACTCACCCCAAATATACATACCCACACAAATTCAAAAACACGAGACTCTCTCTCTCTAACACACACATACATAAAAAAGCACATTTCTTATATTCTAACTGACATGGTAGAATGCATTCATGCATGCCAAGACACAAAATGCACAGTCTGAAAATGTTCCGTATTGATTGCATAATTTTTCAAGCCATTGTGAATAAAATCATTGCGATGCTGGCATTAAATCTGGAGGATGATTAATGATGTAACAGACTTATGCAGTATTCTTAATATGAAGTGTGCGGTGGGTCTCTTACGTAACTTGCATTGAGCATTCAGAAGCAGTCATGCTAAGTTACGGCACATTCATCTTAGTAAAGGTGGCAGATGGAATACGAAACGGTGAAGGAGAAATCAATCACTCACAATAAACGATTATTTGCACCAACAGCCCTGTGATCAAATCAGCATGTAATGATTAACCATATTGCATTATGATTTAAGTTCATAATTTAGCTTCTTCCCTACCCCAAGAATAAATACTGGCCTGTTATGCGGCCAAAATGTACGATGTGCTTTATTTGTAAACAACCAAGAAAATGTATGTGCGTTAGGTGAAATTATTAATCATGAAGACCTTTTGAAAAAGGTTTTTACATGATAAATTAAAGTTATTGGCTGTGAGATATTAAAGGTGAGGTGTGTACTTTCAGTGCCACTACCTTAGTAGATGTGCAAAGATAATGAATGTTTTCAAACAGGTTTTCCAAGTCATTAGATGGATAAACAGACAGTCCCGGCTTGAAATTGGTTGAGGCCAGTGTTTGAATAGTTAGCATTGCTCTTTTAGCCTACATCATATGTAAGCCTACATCATCATGGGGACAGATGCTGCGTTCACACCATGTCGTAATTACCATCATTATCGGATGACAACCCGTGACATTCTACTCTGAGCTGTTAAACGTTTCTATGGCAACACTATCAATCTGCAGCAGTCAGGTGGTACAAGTCGGAGCTCTACAAGAATTCTGAGTTTATACGTTGTAATTATGAGTTAATGATAATTAAATAATTACAGCAATTCTGACATGGCGTGAAAAAACCTAAAATCATCTTCAGTGAGGACTATTTAAAAGTAGTTGTACATTCTTAAAATTTTGTTTTTGAAAGCAATACATAAATTGCACATATATAATGAATTATAAATGTTTGACCAGTGCCTGATTTTTGGGAATAAGGAAAGATTAAATTGATGAAAAGTCACTTTGTTTACATTAAAGATGCAGTTAGCGATTTCTGAGAAACGCTGTTGAAAGTGGATCGGAACAAGCAGCAAAACACACTTTTTGGCCAATCAGCAGTAGGGGGCGTGTCCACTCATGATTGGGGAGGAGAGAGTGAGCCAATCAGCAGTAGGGGGCGAGTCCACTCATGATGTGGGAGGACAGAGAGTGAGCCAATCAGCAGTAGGGGGTGTGTACACTCATAATGGCGGAGGAGAGAGAGAGCCAATCAGCAGTACGGGGCGTGTACACTCATGATGGCGGAGGAGAGAGAGTGAGCCAATCAGCAGTCGGGGGCATGTCCACTCATAATTGGGGAGGAGAGAGTGAGCCAATCAGCAGTAGAGGGCGTGTCCGCTCATGATGGGGGCCGAGGGAGAATGAGCCAATCAGCAGCAGGGGGTATGTCCACTCATGATGGGGAGGAGAGAGTGAGCCAATCAGCAGTAGGGGGCGTGTCCACTCATGATAGGGGAGGAGAGAGAGTGAGCCAATCAGCAGCAGGGGGCATGTCCGCTCATGATGGGGGAGGAGAGAGAGTAAGCCAATCAGCAGTAGGGAGCATGTATACTCATGATGGCGGAGGAGAGATTGAGCCAATCAGCAGTAGGGGGCATGTCCCCTCATGATGGGGGAGGAGCGAGTGAGCCAATCAGCAGTTGGCGGTGTGTCCCCTCATGAAGGGGGAGGAGAGAGTGAGCCAATTAGCAGTAGGGGTCGTGTACAATCATGACGGGGGAGGAGAGAGAGTGAGCCAATTAGCAGTAGGGGGCATGTAACTCATGAAGGGGGAGTAGAGAGTGAGCCAATCAGCAGTAGGGGTCATGTACACTCATGATGGGGGAGGAGAGAGAATGAGCCAATCAGCAGTAGGGGGCATGTTCACTCATGACGGGGGAGGAGAGAGTGAGCCAATCAGCAGTGGGGTGCTTGGCCACTCATGATGGGGGAGGAGAGAGAGTGAGCAAGAGGGAGATTTGAAGAAACACTGTAGAAAGAGAGATGGCTGAGAGACATTGTAAAAGAGACAAGGTCAGAGGAATATCACTGGTTATGTTCAGGCAAGATTTTAAGGACACATGTTAATATTAGAAAAGCTATTTTGGAGAGACCTAAGTGGGAAGGCCTAAAAAAAATAAATGCAGAGGTTGCGTTGTTTCTGCATTTTGTGGGAGGAGCAATAAAGGGAGGGCTGTGATTGTTTGGGTTGATTTTAAATATCAATAGTTTCTCAGAAATCACTTACTGTACCTTTAAGCACTAGGATAGGAGAACATATTTTAAAAATGAAAATACACACATCACCTTTAACGGTATTTCAAACTAAAGTGCAATAAATGCGTGCGCGCACACACACACACACACACACACACACACACACACACACACACACACACACAACACACACACACACACACACACACACACACACACACACACACACACACACACACACACGTATATACTAAAGTAATAAAACAAACTAAACCAATGCAATAGGTCTCCTGGTGAAAGACCGTTTCCCACGCCACCTACTTCATCCCACGGCTTATCTCTACATTTCAGGAAGAAAGTAACATATTCTTTGATTGTTTCCACACAATGGGTCATCCAGGAAAGTTACTCTCAAGTCAAGTCATGGTCATTCACTGGTGCCTGTATGAAGGGCATGCATTGGGCTTTGTCTCAAATGCTGCTTCACCTCATCTGGACATTTCTCTCTGCTTTCTTTTACAGGCCAACTGCTTTAAGAAAGGTTTAAACTATGCAGATATGCATGTTTGTTGAATAACAACTTATCTTATATAAAGACATAATAAAGAAATAAATTAAGGGACCAAATCATGACATTAAATAGGTGGAGCAGCTTTTAGAGGACAAACCACCAACCGTACCCTTTCAACATGCATGTTAGTGAGGATTGGTGTGTTGGTGTTTCTTAATAAGCTAGGATGAAGTTTAAGATCATAACCAAATGCACATACAATTCTAAAGGGCCATTCCTTCTACCCGTTTGGTTTTAACCCCCCAAACCACCAGTGTTCATATGGCATGTCAAACTGGTGGAATGCGAGCCCTCCCCAAACCAACCCCAAACTAGTTCTTAAGCAACCTCAGCACCCCTGAAGCTTGCAAGACTCAAGAAGAAGCCAAATATTTCATTCCCAGCCATATTTCATTTCCCCAGCCCTGGTTTGAGCTTTCACCAGGCGGTCAGAGAGGGACGCTGCAAGCCATGTCACACCTACCGTAAGATGTCAGGTCCACGACAGTCAAGATACACGGAGCACATATCAGACACAAAGCGGGGAGGATAGAGAGAGATGAAGAAATGGAGAGAGAGGAAGAGATTGAACTCACAGAAGACAGAATCAAGTAGAGGAAATCAAATAACACTTAATGGACATGTATCAAAAATGACACATTTTACTTTAAATAGACACATTATGTTATTGGATAATACATTAATAATACATTGCATATATACATTACATATACCTATTACAGACAGTTAAACAAATTAACATTATATAAAGGTGAACATTATTAAATAATAT
Organism: Chrosomus eos; assembly: GCA_036326025.1. Classification (NCBI taxonomy): domain Eukaryota; kingdom Metazoa; phylum Chordata; class Actinopteri; order Cypriniformes; family Leuciscidae; genus Chrosomus; species Chrosomus eos. Next base: position 9,016,343 of record CM070837.1, on the reverse strand, counting down.
TAATAGGGATTAAAGCAAGTGTGCTGTTATTTGAGACAGTGTATCGTTTGAGATACTTTTATTTGATTTAACTTCATAGTTTTGTCATTCTCATTATACATCTATTTAAGAGTTACTTTTGCGACATATAAATGTGTATAAAATACTTAAAAAGCTAGCGGATAGATATGCATTAAGTATGTTATTAAAAAAAAAGAAGTTACAATAGCCCATGGTCTCCCATTAATAATGATGGTGTTTCAGCACAATATTTTTTTAATTTTTTCAAGATTATTTATAAAGAAAATTATATATTAGGTTATGACAGGCAGAACTTTAATGATTCCCAAAGGAAAATGTGCTTGTCACAATAACAAACATACAGCACACAGCGGGATCTGACACAACACAGCAAATATAGCAAAACGCTTTAGCTTCAGCTATTTTATTTCCAAAACAGAGATAAAAAAAAAGATTTAGTGCTGCTGTGCATTGGCTGGAAAATGTGTCATTTTTAACACAAAAGCACAAGAGATTAACAGCACATACATTCTTCTGGAAACCAAATTATACGAACACGGCAAATGAATTGATGTGGCGGGAAATCTTTCATGTAGCTTTCCTGCTTTACAGGCAGCAAATGACGTACAACACTGAATATTTTATATTCCATGAATATTAAATGGATGAAAAATCTTTTCAGAATACCAACCATCCATTTGCTTGACCCAGAAGCTATATTAAGGATATGTGACGTAGTAACACAGACGTTTTTAAATCAAGCTTTGGTGTTTTGTGATTTCTGAGTCTTTCAAATATATTGCACGAGCAAAAGCTTTAAAAGCCATAAACAAGGAAAAGATTCAGATTAGATATGTATCGAACACTATTATACTCATTAGCAACAGTCGGAAATTAGGCAGTGGAAAAACGTTAATCTTTCTGTCTCTTTCAACACAGCCGTGACTGGAGTTTTAAAGGAATAGTTCACCCAAAATTTAGATTTTTAGTTAGCATTTACTCACTCTCATGTCACTCTCACATTTTCTTTTCATTTGTGAAACATAAAAGGAGATGTTTAGCAGAATGTGCAAGCAGCCGCTTTACATTCAATGAATGTGAATGGTGATATTTTAACACTATCTCACGAACAAATTATACGTATTTTATGAGGTAGCTAATTTATACGAATTCAAATGACCTCATTTGTACGAATTTGTCTAAACCCCACTGATGGGTAGGGGCGGGGTCAGGGCTATGTCATTCATACGAATTTGGCAACTCGTAAAATATGTACGAGTGAGGCCGTACAAATTAACTAACTAAATCTAAAAAATTTAAATAAACATTTAAAAAACCTATATACACATTAAAAAAACATAAAAATACCATAAACATACAACAAAATGAATAAAACTTTAAATTACTTAAAATAAAAAATAATAAAATAAAACCTAATTGAATTTTTTTATAAAATAATAACAGTATCTCAGTGATCTCAAAATAACACTGTTCCCTTTCGTTGTCACTCTGAGTTATGTCGGATGTTGACGAATGGGGTTTCGCTTAGAAAGCCTATCAACTTCGAGTATTACAAAACGAGCCAATGGCAAAGAAATGCCATGGGTCTGCGGAATTTGCATGACGTAACTTCGCCTCACCTCGTGGGTATAAAAGGAGGACGCCGGCAACATGCAGATATGTTTTCACTTCAGAGCCAAGTTTATCCTTCTCTCCACAAGCCATCTCTGATTGTCAGCTTTACCAACGAGTACCTCAGGTGTTGGTGTGACGGCGATCTCCAGCGAGCGCGCGCTTCCGGCTTATCTGTGCAGTGGTTTGCCAGAGAGTGCGTGTCTCCCCGGGCGCTTCAACACTTTGAGTTTTCTCTCACAAAAGAGCTTGCACGCGGCACGTCTTTTTAAAGATGCCTCGCCTGTGTACTTCTGGTTGCGGCAGATTGGTATCAGACTCTGATGGGCACGAGCGTTGTCTAGTATGTTTGGGCATTGATCATGCTAGAGCAGCGCTTGTGGATGACTCATGTTCTCTCTGTGGGAACATGACCATCGCGTCATTAAGGTCGAGACTCAGTGAACTCGCAAGAGTGAGAGTCCCCTCATCGACACCCCGATCTAGTGCCCCCCCCCCCGAGGGGTGCTACTTCGGCTGGTGGCCAGGGTAACCTGAGGGTGACGGTCTGGAACAAGGCGCCGACTCTGTGTCCGCGACCCCAGCCCCCCTATTCAATGACGGTGCCCGCTAGTGAACAGGTGATTCCAACGGGTCTACCTTCAGGTGACCCGCGTGTTTCAGCTGAAGCTACAGAGGATGATGGTATGTCTGTAGCAGCATCACAAGGTGAGTTTGAATCTTCTGGAAGTGAAGGCTCGTCACAGCTGCCACCTTCCGGTGTGCATACGTCTGTGCCTGAGTCCTTCTGGAGATGACGGCCATGCTTTCCCGGGCAGCCGCGAGTATCGGGCTTGAGTGGAGGCCTCCACCCTGTCCTGAGCGCTCACAGCTGGACGATTGCTTTTTGGGTAAGGCCGCTGACCCTCGTCCACGACAAACCCAGTACCTTTCTTCCCGGATGTGCATGATGAGATCTCGAAGTCCTGGTAGACCCCCTTGTCTTCCCGAGACCGCTCGTTGGTCTCATCCGCCTTTCCTCCCCTCGATGGGGCAGCTGTCCGTGGGTACACTGGGCTTCCCCCGGTTGAACGCTCTGTTGTGATGCAACTGTGTCCTCAGAGTGTTTCTTCTCGGGGCGAGTCTAAGCACCCATCCAAAGCCTGTAGATTCTCGTCCACTCTGGTGGCGAAGTCTTACAGAGCCACGGGACAGGCAGCTGCTTCACTGCATGCTATGGCCACTCTACAGGTCTACCAGGCCCAGATGCTCAGAGACATGCACGAGGGCAGGACAGACCCAGGGCTCTTTGATGAGCTGTGCGCCGTGACCGACCTTGCCCTCTTGAACGGGACACGTCTACGCATTGAAGTGGAACCTCTTCGTCAGCTGGTGCTCTTCTCGCCGAGAAGACCCCCGGAGATACTCTATCGGTGTTGTGCTTTCCTTCCTTCAAGATGGGTTGGAGCGAAGGCTGTCTGCCTCCACCCTCAAAGTTTGCGTTGCCGCTATCGCCGCACACCATGATTTTGTAGAAGGTAAGTCCTTAGGAAAGCACGACCTGATCGTCAGGTTCCTGAGAGGAGAGAGGATCCTCCTCGCCCTCCTCTCGTTCCCTCTTGGGACCTCACGGTGGTTCTAACTGCCCTGCAGAGTGCTCCCTTTGAGCCTTTGCAATCAGTGGAACTTAAGCTCCTGTCAATGAAGACAGCGCTCCTGGTTGCACTGGCCTCTACAAGAGGGTAGGGGACCTGCACGCATTCTCCGTTGACGAAGCGTGCCTGGAATTCAGGCCGGCTTACGCTCATGTGATCCTGAGACCTGGATAAGTGCCCAAGGTTCCCACCACTCCCTTCTGGGACCAGGTGGTGAACCTGCAAGCGCTGCCCCCGGAGGAGGCAGACCCAGCCTTGGCACTGCTCTGTCCAGTATGCACTCTCCGCGCCTATGTAGACAGAACGCAGTGTTTCAGGACCTCAGACCAGCTCTTTGTCTGTTATGGTGGGAAGCTGAAGAGAAAGGCTCTCTCCAAGCAAACGCTGTCTCACTGGATAGTGGACACCATTGCTTTGGCATACCAGCAGCAAGGTCAACCGTGCCCCCTTGGTGTGACTGCCCACTCCACCCGGAGTGTGGCATCCTCTTGGGCTCTAGCGCATGGCGCCTTGCTAACAGACATCTGCAGAGCTGCAGGCTGGGCGACACCTAACACATTCGCCAGATTCTACAATCTCCGAGTGGAGCCAGTGTCCTCTCATGTACTCACTTCAAACAGCTAGTATTGGACCCGGTCAGGTGTCTTCGCTTGCTCGCCATTCCACTCCACGGACTGGATACGTGCGATATTCTCCTCAGGTGAGCTTCCTGAAAGCTCTGAGTTCCTCCTGCACTCCTGACGTCCGCGCCAGTGTCTCTGGCCTGTGCATCGGCTAGGTGCCCTCCGTGTGCATGGTCCCTCTCCGGAGCAACCCCCACATGTGTATTCCCACTGTAAGCCTTCCTAGCATGTTCTTTCCCTTAGCAAGCCACCTTGCCAGCTGGACACCCCAGTGTTCTCCATATGCTTCCTTCGGGTCATATGTGTATTCTCTAAGCCCCCCCCCAACCCCCCCCCCCCCATTCTGGTTTGGCATTAATTGCATATTTCCTCTAAACTATGGGATAGGCTCCCCAGTGTACATTGGTATTCCTGTGCTAAATAGGAGTCCTTCGTCCATGCTAGTCTCACAGGGATCTCAGATTTACGCAGGGCACTGGAAGACAGCTGTGAAGGTGGCATGATTGGACTGGTAACCCCATTCGTCGTCATCCGACGTAACTCGTAGTCACAACGAAAGGCAACGTCTCGGTTACGGATGTAACCCTCGTTCCCTGAGTCTGCCTGCCACTTCCGCTGTAGCTCGTGGATCACCTGATCTCAGTCTTGGCTTCTCAGTGAAGAAACATATCTGCATGTTGCCGGCATCCTCCTTTTATACCCACAAGGTGAGGCGGAGTTACGTCATGCAAATTCCGCAGACCCATGGCATTTCTTTGCCATTGGCTCGTTTTGTAATACTCGAAGTTGATAGGCTTTTTAAGCGAAACCCCATACGTCGTCATCCGACGTAACGTCTCTGTTCCCTACTCAGGGAACGAGGGTTACATCCGTAACCGAGACGTTTTCTATATCATTTTGGTGGCATTGTGAATGACTCCCTACTTTTATTGTCTCTTAAAGAACTTTTTGTGTGACATCACATTGTATGTCATGAGAAAAAAATACAGAGCTTAATCAGAATGAGGGAGTACTGTTTGGTGATAGAGTTTATGATTTTGAGGTGAACTATCCCTTTAAGGCTGAAGAGCTTTGGTGTCAGGTGGTCATACCTCTCCTCCCTTCATGTTCTTCATTCCCATCTCTCCCTTCCCTTTCTTTCCCTTCTTGTTTTTTTTCTTCTTAAGGCAGGTCTTTTTAACGATGCAGAAACAGCAGGTGAGAATGAGGACCACAGCTACGATCGCGATGGCGATGATGGCCCAGGGAGGCACTAAAAGTGAGAGAAAGACAGAGAAAAAGGGGCTGTAAATACAAATCAAGATTTATCAGGGCCATAAAAGAGCCAAGATTGTCTTCGCCATTACCCCTTGATCAATACAGAACAGAACCATAACTTAACTTGCCAGCAGCAATCACCCTGTAGCCCGAGACTGGTTGCCAACTCAAGCTATGCAGTTGCTACTACATATGTTTACTCTTGGAGTTTTCTACAGCAGTGGTTCCCAACCTTTTTTTTTTGTCTGAGAACCCCTTTTTCCCAAGAAAATATTTTAGGGCTCCCCTTCACAGGGCTCCTCTATTAATGATAATGTTGCTCTTCTAAGCTTGCAGCAAGGATGACAAAATGTTTTGTTTTTAAAACAATATGTTTATTACTATAACCAGGTATGTTTATGCACAAATAATAGCGTATAATATTGAAAATACTATAACAAAAACATCAGTTGGCCATTTGTAATTAAAAAACGGAAGCCTAAGAGTAGCCTTTTAATTGGGCCTATTTGAATTGCAATAACAAAAATATCAGTATTCACAGTGGTGTGTTAAGAAAAAATAATTAATATAGGCTATTACAAAATGACTTGTGTCTGGGATCTCGTTGAAACACCATTTTTCCTGGTCAGCCAGGGGATTGTGAATAAAATTAGCTAATGTAGTATGATCGTTTGGCGCACTAGCGAATAAACGCGTTTATTAACAGAATAATGTGTCTTGCGGAAGAGCATTGTAGCCGGAGCTACTTCTCTCTGTTTATGTCTATGACGGGTCACACAGGCACTGGGCTACTCCACAGCGGTACCTCTACAGGATTGCTAGGCGATCACTTGGGCATTGTTGTGGTTGATAGGATGTTTTAGATAGTTGCTAGGGCATTGCTAGGGTATTATGAGTGGTTGCTCTGGTATTGCTTCAGTGTTCTGAGTGGTTGCTATACAGTTGCCAGATTGCTTTGGATCTGGGTTTCTAGTAGGGCTGCCCCCTAATAGTCGACTAAACATTAGTTGTCAAGAAGAGGTTTAATAGACCAAAATTGTATTAGCCGGTTAGTCGCAGAATAAAAACTCAACAGGAAGTAGTGAAGTCACACAGTCCGTGAGGTACAGATCATTAACGGCAGGTTCTTCTGGTAATTACAATATGCTGGGCAAGAAATCCAAACGTTCGCCTATAATTCACCAATCTCAAATATGGCTTATTATTGAAACATGCAAGTAGTTGCAACTTTATCTGATCACTCACTCTAACGTTAACCTAGATAAATGTGCGCTTTTATTTGGTGCATATTCAAGTTTTTGTTCGGAGTGTGGAAGCTAAAGTATGTGCGAATATAGCATGACATGTAAGTGATTGCGTCGGCACCATTTTTTTACAATAATAACAAAACGTTATGCTTTTGTAAAAGATATACAACAAAATGGATGTGTTTTCTGCCGTCTCAGTCTCCGGGGATTGGAGCATGTCTCAAAAATGAACCGAAACTCAGAGTATACCTACCTCACAGACATTAGAAATATATCTATAGAACGCTTGAAATGTCTACTTCACTTTAAACAAACCAATTTGAATTGAATACAAACACTCTCTGATTGTGTAATTTGTATGAAAGGTGCATTTTTCTCTAAAGGCGAATCCACTACTTATGAAATGGCGAGTACCTTACGTGAATTAACTAAGGTTGGTAACTATGTTTTATTTTAGTGGATTGATTACCATTTGTAGAACCACAGTTTTACTACAAATACTATGATTAAACTACGGTTAGTGAAGCAAAAACATGGTTAATTTGTGGTCACCATTGTTTAACCATGTTTTTTTTTTCGTTTTATTTGTAGTAAAACCATGGCCAATTTTTGTAAGGGGTCATCATAGTCAACTTCACATTTGCAACTGACACTGACTCAGTCTCATAATAAGTGTCTTTAATATATATATATATACTAAACCCCTATATAAGGTTTAGTATTCCCTCCAGTATATATTGAAGTAATTAAATTAATATAAACGTGTGATTAGTTGACTAATGGCTTAAATGAATGTCTACAAGAGTCGACATAAATCTTTAGTGGTGGGCAGCCCTAGTTTCTAGGCTATTGCTAGATTGCAGCTTGGGTGTTGTGTTTGTTTTTTAGGGCATTGCTCAGATGTACTTAGTGGCTTAGTACTTAGGATCTTCTGAGTGGTAACTAGGGTGTTGTTAGGTGGTTCCTAGGTCATTGCTAGGGTGTTCCAATTTGGTACTATGCAGTTGATATGTTGTTCCGATGGTTTCTAGTCCATTTCCTGGTGGCGGCTAGAGTTTTGTGGTTGTTTTGCTCTGTGGTTTCTATGTTGTTCCATGGTTACTAGGGCATTTCTAGGGTGTTCTGTGTTTTTGCTGTGCAGTTGCAAGGTTGCTCTTGGTGGTGTCTAGGCTGTTGCTCTGTAGCCGCTAGGGTGGTAAGGTTGTTTTTCGGTTTGGAGCTTGAGTTACAGTTAGAAATGTCAGTATCTGGTCAGGAATTCTGAAGTGCATAATATCACACTACACCACATCTAGGACCAGATTTACTAAACAGGGCAAAATAGCATGAGAGTGCAATCCCATAAATGTACAGATGGGAGTAGAAATTTACACACGTGATCTACTGACGACATGCAAGTTAAAGGACTCAGACGCAGTCAGATCATTTCCATAATGACCAACACAATCTGCCAGTTAGCGTCTGGTCTAAGACATTGTTTTTTGGGCGGTAAATAAATAATCAAATACCTGTAAATTGAAAAGCGCAAAACTTAGTAAAACCCCTTGCATGTTTCATTTAAAAACTCTGCTCCCATAAATTTTGCATCTGAAAGGGAAACTCCTACAAATGCATATGCAATAATGTCAGCTGCCAAAATTACTGTGTCAATGCCATTTCAGCACTAACTTTAGTAAATCCTGACTGTAGTTTTTTAACACCGAAAGAGGGTTTGTGCTGGCGCAAGCTGTCAGTAAATCTGGCCCATATTGTCATATACTCACATGGAAGCTTGTCCATCTCATTGAGGAACTTGTTTTTGATGTCACCAAAGACATCATTCTTGCTGACTGGGCCCTGATTCTCGGTGGAGTTGTCTGCAGGTGTAGAAACAACAGGGGCCATCGTCAGGACGCTGGCACCGGTGGGCTCAGGGGCAACCATGGCCGCAGGTTTCTTCTTTAACAAATTCCACTTCATGCTTGATGGCTACGCCAACAGAAACCCTGATGGAGAAAGAGAAAGTCAAGATAAAATGAGTGTGATGAGATGCTTCTGAATCTCTGAATGCCTTCAACATCCTCTTTGATGGAAACTGAATGAAATGACTTACTCCATTAAACATGCAAATGTATTGCAAGCATAGACAGTTACTGCAGATTTGCAACTGTCAACATAATATGACAAATACTGTCTGATCTCTTGATTATTGAAATTTACCCAATATACCTGTCAGTAAGTGGATTTCGTCAGTAATAGTTCAGGGAAGGATTGAATAAATCAACATATTTAGGTTTAGGGTTAAACATATTATTCATTTATTTAATCCAATTAATGCAGGAAATAAAATGCTCCGTTATTTCAGCCAACAAACATGAAAATTGGTAAAAGTATGAAACTCATTTGTGAGTGCAAAAAAGTGTCTGTTTAAACTGTTTACTTTAATCCTGCCACATAGAAAATATCAGATGGAAGTGTAGGTTTAGGCATAAAAAAAAAAAAAATAAAAAAAAAAACTCTTGCTTCAAAGTTCCAGATGACTCAACTGAAACCGATCCATCCGTGCCGCAAGGAATGGTAAACATAATGAAAGGAGACTTAGCCCTCTGATTTCATTAAAAACACAGAGATATAGGCAAACAAAAAAGATTTCTCATTTCTCAAGCGTCAATTCTCTGCTCCAGTGGCGGAGAGCCTGTCCGTACCCATTGCATTGCCTGAATAATTTAATGAAGCTGACAATTCAGGGGATAAGCCATTTTATTATTCTAGTCCCATTCCTGCACTAAGAATGTATGGCAAAATGCGCTATGCTGCAGTTATGCAATATAACATGGCTCACAGACAGACTGCAAGAGGAGCTAACAAAAGAGAAGATGCAAAGAAGGATAGAAAACGCCACTGTGAGTCAGAGCTGCAGCCAACAGCCTCTCGAGAACGCCAGTTTGATTAATGACACTTCAGCACCTGCAAATCTGAATGAAAACATCTGACATTCACACTCGGGCAGAAGTTAATTTGTTCCCCTAAAGATGGTCAATTCAGTAAAGAATATACACTTAAAAAACAGGCTGCGTACTTAAGCCTGTGTATAAACAGTTATAGAATCCAAAAAATGTTTTTGGAATTTTGCTACATTTAAGCATAAAACAAGAAATATCTATTTTACAATAAAAAAAAAAAAGACATTAAGCAACTTAAAATCTTTTATAATAAATAAAAAACTTACAATGAAAATTAAATTATTTAGATATTATTCTGTTTGTCTTTGAAGCCATTTTCACTAGTGAAATTGCTCGGAAATGTGACAAATAATTACAAAGAAACAGCAAGTAACTCACTGAATTAACAGTAGACAGTATTACCCCACCTCTGAATTGACTGAATAATTTGATATATGAAACTATTGCATCTGAAAAAACAATGGCTGAATTCGGAACCGCATACACTGTAAAAAAAGTTAACTCATTATTTTGAGTTATCTTTTTGCATGGGTTTTTTTAGTTTAACTAACTTATTTCGATAAGTTGAGGACAAGAAAACTTAAAATTTCTTGTTGTCTGGACAATCTAGTTAAAAAAATAAGTTGAAATAACTAAATTGCTAAAATATTTTTTACAGTGTACTAGTACACTACTGGTACTTTTAAAATATCTTTCTATGACAGAAATAGTAGGACTATGCGCTTCCGAATTCACCCCATGTATCAGAGCCTGGATCAATTTCAAGATATAACAAATACTGACAAATAATGCACTTGTTTGAACAGCTTGCAACCAGCCCACAGCTGTCCAATTATATGATATTACCAATTTAGTGGAAAGAAAGAGACCTGTGATCTACTGAAATTGGCTGATTAAACAATCCCAAGGTAATTTCAACTGGGTTACAGTAAAATTATGGAAATGCTTAACATGGAAAATGATAGACAAATTGTAGCTATTTGGGAAGAAGGCTACAGAAGATTATAAACTTCCCTGCAGCAGATGCCGCTGCCTCTGGGGAAGTTTGAGACAGTACAGAATAGCTGTGGCCAATATTGGACAGAGAGATGATCCCTGGGACCACCGGACTTTGACTTGGGACCACTTGACTTGGAAATGCTGAGACCACTGGACTTGAAACCAGCAGCATTGGAAGCGCTGAGACCACTTGAATATGGACTACTGGACTTGAAAGTGCTGAGATCACTGGACTTGTAAGCACCAGACTTGAGACCACAATGTCCATGGTTGGTAAGTTCAAAGTTAAACCAAGCTCTGCATCCGCTGGACGTGATGAGGCTATGGCATGGCGGCCATGGCGTGGGAGGACTCTAGTGTGGTGGGTACTGCGGGACCCTTCATCTGTAATTCCAAAAGTAAATGAGGAACTGCTAAGTAATACTTCAAGGTCAAAGTACTGGGTCAGAGTACACAGAACAGTGCCTTCAGTTCAACTGATCATTAAGTCCATAGTGAAAAACACCTTTTAGTGCAATGTCATTAAAGGCCACCTTGTGGCAAAGTTCACAGAACTCCTCAACATAGTCCTCAATGGTTTGGTCACCTTGACACAGGAGGCAAACTGCTGGGTTTTTACTGCTGCAAACTTTTACAATAAAGTGTAGGCAAGTCGACTGAAGCCATGTTCAGCCATATGTAGTCAAACATGACTAAATAATAATAAAAACAAAATACAACTAAACCATGCAATTAAACAAAAGCAGACATGAACTTGACATGAACAAAGCTAGGTAAGAGACAATGGGAACATGAGGGCTATATATACTAAGGACTAAGGACATAATGACAGACCTGAAAGCAATGAACCAATAAGAACATTACACATGAAACAAAGGAACCAATCAAAACATGACACGAAGGGCAAGATCACATGAGGGCAGTCTATGACTAAACTTCAAAATAAAAGACATGAAAACATGAACGTGAACAAACCAAACACCAGCATAACACATTTAGTTAAATAAAAGACTATTTTTCCCCCAGTAATTTATTTCAATTTCTTAAAAATAGTGTTAAAATATTGTCACATCTAGTCCTCATGAACTCAATATTGTGCATTGTCTCATCTCGTAAGCTGTTTCATCACACCATTATTATTTATCATCACCAGTAGCTGTAAAAGCCCTTTCACACCAAGACGATAATGATAACGATAACACACGAGTCCACACCACAACTATAAAGATGACAGCACAGAAGAAAGATATTGTTAGAATCACTTTCAGAACAATTTTTGTCCAGCTGATGAACGATAAAAACATTGACAGCCAATCAGAATCCATCCTGCTTTTAAAGAGGATTTAAAACACATTTAAAGTCACAGACAAGCCCTTATAAAAAACAGAACGATATTGTGTGTTGAGGTTGATACTGATGTATCTAATAGTTGTCATTAAATGAATAGTTATTCTTGGTGTGGTCTCAACACCTTCAAATACAGGCCATTATGTTGGATGTCAGCAAAACATTACCACATTTTTTAGGTACATACTGACAAGACTGCAATGCTCATGCAATTACAATGAGAGTTATTTAGATAATTACAGAGAAAATGAGGCTGAAATAATAATATCATTGTCTAAAGCAGACCATAATGAAAATGTGATTCAATGTTTGCCGTTTCCTCCTCTTGCCTTTTTTCTAGAGTGTCTAGTGTGTGTTTAACATGGTGATATGATCACTGGACTCAGTGAGATTGAGATCCATCCCCCTGTTTGTATAGAGGGAGATAGAGATGTGCGAGAAGCTTGTGTCCGTGTCTCTGGGGTAACTCAATACGCTCAGAGGACAAGAGACACTTTGCTTTTTATGGGACCCATTATCTTCACTGCACTCGCACTGATTTTACAGCTCTCTGAGATACTCCTGCTGTTTTATCTGTGCAACTGCCAGAGCACATATTGTAAATACAATAGAACAATATAAACAGATACAAATACAATAGAAGTATGGCTCAGATAAAGCAGTCTGCTCTGAGTGGATATGATGTCTAGAAATAATCAGATGTAATCAGCAGAATGGAAGTCTATTTTGTCCATTTCGTTTGCCAACAAACTCACTGGATCTGAAACATTTGACTTACTCAAAGTTTTAGCGAGCACAAAAAAACTGGATCAGAATGAGTGATCTAGGAACAGAAGAAGCAGAAATGGACCTGATCCAAAGGACTCTTTTGGCAGACCAAATCAAACCTTTGGAGATGCGTCTAGATATGACTGTTGAATTCCATAATGATAATTGCTTCAAGGCATCTGCCCAACTTACAAACTACAGTGTGGGAGGAAATTCTCTATGCAATTCACACATCGGCACTTTGCATTCACTGTACAAGTGTTATTGCTTCTTTAAGACGCTAATTTTCCACGATGATCCATTTTATTACATTGAAGTTTGCATATCGACTACATGAAGTCTTTGAGGGAAACCATCATATTTTTGAGAACATCAATAAAAAAAAGAAAGAGAACAAAGGAATAATGATATTATACTTTGAAAATAAAGCCCATCGACATTTTCTTTAGCAGTGTGACACTAATTTCATGATAATTAAACCCATTTCTCCCCCTTCCCATTCTCATTACTGTAATGCAAAAACCTCATTCTTAATATAAAACAAAAGCAATGAACAAAAATGTAAACTGAAGTTGCACAGCTTTTAATTAGTTAATTAAAAATATAGAATGCCAGTAATTGTACTGTATAAAATATCTGTATTACAGTAATAAGAATCTAATGAGAATCACAACTGTGAATAATGGGAAACAAAAGATATCAATGGAATATATATGATTAGTTAAAAGTGTGGGAATGTGCTTAATTGACCTTTTGCCGGCCCCTCCCCCAAAATGGCCATTGTCCAATCACACATCTTAGCAACCGTTACTATGTGAGCAGGTCTGTCAAACATTGACTCCAAGCAAGATGTTGAAGCGGTGTGCCCAGAGCGTTTGTAACTTGGACACTAGATACCCCGATAGATTGTCTGGAGGAGTTGTGTTCTTTCCGTTTCCAAAGCCGAAAACACAATGTGAGCGGTGCCTACAATGGATAAAACAGTGTGGACGGCCCCACTCCCAGTTAAATGTGTCGAACATGGTTAACTCGCGTGCAGCGTGCATGAGACTGAGACACTGAAATTAGTCAAAGAAACATGGAGAAAGCAGATCAAGAGGATCCACAAAGGAATTACGTTTTCTAAAGGGTTGTTGTTAACATGATATTTTCGGGGGGAAAATGAGCAGCAGTCACTAGCAGTGCACCACCTGTAGCTACAGTTTAGAGGAGTGCACGTTCGCAACGGGGAAAGCATGAAGCTTACTTGACAACATCAGTTCATATATCAATATCGTAACAAATAGAAATAACCTTACATAATGTATGGTTATCTGCATCTTTACGTCTCTTATGTATAGTTACTTTTTAAACATGAAAATCGCATTCAGCAAGACACGCAAGCGGTTGCCATGGTAATGAAAAACCTGCTTGTTAAAGCGAATGTATAATCCTGTACCTGAGGCAAAATTACTAAATATGCAGCGCGAGTTATATATTTCTAACTCCAAACAATTAGCCACTGAACCAGCTTATAAAATCTTCTTCAAGGCTGTGGTTGCATTTGAGGTATAGTAGGTCATGGGGTTTCTCAGATTTTGCTTGAGACCGGTAAGCATTAACCTCGATAGTAGTCGTGTCTCCTTCATTGCGTTATTTTATATTTTGAATATATCCCTCCACTGCATACTGTAACCCCCTTTTGCCTCGATCTGGAGGATATCGCGGAGGTATTGCTCCAAAAAAGGTCACTGACACGCACGGGTATACCTCTTCCCGTCATGGAAATCTGTCGCGCTGGTCGTGTTTGACCATTTGTTTGACGGGCGTAGTAACAATAACTAGGGGGCGTGGCTTTTGCGAACGGTCAATTGGTAACAATTAAGCACATTCCTGACAGCACATGAGGATCAGGTGAAAACAATTAAGCAAACGAGGACTAGACAAGGACTAAACAAGGGGGAGTGGTAACCAGAAACAAGGAGGTGGAACAAGAGCAGAACATGGCAAACAGAAAAAAGACAAAGTCATGTGCTGACACACAAAACAAACAGAGACATGAAACAAAGACAACACAGACAAGGCTGTCAGGGCAGAACCCTGACAGTACCCCTTATCCAACGAACGCCCCCAGGCATCCATACTGGGCAAAGGAGTCCAAGGGTCAGGGGGCCAAGAAGGGACAGACTGGGTGGGTGGTTAGATAATAGTCCAGAGATTTAATTCGGTGCTGACCAGGGAGGTTTCGGGAACCCATAAGGACCAGGCAATGGGGAGGGCAGGATGGGGATGTTGTTGGTGGCCCTTCTGAAGACATGGGCTTGCTCCCCTGGTGGAGTCTTGAAAATGGCTTTGGTGAACTTTGGATTGGGCACTCTGAAACACTTACTGACAAGCTGAGCCATTACACGCACTCAAAGATCACACACCACAAACCAGCAAAGACATGAGGGAAAGAGGCACAATATAAAGGTAACAGCACATGAGGATCAGGTGAAAACAATCAAGCAAATGGAAAACAGGAATTAAGGAGGTGGAACAAGAGCAGTACATGGCAAATACAAACAAAGACAAAGCCATGTGCTGACACACAAAACAAACATAGAGACATGAAACAAAGACAACACAGACAAGGCAGAACCCTGACACATTCCCATACATACTGCTACAATGTCAAAATAAATCTTTATGGTCCTTCACAGGCTTGATATTCTTCATGCCAGAATATAATCTCTTTATTTTTTCTTTTCTTCTTGGTGACTTTTCTTTTGTGTAAGATTCACTGCTTTATTGTTAAAAAAACAGACTAAAAACCAATTATGACCTAACTATTACAAATAAATCAAATGATCACTGTAAGTCCTCTATTATGTAAATGGTCTTACTCAAACTGAGGTAAACTTATTTGTGATAGCAGGACACTTCTGGCAACACAAAAGCTATATGTCCTGCCAAACAGATACTAGAGAGAGAGTGGGTAGTCCCTACAGAATCAGAGCTCACAGTCATGGCATCGTGCACAACATTGCTCAAAACAACAAAATAATATTAACAAGAAACATTGTTTTGTGTCCTTGTATTTAGAGTTGTTCAGAATAATATGTTATTTTTTTAATAATAATGCTTGTATATGTGCCAGTGTGGCATCATTAAATATTAGACAAGCTTCCCTTTTACTGACAGGGTCAGTTACCAGGAGAAAGATGGCTTCTCATAGAGAATGAAAACGTTTCCTCATTATCAGCAATCCAACATAATTTATATACATACATGTATAGTGTTGGTCAAAAAGTCTGGAACACTTAATATTTCTTTGAAAGAAGACTCTTATGCTTAGATCTGCGAACACTGAAAAACAAACTCAAAGTCCAACAGAAACACAGACCAAATGTGACATTGCATCATCGTTATAAATGTCTTTCCTATCACTTCTGATCAATTTAATGCATAAAGTTACTCTTTTTTTTTACCCCAAACGTTTGAATGGTAGCATATCATGTTTTCCACATAAATATTATGTTATTACAAAATAATTGTTTTCAACATTGATAATAGTAATGACATAGTAATTATTCTGAAAATTCAGCTTTGATCACAGGAATAATTACATTTTAAAATATATTAAAATAAAAAACAGTTATATTAAATAAAAATATATTTCACATTATATTATAATATAGTATACATATAAACTGATTTATTTGGACATTTAGAACAGCTAACTGCAAAACTGCTAGATACATTTCTAAACTAAAACATTTAAAGTAACAGTTGATGTTGATCAACTTCTGAATTGTCACATTGTTATGAGTTCTTTCATTGTTTGTAACTGATACCTCTGAAGCTGGTACCTCAGCCTGATCTGCCTAATAACCTTGTGTGCGTAACGTTGACAAACTGCAGCTGTTCAACAAGTCCGCAGTTGACAGATAATTTAAAACGACCAAGGACTATTGCCTTCTCTAACCTTAACAACTAGCTTCCTATTCCCTTTACACAGCCGTTTGCCAGGACTTTATCCCATACATGAGGAAACTACATAAATAAGCTCACCCTATCTCAGGCCCTCAGCTGTAACAAAACTGAGCACCATATTCTTATGGTGTGGCCGTGCATTGTCACAGCACTTTTCTGCTTTATGGTGGGATTTATTCAAGGTTCTGCTTTTGTAAAGAGCGTATGGGCTCAATGAAGGGACAAATGTAAGACACTGACCGGTGACACTTCAGCTCAGCAGGATAAATCCGCTAGAATGGTTGGGTCAGCACTCGTAATGCTTGAATGAGAACTGCAGGCATGATTTTTGCTTTCTAAGGCAGGTATTTTGCCTTATAATTGTATTGTCATCTAAAAGAATGAGGACTTCGGCTAATATGACAATGTGTTAGGGACTTTATATATACATATAGGGGCTTTACAGATGAAACAGTCTATTTGTCATTTATTTTGTTGGGGTTTGATGGCATGCCTTTAGAGGGTGTGGTTTTGGACAGAGAGGGTGTGGTTGAAATTAGCAAAATGCTAACAGCATAACAGCACCACTATGATGTTTAGGACAATTCAGCCCTCTCCAGGGTTATTATAATGAACTGAAACAAAACTAAAATCATTAAAAAAAAAACATATGTTACCTGAAATATATAAATAACAACAACAACAACATATATACATATTTTAAAAAACTTACAAAAATTATAAAAAACACTGTAAAATTACTCAAACTTCAACTAAAATTAAACCATAATAGTATCTTAATGTTTCTAAACTAATCTCTCCAATACTTTTCCATTATTTAACCTTTTCTCTGTGAAAATATTTTCTTGATGAATAAATCTATACAAAAGAGCTAAACATATACTCAAGGGCTGCCTCTGAAATCGCTTACTTCCCTACTATACAGTAGGAGAAAAACAGTATGACAAAAAAAGTATGTCTAAATCTATTGGCCCTGATTGAGACCTGGATCAGACCAGATTACACTGCCACACCTGCTGCCCTCTCCACTAACTTTCTCACACACCCCTAGCCTGACCGGGAGGGGTGGATGTACTGGTCTGCTCATCTCCAACGATTGGAAATGTTATCCTTTACCATCTCTGTGTGACAAGAGCTAATTTGAATAACATTCAATTTCTATCCATTTTGTAGTCGTTTACTTACAAAATGTAGCCTTTGACTTACAAGTAGACTTGGCAGTTTCTTGGAGGAGTTGCGTTACTCTCATCCTTCCCTGAGGATGGTATTCCTCTCGTAGTTCTTGGAGACTTCAAAAACCACATAGAAAAGCCTCAGGCTGTTGATTTCCACACTCTGCTCACCTCATTTGACCTCAAACGAGTATCTACTGTGGCTACTCACAAATCAGGTAACCTATTGGACCTTATTTACATGCGTTACACATCAGATCACTTCCTCCTCACTCTTAACCTGTCTCAGTCAGTGCACAACACACATTCCTCCACAGATCACCTTTCAGCGAAACCTACGTTCACTCTCACCCTACCGCCTATCTTCTTTGGTCTCCATCCACACTTCCTCTACCTGATCAGCTCTCATCACTAGATACTAACGGTGCAACTGATACTCTTTTCTCCCCTCTAACACCATGCTAGGACACTTTCTGCACCCTTTCATCCAGGGCAGCCTGCGCCACCCCCTCTGCCCCCTGGTTATCTGATTTCCCTTGCAAACATCATTCTAACCTCAGGGCTGCAGAAAGGAAGTGGTGTAAATCGAAAGATCCCACTGACCTCGGTCTGTATCAATACCTCCTCAGCTAATGTCTCTCCTGCTAAAAATTACTTACTACCACAACAAAATTAACAATTCCTCCGACTCTCATGCTTTTCAAAATATTCTACTCTCTTCTTATCCCTCCTCCTCCTCCTTCATCAACCATAACAGCTGACGATTTTGTCATATTCTTCATAAATAAAACAACCACCATCAGTGGCTAATTTACCACACCACAAACTGACACACACATCTTAACAGTTAACACACACATTTTCCACTCCTTCTCTCTGCTCTCGGAGGCAGAAGTCTCCAAACTTATACTTTCCAATCGCTCTGTGGAAAATTACAGACGGGTATCCCTCCTTCCATTAATTGCTAAAACACTTGAAAGAGTTGTTTTCAACCAAGTCTCTGCCTTTCTTACTCAGAACAACCTCATGGACAACAGCCAGTATGGTTTCAAAAGCAGCCACTCAACTAAGAACCGCCCTACTCTCGGTAATTGAAGCTCTGAGGTTGGCAAGAGCAGCTTCCAAATCCTGAGTTCTCATCCTGGGTGGATCTTTCTGCTGCATTTGACAGTTAACCACCAGATCCTCCTGTCAATCCTAACAAGTCCTCAGTTTTCATCCTGCTGGATCTGTCTTCTGTGTTCGACACAGTTAACCACCAGATCCTCCTGTCAATCCTAAAGATGAAGGGCATCTCAGAAACCGCACTCCAATGATTCAAGTCTTACCTCTCAGGTAGGTCCTTTAGGGTGTCATGAAGGGTGTAAGGTGTCTAAGTCTAGCTATTGGGGTGCCTCAGGGCTCAGTGCTTGGAACACTTCTCTTCTCCATCTACATGTCATTACTAGGATCTGTCATTCAGAAACATGGTTCCTCTGGTGACACACAACTCTACCTTCTAACCAGAGGATCCGATGGTAGCTGCTCGCATCTCAGTCTGCCAGACATTTCTGGCTGGATGAAGGACCACCACCACCAACTAAACCTTGCAGAGACAGAGCTACTTGTGGTCCTGGCCAACCCAAACCCAACACTACACCACAACTTCACCATTCAGCTAGGTTATCCATAACTCCATCAAGGTCAGCCAGGAACCTTTGTGTTGTGATTGATGATCAATTGAACTTCACAGACCACATTGCTAGAATTGACCGGTCCTGCAGATTTGACTTATACAACATTAGCTTATTCTATCCAGACTGGACTATTGTAATGCTCTTTTGGCAGGTATTCCAGCTTGCACTGTCAAACCTCTGCAACTGATCTAGAATGCTGCAGCTAGAGAGGTACGAGCCGAAGAGAGCACACTTCACACCTCTCCTCACAAAATTGCACTAGTTGCCAATTGCCACTCTCACTAAAATTCAAGTCACTGATGCTTGCCTAAAGAACAACCACTGGCTCTGCTCCCTTTTACCTAAACTCATTACTCCGGACTTATATTCCATCCAGAAGCTTGCGTTCTGCAATTGAAAGTCGCCTCGTGGTGCCATCTCAAAGAGGCACAAAATAATTTTCACAGACCTTCACCTGAATTGTACCCTAATGGTGCAATGACCTGCCTAACTCAACCCGAGCCGAGTCCATAACCATTTTCAAGAAACGAATGAAGACGCATCTTTTTTGGCAACATTCGTTCCATTAATACTAAAACTTTCTTTTCTTTTCTATTTTCTTTCTTTTCTATTCCATATCTATTAAAACATTATGTATTAATATATTATGTCTAATGCGTTAGACTAAACAGGGAATGGTCACAGCACTTACATATTGTTGTCCTATTGTTAGTTTAATTGCTTCGATTGTTCTCCTCATTTGTAAGTCGATTTGGATGACTAAAAGTACATGAATCATGCTTTTTTCTGTCATTTAGGGTGCAAATATGCAGTGGCCCCTTCATGATGATTGATATGATATAATTTATATATGTTACAGCAGGGCTCTGACCGTATGAAGGGTCCCCTTCACGGCTAATAATATAATATAATATAATATAATATAATATAATATAATATAATATAATATAATATAATATAATATAATATAATATAATATAATATATAAAATTAAATAAAACACTTTTATAAACCCTGTGTCCTGTTGTCAGATATACATCCATGAAAAATTTACAAATTTGCAATCGTAATAATCCTGCATTTAAAATCCAACTTTGAGGACAAGAGACACTCTTATTTCTCATTTTCATATGACGACTAAAAACATCTTTCAGAACATTTATCATAGTTGCACTGCTATTGCATCATTCATAGGGATTGTAAGGTGCTCTATCACAGTAGAATGAATGAGGATGAAGATTGCAGTGGCGAGTGTGATTCAGAGCAGTGGAATCAGCAGCAGTCTGACCTCGGGCTCTTCCCAGCCTCTTCTGCATCATCCGCCTCCTCACGCTCAAAGAGCAGTAGCTCTCCCTAATTAAATTGTTTTAATTAAATTAACGAGCATCACAAGCCAGACTCCAGCTGACCAACTTCAACCTTAGTTCAACTCATAAATCACTCAAATGATTGCATTCTGGTTTGCCGATAGGGCAGAAATAACAAAATGTCATGTTTGATTTTATGAAATCGTTAAATATCATGATTCTGTCCAGACACGTGTTAGGGATGTGAAGTACTGTCAGTGATTCAGTTAATCTCGTGTTGTGTCCACTGTTGTAAGACTAGATTTTTTTCCTATGCAGTTGCTAGGGTGCTGCAAGGATGCTCTGGCAGCAATACAAGTCTATGGAAATTTGTTGTCCATTTAATCACCAAACAGAAGAAAATCTTTAAGTCCAGTTTCTTAACCCTGTAAAGCCTGGCATATGAAAATAATAGTCAGAAAAATATATCTATTTTTTAAAGTAGGGGAAGACCTCTATTTAACAAGCTGGATGATTTTACTAATTGTTCATCCAGTTATGCAGTTTGAATAAACAAGGTTTAAATCAATGACCTTTTGTATGAGTAATAATATTAATAATAGTTATACTTGCATTGCCAAACACCAGTAATTATGTACTGAGAATGCGTTGGAATGACAGACAGGGCTGAATGTGTATTTGGTCATTTAAATATGTCAAAAGTACAAATTAAACGAGCTGTATAGGCTTATTGCTTTTTGAACTGTAAAAAGAGAAGAGAGAGAGAGAAATAAAAAAAACAGAGGAAGAGACAATGAAAGAGTGACACACAAATAGTCAAAAAGTATAGGGAGTAAAGGGAAGTTTAGTTCCACAGCATAAGCGTGACGTTTTTGGACTAAATTCTAATATAAACCAATTATTTGCTTATTATGTAATGCAAGGTACTCAAAATACCATTGTAAAACATCATACCCTTAGTTTTTTTGCTTGTTTGTACCAATCTAAAAGGGGGTGTAATTTTCAAAGCAGAGTGCTCAGTATTTTTGTCTTGATTTCCAGTAGAGAAGGTCATTTTGGTCAAGTCACACTTTTTTTAGCGTCTCGTTTCATGAGCATCTCATTGCTGCACCTCGCTGTCACGCTACGAATGATTGTCACCGTGAACTTTTTCTTGACACAAACTGTTGCCTGACAAATTAGCAGACATGACACCATAACCAATTAGAAAATGAGAAATGAGTTAACCCATTTGAGTTTAGTTGATACTTAGATGTCGCTTGTTGGCAAAAAAGCAATTGTGGCAATTGGCAATTGTGATAGAAAATCATCCTTAAAACAGGATATTTAATGTATAGTCCACTGAAGGCTAACAGAGTTGAACCCATGTGCAGTTTATTGAGCAATGGGAAACAAGATACACAACAAACAGAACTAAGACACGACATAAACATGAGCACTAGAACTTGACTTGAACATGACTATAACAGACTTGGCAAACTCACCAACAGCGGGTTACATTAACAAAGCTAGACAAGAGACAATGGGAACACGAGAGCTACATATACTCAAGGGCTACATCCCAAATCGCACACTTCCCTACTATATAGTAGGCAATAAACAGTACATGAGAAAAAATAAATAAAAATTATGTCCAAATTCATAGTATTCATAAAAGTGTAGGTAAAAAAGTACCTGGAGGACCTACTACTTCTGGTGAGATTCTGAAGTGTGCATACGATGGACACTTCACTATCCCATGAGGCCACAGGAGAAGATTTGTGAATGGCAGTGAAGCAATGCAACTGACGCTGGTAGATCACATGATAATGACAACATGGCGAATGTAGTATATCCAGATTACACTACATACACTCATATAGAACACACTTTTTTTAGCGGCCGTGAAATAATTATTCAAAATAAGGACATACTCAAGAGAGTATGTGAGACTTAGGCATTACGATGCTTTTGGGAAACGCAACCCAGAACAAAAGCACATGACAGGAAATGATATCTTCAAAATAAAAGACATGAAAACATGAACAAAAAATTTAGAACAGATGTGACATATACATTTACTGAAGAGTGTTTAAATACATTAAAACTAATTTTCAGATAATAAATCTTCATTTGTCTTGCCCGTTGCAATTTTTTTTTTTGCTTACATTTTTCATGTCCAAAAAAAAAAGGGATTAAAGTATGTACATAGGTCTTAATATCTTACAAATTTTTATTTAAAAATAAATGTATCTTGTCTTAAGGATTCTTAGATATATTTTCCAGGAGAACAAGACAAGATACTGATTACAAAACTGATTTTTCTTTTCAATGTAGCTGTGACTGCAGACTATATTTCTGTACCTCAGCAGCACAGTCACAAATAGCAATGATAGCAAGCAACTATGACAGAAACAGAAAGCTGAACACATACCGACTATCAGCCGAAACACAAAGTGACAAAGAATTAATGGAAATTATAACCATTCTGCATGCCATTACTGTCAAACGCAAGAAGAATGAGAAGAATCTAAACTGTAGTCCCAGTAGTACAGAGGAGCTTACTATCAAGATCCTACAGCTCACCACATAATGCCAGAGGATGCAGGAACAGGAAGTCCCACTGTAAAAAACAAACCGTCTGAGACAGTGAACACGTACTAGACAGTCAGGACACCACACACTCGGACATGAGGACATGCACTGGCTGGAAACTCCTTCTTCTCCAGCAAGGCCAACTACTGATGCATTATGTTTTCATCTTTACTTTTTTTTCTGTTACTGCTGATCAGTGTTTAGTAAGAGTTTTCATTATGACTGTCAAATGATTACAAACTTTAATTGCATTAATTGCATGATATGCCAATTATTTAATTTAAATTAATCACAACTAGCCACATAAATTAAATTTGTTGAGATAGTTGACTATGGTAATTTAATAATATTACATTATTGTGGCAGATTAGATATTTGAATATATATTCTGGAAAAAAAATTAACTTTCTTGAAATTACGATAACAAGACTTGTGAAGAATCCATACGACATCGGCTCCTGCTCTGTTCTCACACATAGATGCGTTCCGGAATTGATCCCGGCAGTGTTACAAGGGTTGCCAGGATCAAATTCCTAGCTTGCATTCACACAGAAGGCTCTCTGCAATTTTAAGGAATTCAAGGCCAGTGTGAATGTAGCTTAAGGTCCGTTCACACATGGGGCATGTTCTTGCAATCCGTCTTTTGGCCATGCAAAATTACAATATCTGTGCAATCTGCAAAATTTATTTCCCTTTCAAGGGAACTCGAGCTCCCGATGCTGTGGGAACGGCCCTGCGTGATTGCGTCATGAAGCACCTATGAAATCTGTCCAATGGCGTAAAGGTACGCCATGTAACGTCATAGACCAGGAAGCTATAAAGCACCCCTGAAAAGAGACCGTGCTAGCTTCTGTGCCTTCAGCAAGCGCTCTGTGTGAATCTGTCTCTGTCTATTTATTGTTGTTTGTCCACAAGCATATATGTCTAATCTAGACAGGAGTATAAGGGCGAGCAAACAGCTTTGGATGCCCTTGCTTCATTACGAGTGGGGACACACGCGATTCATGTGTTGTTTGTTTGGGAGTAGAGCATGCTCGGTCAGCTCTAGTAAAAAGGGGGCTGACGGTGTTCATTAATTCCCGACGTGTAACATATGCACGATCGAGAGTTTTTAGCTCTGCTCCTGTTGGATTTTTTCTCGAGGGAAGAAAGTAGGGCTGACTTCTAATAGTCGAGGATTCGACGATTCGATTCGGAGAGGTCTGATTCGACTATGAACCTCATAGTCGAATAGTAGGGGTGTGTTCACATATCGCGTCTTTTGCGCGCTCAAGTTCGTTATTTCAAAATAGGCGCGCCGCGCGCGGTATGCAACCAAGCAACAGCAGCACACTACATGCCTGTAACGTCTGGACCACATTTGTTAACATTTACGGATTTATTGGCTCACAATGGCTTCTAAAAAGTCATCAAAAGTGTGGGAGTATTTCGAGAAGGTTAAAGATGACCCAAAGAATTTGAAAGTTAAGTGCAAGTTGTGCCAGCAGCTTCTTTCATATCACACGACGACAACCAACATGGCTCATTTGAAACGGGTAAGGCTTGTTAACTTTACAAACAAACAGTTCTACCACTCTTTTGTCAATACAGACATAAACCCTATATTAGTATAATTTTTGGGGAGACGTGTGCATATTAATGAGTAGCCTACTCTCTAGCACACACACGCAAGGTCTCTCGCGCTCTCCCTCTCTGTGCGCGCGTGTAATTAATGCTAGCACACACACGCAAGGTCTCTCGCTCGCTCTCTCCATCTCTTGCGCTTATTCAACGAAACCTATAATATGTAAAATTATTCATCTGGCTTTAGATGAATAAAAGGTATTTGTTACAAACCATGTTTTTCTTTTAGTTTTTTTAGCTCTTTTGTTTGAATGGAAAAAAATCAAGCTGCTATCTAAAAAAAAAAAAAAAAAAAAAAAAAGGATCGACTATCAGTCGACTACGGCAAAATCTAACGTATCAGATTTGACTATGAAAATCCTTAGTCGAAAACAGCCCTAGAAGAAAGTCAATAAAGATTCTTTGGCTCAGATCTCGTGTTTGCCGAGGCAGCGGGGTAGATTACGGGTCTGCATTAAAGATTCTGTGACTCGATCTCGGATCTCGCGTGTGCTGAGGCAGCGAGTAGATTATGGGTCTGCATCTCTACAATAATAATCTAATGGCTCAGATCGTGGGTTTGCCGAGGCAGCGCGTAGAATATGGTTCTATATATCTGCAATACTTATCTAGTGGCTCATCTCGCGTTTGCCGAGGCAACGTGTAGATAATAGGTCCGCAAGGCGCAGGGAATTGAGCAGACGGGAATTTCCCTTTCTCTCTTTCTCTTATGATTGTGTGCAAACTAATTATGTATTCTTTATTGTTTGAGATTATAATATGAAAATTCATCCTGTCATTCAGACCATATATTATGTAAGGGATAATGTAGAGCGAGGCGGTTGTTATAGCGAATACAATCCCGACAGGCTGATTATGATCCCGAAGCGAAGCGGAGGAGTCTTGAATCAGCTTGAAGGGTTTGTATTTGCTATAACAACCACCTCGCTATACATATCCCGCTTATTACATGGCTACCTACCAAATAAATCAATAATTTGACAAAATATTGATCTAAAAAGGAGTTTATTGATTTAATGATTGTATTGCTTTCCCTAAAGAAAATAGTCCGTTCCGTCTCTGAACTGCGTCAATGGCAATGCTCTGTTTTCCATGGGAACGGTGTGTTATACTTACACTGTAAAAAGTGAACAGTTGGATCAACCTAAAAAATTACTTCAATTGGTAACACCTAAAAAAATTAAGTTTTCTCAACTTAAATTATCACGTCTTAACGTGATAATTTAAGTTGAGAAAACTAATTTATTTAGGTGTTACCAATTGAAGTAATTTTTTTAGGTTGATCCAACTGTTCACTTTTACAGTGTAGCAGCGTCTGTTATCAAGAAATAACAGACCGCATTCTACATTGGAAATCTACCAAGCCATGTAATAATGTTATTTATTATATGTTAAATACTCTTCTTATTTGAAGTTTATATTAATATTCAGCCTTTCATCTAGACCGTTTTTACTTGTCTAGTTGATATTTGGAGGAAATTAAATATATATTCATCTGATCTTTGAGAAGTCATTTATTTCTGAGGAAATAAATGGTTAATTCCCAGTGGGGAAATGGATAACACCTCATTATATGGTGCCCATCTTCCTTCGGTGTCCTCCAGCGAGTTCTAGTCTCAGTGTCTGACTCGCAGGAGGAGGGTTTAAGAGGGGTCAGTTCGGTTATCTCCTGCCGAACTGGTCATCCGTTTCAGGATGCTGGATTGGCTTCTCAAGCTTGGCTTCTGGCTGGTTCCATTAGTAGTCTCAGCTGTAGTCGTCTTGGGATAAGACATATTTGAGGACAGTCGTTATCTAGACGAAGGCTTCGACTAAGAAGTCCTGACGCGGAGGCTATCGGGCTTCTGAGGGTGGCCCCCTCCGGGAAGAGATGGGTTTGAGAATCCGTGTCTCCTCAACGCCCTCTGGGGGTTCCCAGGGCGTTCCCAGTGCATCTTGAAGAAGCATCTCGTTCCCTCTTCAGGGAACCAGGGTTACAGTCGTAACCTGAGACATTTTCATTCCTAACTATCAATTTAAGTAAAAAAAAAAAGACATAAAATACTTTGTTTAGAAATGAAAACATGCATCATACAACATATTCAACATTCAATCACAACTGAAATTGCTAAAAACCTTAGTGTTTTTTTTAAATTTCTTAACTCTGGTAGGTTAAGGGATGTTCCCATTCATGCTCAAACGTATGACCATATTAAAAACAGATCTTGTCCTTAGGCATTCCATTACTGATGGTTGAACATTTCCGCTGGAACGCCATCTGATTGAGCTCAGTGAGATGAAAATGAGTGTTCCCCGCACATCCCAGCGGCTCCAGACCGCTCTGTTTGCCATTTAATGAGGTTTTTTGCGGCCCTTGGGCCGAAGCTGGACGCACAAACAAATGCGAGGGTGGAAACTATTCAAAGACTATAAAATGACTGCTCACATCACATATACTAAATCAGCTCTCAGACTTGTAGATTACAACTGAAAAGTCACGCATACTAATTTCAAATCAGTGTATGACTTATACTCAAACAAATTTGTAACACTGTTGTACAACAAACATTTTTACAAACCACCCCCCTAATATAGCTCTGGGTGGACTCCTTTATTAACACATTTTCATGGGCTTGTTTTAGCCTCAGTGCTTTATCCTCAAGATAAAGCTGCTGTTCCTCATTAATTACGAATTGAATGTTTCAGTTTATTGTCATCGCTATGGCTCTTCAATTAAGCAGCTGTTTTTACTGAGGGCAATACGGCTTCACTGCACCGTGACGAACAGGCGCACAACCACACCCTCTTTTCAGAGATACACATTAGCCAAATAAGCTAGTTTCACACTGGCTTCCTCTACTCGTGGATGGGTGTCACTGATGCAGATATGGCCACATCTGAGGTACAACTTCTGGGTAGGAGCTAAGGCTCTACCTGAGCTGATGCTGAATCAGTATGGTTAGTGCTGGTTTGGTGGTAGACTAATAAGAGTAGGGTGTTACCAATGGAAAAGTCATGGAACTGTGTTCTAGAAATAAATTCGATATTGGTATGAGGGTAGGTATAGGCAGGCATAGATTCAGAGGCATAAGGTACTGTAAGTAGTACATACAACAATGCAACAATAATAAAACAATGCATTGACATTTACTTTTGATACTTAAGTACTTTTAAAAACGATTACTTTACCACTTTTACTTGTAACAGAGTAATATTTGACCAGTAGTATCTGTACTTTCACTCAAGTAAGGAAGTTGTGTTCTTTGTCCACCTCTGAATTAGAGTATGGTGTTACCAATGGAACAGGAAATTCTATTCCCAGGCAATGTGTGTTCATAAAATGCTTTGGATAGTGGGTTTGCCAAATGTGTAAAAGTAAACTCGGACTTAGATTATTAACATGACTTGACTTCAAATTACTTTTCTTCAAATGAGATTGCAAAGTGTTACTGAAGAATCTTTCAGCAGTTTTTGTCAGTACAGTTAAAGTCAATTGGGTACAACATTGTTAAAGGGTACCTATTATGGAATTTTGAAAATTACCTTTCATGTAGCGTGTAACATAGATCTAAGTGAACAAAAACATCCTGCCAAGTTTTAAATATGAAAGTTCACCGTATACAAAGTTATTGTCTCTCAAAAGTAAGAGTCGACTCTGAGTCGCTGATATGAATTGATAGACGAACAATGCTTTTTCTCTGTCTAGATGACGTTAACTTGACAAGTTATTTTTAATAAGATACGCCCACTCATTGCGCGCGCCAGACACCATTGAAAACATCATGTCGACGAGACGCTGTTCTGAAGTGCGAATCAAAAGCGAACACACAAGTATAGCCGAACCTTGAGCTGTGTTCGCGTCATTTTAATGACGATTCCTTTACAAACATAAATGCTTTCAAGTGTGGATTTGCGAGCTGGCTGATACTGAAGGAAGGTTCAGTACCAAGTTTATTTGGATCAGCTTCCTCCTCTGAATTACAACCTGTAAGTACTGTTAATAATTGTTGCTTTTATGGGTTTTGTAGCATGCTCAATAATAAGTTTGTGTGTGTTGTGTGTGTGTGTGTGTGTGTGTGTGTGTGTGTGTGTGTGTGTGTGTCAGTTAAAGGGGGGGGTGAAATGCTATTTCATGCATAGTGAGTTTTTTACACTGTTAAAGAGTTGGATTCCCATGCTAAACATGGACAAAGTTTCAAAAATTAAGCTGAATGTTTGATTGAGTATTTCTGTTCTCAAAATACTCCTTCCTGGTTGTCACAAGTTTCGCAAAGTTTTTTCAAGTATGGGCGCGTCTGACGTCAGATGCGCCGGAATTTCCTTATACGGTCCTAAGGGCACTTCTCCCGGAAGAGCACGCGCGTAGCTGTAGAGCGATAGCCGTAACCTATGCCCATCAAAGCGCTGTGCATCGGCTGCGCTGCAATATGTCACCAAAGAAGTGTGTTTTCGGTTGCCAAGGCAAGACAACACTGAACAGATTCACAAAGAATCAAGCGTTAAGGGACCAGTGGATGGAGTTTGTTTTTCCAGAACATCAACACAGTTGTAAAAGTGTTCTTGTTTGTTCCATGCATTTCGAGGATGATTTTTTTTTTATAAACAAGGCCCAGTTCGAAGCCGGATTTGCTAATCGTTTAGTTCTCAAGGATGGAGCAGTCCAACACTAAAGGTTAACGGTCTTGCGTTGGATCCGCAGGCGGTGAGTAGAACTGCTTCAAATATCTGTGTGTGTCTATCGGCGTGTAACTTAAGCACAGCAAGTAGGCTAAACAACATGATCACGTATAGTTAATGTGTCTATGGAGCATGCGATGTATGGTGTGTGTTTGTTTAAATACATTTGTTTAGGTGGCTACTGTTTGTTTGTTTATTGTAAAACCAATCATGTCTTCATAAACCACAAGTAGACACACACAAATGTTCTAAAACTCGTGTGTGACATGGTGTTCTAAAAACAGGGTGTCACAGTTTCCAGACCCTCTCAACGTAAAAGCCCACACGGCACGCCTCCACCCGCTCGGCTTTATCCAGAAAGACTCGGTACAGCCTATCTTTTTTTTAAAAATATAATAAAACTAAAGACTTTTTGGAGATATGATGGATGTCTATTGAAAATTACTCTATAGGTACTCAAGATTAACATGAGATTGACTGAAACTGAGTGTTTCACCCCCCCTTTAAGCTCAGCGCAGCTTAGGTCTCCAATGTCTTTTTTTTTTTTTTGAAATATGTAAAAAGTTTGTCGTTGTTATTGGAGTTGTCATAAAGAATAGAGCGTATTGTAGTACTGCAGTGCTTTATCAATATGTTTAAGCTTTGGGTTAACGCCAAAAATAACTGACTGGGTCGTCTGACCAATCACCGCAGATTAGCGTCACGTAAAGAAGGGGTTTGAAAAATGAGTCATCAAAAGAATCATTAGGGAGTCGGTGAGCAAATCAGATAAAAATAAATGCATATTATAAGACAACAAAAGTGTTTTTTGTCATTGCGTGCATGTAAAACTGTTGTTGGGGACTCCCAGAACAATATAAGGAACATAAAGGAATTTAAATGCCATAATAGGTGCCCTTTAAGCTCATTGGTTCCTGTGTGTCACGTGACTTGTCATGATGTCATAAAGTGATCATATTACGACCAGAACACTTTGATTAAACCACTGGACCACTTTTATGTCTTCTTTATGTCAAACTTCTAGCTTTAAACTTTTGGACCCTATTGACTATGTACAGTATGGACAAAACAGCAAGATACTATAACATCTCTCATTTGTGTCCGGCAGAGAACAGAAAGTCATACAGGTTTTGAATGACATGAAGCTAAGTAGACAATGTCAGCATTTACTTTTGGGTAAACAAACCAGGTCGGGACACCTGCATGGAAAACACTATTTTATGACTCCTGAACACTTGTGATATAGAGAAGGTTGTTTGTATGGGCTTGTCCTTTATGCAGCTACACACAACAATGTAAGGGTAAGAAGCAGTCTTGAGATTCTGTTAAAAATCTACAAACAAAAGAATCACAGGGTTTGAGCGAATGAGGGCAAGTATGATAACTTTGTAAGAAGACGAATTTCTTGATTGTGTTTGAGACAGAACACTGTCAATAAGGACACGACAGTGATGGTTCCCAAACTAATGAACTATATCCCTGAAAGGAGGCATTTCTCCTCATAAAGAAGGAGAGGGGTATTCCACAGTGGCTTTGTCCTTTTTTCTGTCTGAATTGACCTTTCTAACAAAATCACACGGGGCAACTTTTAAATAATGTTCTCCTGCTATTAAAAGCTATGATCAATTGTAGTACTGACCATCACTTGTGTCTTATCGGGTGTAATTCATCATAATGCAAAACTGTTATGCCAGACCAGATGGGAACAAGTGTCCATGATGATAAATGACACTAGCTGTTTTATGGTTTCTCTCAGATTTATTATTGGTCAGCTGCATACTAGAAATATACTGTTTTCATTTTTTTAAATGATGATACTATTTATTTTTAATACATTAGTTACCAATCCGCTGACAGAAACCATAAAATATAGATGAAGGGACAAGTTTACTTGACATACTATCTTTATCATCATAGAAAAATCATTGGATAAACATTCCTCATTTACGACTCCAAAAACGTACCGTTTCCAGCTGAAATCAGTGTTTTACTGACAATAAAACACCAGCAAAATTGTATTTCTTTTCACACAAATTATGATTACAGGGGCAAATTATTGATTAATTAGAGTTCCTATGTTATGACTAAAATGCATTAACATTTTATAGTTACTCATTGGACATTTAATTTCCGAACTTCTGAGATACTGTAAGTAAAAGTGACAATTGATAAAAATTAGAAAAAGACCCTATAGTTATCTAATTTGTGTCTCCTCTGGCAGTTTCAGATCTCAACAATACACTGAAATATCAGTGGAAACTTAAATATAAAGACCAAAATCCGAGCTCATTAAATGTATAGCTCTAACTGAACACCAACGTTTATCTCATTTGATTCTATTGCATTGTTTCTAAGGAATATTGGGATGTTCTCATGTTCCTCTGTAGCATCAGAAACATGGTAATTGAACATGCAGATGTCTTAAATGATGGCTGATCCTTCACATTTCATGTATCAAACACATATGAACATACACACTTAACACAAGCACCCTAAAAAGGAGCAAAAATAACCCAACCGCTTCAATGCCTGAAAACAGAGTGATCAGACAAGCTATAATGCACAAATAAACTCAACACATCTTCAAATTTCCCTCATATATCTAAGCTCAATGCCACACTGTACTGTACTCGAGCTCAAGGTCTGAAGCCTTGATGACACAGCATTTGTCCTTGAGAATGTCCCTTCCTTGTGATCCCCAGTCCTCTGCAGGAGAATCCCAAGAGAGCAAGAAAAACGTTTGCCAGAGAGAGAGAGAGAGAAAGAAAGCGAGAGAGAGCTGCCGAGGATCTAAGGAAGTTCCCTTTTCATTCCACTGTCAAACTGACACTTCTAGCATCCAATTGAACCACTAACTCAAGCGTTAAGCAGAAAGACAATATACAGCAACCAATGTGACAGGGAATATAAAACCAGTTCTATCTGAGAAAATTTGATAAAAAAAACAAAAACAAATGCTCAATTGTTTATTGATTATCAAGTTTTTCCTAAAGTGTTTTTGCAGAACTCAAGATTGAAAAGTGCATTTAAACGAAAGCAAGCAGCATGTATTCTGCTTCCAGCCTCTATTTGCTGTACCGCAGAGCTCTTTTAATGCACACCATTGTCTGTGGTCTCTCCCTGTGATCCCCTCTTACGGCAGCTGTACCAACGAGGCGCAGCATATTGTCTTGCCGCTGTTCGGTGGTGGAGAGGAGGGTGTCGTTCCCATTGCCCCTCCGGGGAAACGCGGCAGCTGTCAGCGGGACTGACCTTTGGAAACTCTCCAGGAAAGAGACCAGCTCCCATTGACGGACGGAGTAAACACCCACTAGCCGACGGCTCTCGGGCTGACTTTGCCCTTGCGCACTGTTCCGGGACCAGCTTCCCGTGAGGGGTCTGTGACTCCAGCCTTTGTGAGGTGTGACAGAAAGCTGACCCGAGATCAGTGTGCAACACAAGTTCAACTAAACTAACCGGTAAAAGCTAGAGACGCGCCGACTGGGACAAACACTCCAAGCTCGGGACCATTGCAGCCCTTCCAATCAAACATCTTTAAGCATCACTAGGGATCACTTTAGAGACCACTTTTCTTCAGACTCAACCTATTAAAGATGCTTTAGAAGAGTTACCCAATACTAACAAATGTATGAATCACACTGCAGTACTCTATATTCAGCGAGGCCACTCTCGAACGGGCTTCCCTCTCCACTGCACGATTAAGTCATGACCATCTAGTGCCCTGGACAATCTCTCCAGAATCAAGCACAGCACAGCCCATCTTCCCGTATCCGGATTATCCCATTTTGCAGCACCTCTGAGAATAAAACACATTGATAAACCACACACCTGACTGCAGTGATCTCCTCGGTCCTAATCCTCAATGAGCGTCTGGGCCATACACCAGCGAGGCACTTAAGGGTTAACGTTTCAGCGTCGCGTGGATGTCTCCTGCTCGTGCTCTTCCATCAGCCTGAGAAACTGCAGTCATTCCCCCTCTCCACTCGTTACTGCAGCACTACACACACACTCCAGTGAACACACACACACACCCCTCCCCTCCTTCTGTGCGCTTTCTCTGCCACTTTCTCTCTCCCACAGAGAAATCCCCCCCTCCCCTCTCAAATACACACACCCTTTCCCTCTCTCTCTCCGTTTTCCTTCCCCCACCCTTCCCATTCCATCCTCTTCCTAAGCTGCCTGATTGGAGATGCTGCTCACACAGCTCTGCATACATCCCGCTTCTTTTTTTTCTCATGTCTCGGTCTCTTGCGCTGTGGGGTAATCAGCTCGGGTCAATATGAAACACTGCCATGCCGTCCTCATCAGACTCCGTGACCTCAAAACACCCTGTTGTTTTTCACCGAAATGTAGTCTGTGAGACTGTAAAATACAATACTGAACGGCTCTCTGGACAGAGGAGGGAAAATGGAGCGATTGAATGAATTTATAAAGAGGGGTGCTGCAGAGGTTTTGATGCTCACAATATGTTGCAACAGAGAGAATGAAAGACAGAGGAAAACCATAAAGACCGTGAGAATAGCCGTGGACTGATATGAAAGGGATAATGTACAGTCAGCTGTCATTATTGCTACATTAACTCACTGTACATTATTCCACTTATTACATGACTTGCCTACTTAAATGGTCATGCAGAGTGACATGAGAGACGGGACACTAGCACACTAGCCTGGGACAATGGTCAGCTCTAGTGTCATTACACAAACATATCTTAGTAGAGAATGCCACGATTGACCAATCAGAACCAAGAATTTCAGGGAGCTGTGTATTAAAAATAACAAAATAATCAGTGTGTCAGTATTTAATAAATTGTATTTAATAATAATAAAACATTCCCTGATCTTCTTTACTTGCATTTGACTTCACCATTAACTAATATTAGAGAAACATGAACATGACAATGTGTTGTTAATTATAAAAATGTTTATGTTTTATTTTTGGCTTTTTTGACAAGCAGATCTATAGAGGTGGAGCTGGGGCAGGAGGAAGGTTTCAGAAAACATGCTGCTCTGCTAAGGCAAACGCTTACAAAGTATTTGAAGGTTAAGCAGCGAGCTCATTGGCTACTGATACAGCCGGAACCAATAAGCGTGCCCAATAGAGAATGATGTGATTGCATGATGATTGAGTTAAAAACTATATATGTATATATAATATAACTATAACAAACAAGACGCTTCCAGTCCAGTACTGCATTTACCCTTTATTTATCACTGTTCCGATGCCAAAACACATTGTAATCCACAAATTGCATGTCTATGATCCTGACACGGTCAAAAATAATCCTACAACACCTCTTAAAAAGAAGGTCATTGTCGCACATTTTGTCAAAAACTGTTTACTTCCTTCATTAGTTACACCTGACTTCACTTGCTCTCTGGCTACCTATATACCTATTAAACCCACACTCCACCCAGTCTCCAACAGTGGAACTACAACAAATATAGATAGAGCATAATGGCCTTACAATATATAAATATAATTTTCTGCCAGGAGATTATTCGTTAAATTTGCGTACATTTCCTTTAACCCTATAACACACCACAATGCAATGCTTAATTCAAACATAATGTGTTAAGTGATGTCCATACTCATGAAGTCATGCCTGTTATGAAACCATATGTGGGCTCAGAGAGAAAACAATTAAAGTGGGAAAACGTGATTAACATACAGCCATAGTCTGCTGTAAAAACCTGTCTTTTAGGTGGCTTATGATGCATTATGATTGTTTGTCATTTGGTCAAATATTAAGTGTAGCAGCTGTACTACCAGATGGTGGAGATTTGGTTGAGTTGGTAGAAAATTTGATCAAGCTGATTAGAATAATCTAGAACCACCAAACTACCATGTTTCATAACCGCATGTCTACCTTAAGCTGGTATATGACCTGTTTTATCAATCTGAGCCCATGATGAATATAGTCTTCCAGGTAAACCAGTTCAACACTTGATGGTTAACACATAATACAGCTTGGACCAGCTACAACCTAGTCACTATGTTCCAAAAAACGGCAACCACTTTAAACTATATGGCTGCTTGATTTTACAACAGTCAATTACTGAAATGCATTTTTAAATATTCAACATACACTAAATAGTCACTAAACATATCTGAGAACAAAAATGGATGCTTTATCCATTTTGGATAGAATTTGGATTGGAATTATAGGCAAAATTACTACTTGGGTTAAATCGCACACAGGAACAATTTTCAGTCAAGACCAAATAATGACTGTAAAAACACAAAATATTGGGTTTCAACTGTCAACTGTCACAAAAGCCATTTCACCATTTGAAGAGCTCTGAAAATTCTTAATGATACAGACATTTAACCTATAATTTAACATATGCATCATATACAGTACCATTTTGCTGCATCAAACTGTTTCGTCAACCTCAAATCAATGCAAAAGCATTTTTTTTCTCCAGCTAATGGAAGCACTGAAGTGCTCAAAACCCCCTCATTATTTGTGACTGAAAATAAAACGACAGCCGTGAGGTAAATGTAATGAGGGAAAGACGTACAGTAGACAATTCCAGGGTTTAACTAGTGTTCCCCAGCATTCATCGCTGATCTAAGTGTTAATGCACACCAGAGTAAAACACGACACGGATGGTGTATTCATGGTTTGCCTGTAGTCTGTGTTGGTCCACTGTGACTTCAGTCTCGGCCACCCTGGAGATCGACAGCTGGAGACTCGCAAGGCTTTTATTACGTGTCACAAAAAATTACCCATCTCCCTTAAGTGTGTCTGCCTCCTTCAGAGCTGATGAAAATGAAATCAATAACGCCTCAATCACTCTAAGCAGGAGAGAAAGGTATGGCCTTTTCCAGTCCTCCACCTAGTTCACAGTGAGAGCCCGATCGTTTGGTCCCTTACACACTGTCAATATTTGCCACAAAACACAAGCACAAGATTATTTACATTTACGGGGAGACTTGGATTCTTTTAGATCTTGGAATGGTTTCAAAAATTCACAGTTCGATTTCATGAAGCTTTCACTTGCAAGTGCTCAAAAGTGTCTAAACATGGCCTGTGGTAACAGCTACACTCATGTGTCTCAAAATTGACAGAATACATCAGAAAATACAGATGTACGTTAAAATTTCTTCAGCACTTCAAAAGACATTCGAATGGTGCAAAACATCCTTTGTGAAAGCTACAGTATAGTGACCAGACACCAGATGTAAGTGATCGGAGTAAGATGCTTTCAGGAACTAGCCGTTCAGTGACCACAGAGTATTGACTGATTCTGGATCTATTACACACACTGGTGACCTCAGCTTGGACCCCAAGTGAATTTTGTCCTGAGGTGTAGCTAAGACCGGATGGAGCTCGGTATTCACTACAATAGACCAGCCTCTGCAGAAGCCGTGTGAAAACCTGTTATCTTTAACACAATTCTTCATTGATATCATGATCTAGATCTGGGTTTCGGAAGCAAGGGTTTGTGAGTTTATGAAAAGCTAACAATTAAATAGAATGTCAAAATAAAATAAATAAATGTGGCTTCACAATTAATCGAAATAAAATGATATAGCTTGGTGCAGTTATCAAATCAGATTAGAAATGTACAACATTTCACCAGTATTCTGCCAAAATATAAGCTCAAGGATTTGACAGTGTTTGTATCAAAATAAATTTATATACACTGTTGTTTGGATTTAAATAGGCAAATACTTGGCAGTGAGTCTATGACTGGATCATTATTGCTGTGATTATTATGTTTCTAGCATGTTATATGTTTGGCAACAGTTCTACTAACCCTAACTGATGGAGCGTATAGATTTTCATTTCTTGACCAACCATGTAGGAAGATACACCATGGCCATATTCCAGGATGACAACGTCAAGATTCATCAAGCTCAAATTGTGAAAGAATGGTTGGGAGGGAGCATGAATAATCATTTTTACACACAAATTGGCACCTCTGAGTCCAGACCTTAAATTCACTGAAAGTCTTTGGATGTGCTGGAGGAGACTTTACAGAGTGCTGGACTTTTGGACTTCTGGAAATTGATGCACTTCTTAATGCAAATAAATGTTGTGATGTTACTTCCATCAAGAGGTGCATCCATGTTTGGCTACTTAAATCCAAACAGCAACTATTTTTTTAGCCGGGCAGTGTGCGGCATAATGTGATTATATAATATTACAGAATGGACCATGAACGTGTTCAATTCCTAAAAATATTTGGTCACACTTTAGATTAGGGTCCAATTCTCACTAATAACTAACAACTATGACTTTTCCCTCAATAATTTGTTATATTATTGCCTTTATTTGGATTGGACAGTAGGAGGACAGACAGGAAATCACAAGAGAGAACAGAGAATTGGGAATTGGACCAGGAGCCGAGACTCGAACTCAGATCACCCAAAGTGCAACCGCACCATACGTCGGAGCACTTGCCCACATGG
Organism: Chrosomus eos; assembly: GCA_036326025.1. Lineage (NCBI taxonomy): Eukaryota > Metazoa > Chordata > Actinopteri > Cypriniformes > Leuciscidae > Chrosomus > Chrosomus eos. The sequence goes on along the minus strand of CM070837.1, from coordinate 8,978,511 downwards.
CTATGCCTCAGATAAAATATTGAAACATTAATTTAAAATCTCAGGTGTTCTAAAAGAAAATATTTTACATCTAAGTGGTTCGGTTGACAAAACAGTTTGGGACTATACCTGATTTATATCTAAGCCAAAATGAGTGAACAAACATCTTGCGACAGCTGAATTTCCAAACCTCAAGCTCTCTGCTTCCTGAGACCTTGCGCTAAATGATTCACAATGAATCCTCTCCACATTTAATCAGATACAGTCATTTGAATAGTTGAAATTTAAATGAAGCAACATTTCCAAAAAGGGGAATTTTCTGCTCTAGACGTTTTTGTTCATACCAGGAGGCAATTAAATACATTTCTTGAGAGTAGTTACAGATCTCTAATCTAATAAATTTTAATAGCAGCAGTGCATTTGCAGTTAAAGGCGGCCATAGCTAGAGGCCTATGTGACTCATAACCTACTAAAACTACTGTGGAGAATCAAAAATTATAAGCTTCATTTTATGTCAGTAAGAATCTAAAACCCACCGGTAGTAACCTAAAAACAATACGCCCTCATTTTGCTTTGTAAAATGCTTTCGTAAGTGTTTCCCCATGCAGTCACCCGTGTGAGTGTCTGGCCTCTTCAGTGGGGTGTAGTGTTTGGGCTCTGGAGCTGGTGTGAGTGTGGAGGGAATACCTCCAGAGAGCATCCTGCAAACAGCTTGCAGAGGGAGCGAGGCGGGGCGGGCGGCTCTGGCACTGGCAGGACGCTCTTGGCCGCTATAAACCAGGTCCTCTCACTGGGCTTGTTTTGTTTATCATAAACAGACTGAAATATTATGTTAACTAACATTTTAAGGGTGACGAGTGTCATTTACTGTAAAATAAACACTGTAGCGTTATCAGAACATCCCTCTGATTGTCTAAGCATCCCAACACAGCAACACTGACTCAACCAACATCTATAGATTATTTTTAAAGATATGATAATACTTGATAATTTTATTCAGCAAAGATATCAAGATCATATTAATCAAAAGTGGCAGTAGATACATTTATGATGATACAGAAATGCTGTTTTTTTTACTTTCTATTAAAAAAATCCTTTTGAAAAAACTATTGTCAATATTGATAATAATAGTTTTACTTTACTTTTAATAATTGTCTTTTACGTGGTAAAGATACCTTAGATCAGTTAAAAACTATTATGCTTCAAATTCAGTAACCAGCATAAACTGAATAAGATTAAGATCAACCATATAGAAGGCCAATTTTTTATATTTTGACTTATGCCATATGATTATCACACTGTGGTTTCCTCATGCACAGACTGACTCCCATTATAGATACAAACTCAAACTTTAAACATAGCTGCAAGCAGTGATACAGGGGCCAAGCCATGAAGCAGCAGCAACCCTCTTCTGCCCTCCCCTTTTCCTCTGCCCTCCCCTGCACTCCAATTACTATTCATTACAATCACTACAAGTGTGCCAAATTTGAACATTAAAAAAAAACAGCTGTTTCAGTAGTACAAGTGAAAATGAACTCAAAATGAAGATTTTTTAATATAAAGTTGCTGCATGTTATAGTTATGGAGTTCCTGTCTCAAATAGACACCATGGGCCCTATCTTGCACCCAGCGCAATTGACTTTGTACACCGACGCATGTATCATTCCTATTTTGCACCTATTTTGCAAAGCGGACTTTTCACAGACACACGTCAGTTAACTAAGAAATACACTTGCGCTCCCTGGGGCGGTTCAGCGCAAAGAGGAGGCGTGTTCCGGTGCAAACTTTCCCTCATGCTATTTTGCTGTTCTATAAAACAATTGCGCCACTGACCAGAAAAAACCTAGTCTAAAGCCATTGGCGCGTTGCGCGTTGTTCATTATGCTATTTTAAGGGCATATGCTTGACCATAATGTATAGCGTGCACAACGTGCATACACTTAGCTCATGTAATCTACACAGATGCAGCAGTTTTTATTTTTGCAAATCATACATTTTAACAAGGAAATACATTACCACACGAGGGAAATCGTTGTCGTGTCCATGAAGATGTGAGAAAATAGGCATAAATCTAGCTTACACATTTACCCAAATTTTTCAGGCAAATTGTAGTAATGACGGATCAGAGCTGTTTGCCCAATAGTGGACACATGTCAAGACACATATGTATATAAGGACATCTGACAAATTAGTTTGTCCGTCTTGAACCAGGAAAAAAAAATCTGAAGACTGCGAAATCACCTTTACCATAATGTAAGTACATTAAAAACCTTACTCTTAACTTACCAGTTAAGTTGAGCTTTCTCATATTTTTTTCTATTGATTTGGGTGGGTTTGTCCCATCCCCAATGTCAATTCTCTTTCTTTTACGGCCCTGACAAGAACATCGATCTCCTCGGCTGTGAACCAATTCTGAAGCGCGCCTGGTAAATGCGCCATAATAATAACAATCCGCCATGTAACATGCGCACCTGCTCTTAAAGGGTATGTTGGATGACGCTCTGATTGGTTTATTTCACGTTACGCCCAAACCCCACCCATGAATAATGAAGCTACTGTACTTCAGTCCAACCCCTTATAGATTTGCGCCAGGCGCAAGAGGCATTTATCCTGCCGGGAAAATAGCAACAGCGCCCAAGACCCGTCCACAAAGTTACTTGCGCTTTGCACTTTTACACTTGCGTTTCAGATCGTTAAAATAGGGCCCCATGTCTGGAACTGGAACGACTTTTCCCCCACATTACAGCCACAGTACCTCTTGCGGTCTTTGACATGTGCCACACAGGATTTAAACCTACGACCAGAATGGTTCGGGATTAATGACATGTGGTTTAGCAACTTGTGCCACTCAGAGGACGTAAATTAGGAGAGGCTTTAGTGTAAAAATAAGCACACAAAATCATGTTAACGAGACTAGCATGCTAAGCTAGCGTAATGCTAATGTAGCTTATAGTTATCCTGATAGCTGAAGAGCCGCATTAGAAAGAATGGCATCTGGTTAGCATGCTAACCAATTATTATGTTAAGTTAACTAGCATAAGGCAACAAACACAGGCTATGTCAAATTCAGAGACGAATATCTCGGGAATGGTAGCGAATATCAAAAATCTGTTCATTTCTGTGTGGCTCAGTCCAAATAACATCTGATCAAATTTTGGGCAAAATTTAGCAAAATCTGAAGGAGGAGTAGCGAAAAAACTGTTTTTCATTTGCTCCAATATGGCGGACAGTCACATTGTTGGAAAATGACAAATGAGATATCGTCAGAATCTGCATAAGCCACGGAACATAATGACATAAAGAAATCAAAATTTGAACAATGTTTTCAAAAGTTATAAGAGTTTTTGTAAAATACATTATACCTCTGGAACACTAGGTGGCGCTGTGTGCAAAATTCTCAGGTACTTTGAGGACATGGTGTCGATCATCCCCACAATATTTTGTGTTGATATGTCAAATAGTTTAAAAGTTATTGCAAATTATGTCAAAATTCAAAATGGCGGACACATGGTTCATCCGATCTTGACAAAATTGGCATCCACGGAAACCATAGATACCACATGATTTTCTGACAAACTGTTCAAAAGTTATTTACCAAAATAGCAATTTTTCATATCTCATGACCCGTAGGTGGCGCTGTTCCCAACTTTGGAATGAACCCTCAGGTCATGCTTCTGATGAAGTGTACCAATATTCGTTTTGATTGATCAAAGTTTGGCCGAGCTATAGCTTCTGAACCAATTTTGGGTCGACCTTGTTAAGTTTGCGACATCATAACTTTTTTTTTCCAGTATAGCAAAAAATTCTGTTCAGTCATTTCTATGCGGCTTAGTCTGAAGATCATTTGAGCACATGTTTGGACAAAATTGGACAAAATTTGGAGGAGTAGTGAAAAAACTGAGTACTGTACTTTTCGAAATGGCCACTACTGTAATGGGCGGAGTCTTAATGTAAGGTATTGGTTGTGATTAGAATGATGAGAGTAATCAGGTGTACTAAGTTTCATGTCTCTAGATCAAAGGCTTCAAAAGTTATAACCATTTTAATGATGAATTTTTGAACTGGTGGTGGCGCTATAGAGTTGGTCCTAAAGACTCAAAAATTGCTACAATTACTTTTCATTACCATCACTACAAGTGTGCCAAATTTCATCATTTTCCTATATACGGCTCATAGGGCTGCCATAGACTTCCATTGGCAGAAGAAGAACTCATAAATGAAGTAAATGAACTCATAATGACAGTAACCATAGAAATGAAGGAGTGGCGGGAAAAGAACAAAGAAATAAGGAACCAATCAAAACACAAACTGAAAGTCCAAACATGCACTGACACATGACAATGATACTCATAATCTGTACATATGTTTATTCTGATAAAACCTGTTTCTATACTTTTTTAATATATATATTTTTAGTTCTTAATTTTCTTACTGTTTCTTGTTGTTGTATTTATATGTGTGCACTGGAAGCTTCAAGAAAAAATGCATTGTGTGTGCAAGCACTTGGCAATAAAGCTCTTTCTGATTTGGATATTCCCTGCCTACCTTTCACATTTTAATTTACTTGAAAGTACAACAAAGTGCATCAGAAGTCTCTTGAACTTAGAAACTTGAGCTGGTATCCACAGGACCTCAGAAAGACCTCAAATAACCAGCACTAGAAATATTGACTTGGAGAAACTGACGTCAATAATCCAATGGCTGAGCACAAGCCTCTGAGTGAGTGTAGAGTAATCAATAGCTTTTATGACGGGGACTGAGACAGCTCTCTTTTAGTTAAAAGGCCTATAATAATCTGGTTGAGTACTGCACATTTACGTCATTTGAAACGCACTAGGCACAATGACATCACACCTCAGGGATAGTAGATATGACATTTAAAACATCATAATGATTATTTTTTTATCAGTGACCTCACATGCAGTGTTACACCTATATCAGTTAAAAATCAATAGTATTGCAAGTCAATGTAAATGTGATTATTTAGTTTTTCTCGTCTTGATCGACCATCGACACACACACACCACACACACACCAACACACACACACACACACACACACACACACACACACACACACACACACACACACACACACACACACACACACACACACACACACACACACACACACTCTTTTATGTACATTATTTGTCTTTTTAATCAGCCCCTCTCATGGAGTTTTAAGGCAACTATCAATTAGGGAAATGACTCAATTGTTGGGAGTGGGGTTTCCAAAGAACATGTTTCGTAACACATAAAAGATATCCCATAAATCACAGTCCTCCCCTGCAGCTCTAAAAAATGATCACACTCCAGCACACCCATCATGGCGCCGTCTGGCTGAACAAATCTCCTTCGTAAAACTGCATTGTTTTATCATTGTTGTATTGAGTATGGTCCACTGAAATGGGTGCAAGTACCCTGGATATAAAGTGTCGAGCAGAATGTGTTCTCAACCTTTTTCATTTGAAGGACCGCTGCTGTCCATCACAATTTTCAAAGGCCCCTCTATATTTGCCAAAATATATTGGGTATTTCTGCAGTAACTAGGACAAAGATGCTTGTTTTGACTTTGACTTAAAACATAATCTTAGAATATTGATATATTAAAGTATTAGTTATTTTGTGATTCACGTTTCAAGAACTATATGCTCATCGATAAAAAAGCTATTGAAATCTCAATGTTATAATTTTTGATTTTAAATAAAAATAAAGTTTAATGATTTAAATATATTATTAAAATATATTATTAATATTATTAATATTTATTTTAACAATTAATAATTGCTTTTTTAAATACTTTTAAGTCACCTATACAGCCTCGTGGAAAGTTAATTGAGGCCCACTACAGGGAATAACCAATGCTATCTCAGACCAATTCATTATTCGAATTTTACGAGGTGGCTAATTCGTACGACCTACGAATGAACTACCCCTGACTCCACCCTTAAACCTACCTATCACTGGGGTTTAGATAAATCGTACGAATTTGTACGACCTCACTCACGGGTAGGTCGGGTAGGTTTAGTGGCGGGGTCAGGGGTTGGTCATTCGTATGAATTCATAAGAGTGATGTCGTATGAATTCGTTGAATTGCCACCTCGTAAAATTCGAAAAAAAAAAATGCTAAATGCAATAATAAAATGCAATTAAGCGTAAAGCAAAATATAAATAGACTTATCAATTTTGAAAAAGGAGAAGAAAACGCTTCCATCTTTTGTTGTAGACGCCAACAAAATTGAAAAATTGTCCAATTGAACTATACCAGATTTTGCACAAACTCACATATCTTGGTAGCAAGGTTATTATAGTTTTGCATTTTTAAATTAGTTATATATTTGAATATGATTTGGTTTTGTTAGTTTTAGTTTAGTTTATATTTTGTGAACACATTTATATTTAGTTTTTGTTTTAGATTTAGTGTTTAACAGAGTAACAGAACACTTCCAGGTAAATACATTTAATTTCAACTAAGTTTGAATTATTCACATTTAACTTTTGTGCAAACCTCTTAATAAAAATATAATAATTGTTTGAGATTGAACAAAGAAACAAACAAATGCCACTTAAAAGTATAAAGTATAAACTCATTCATATTAAAGATGCAATCTTGTTAAACTTGTGGTCCATGAAAACAAAGATGCGTATATGATTCTTATGATTCTTTTTTTCTATTTATGATTAATCCTTTCAAATATTATTATTGTATTGATCAATTTATGCTTTATGTCTATTGTATATTTTTATATCATATACTCATAGTTATACTCATATTCATTGTTCAATTCAGACCAGACATTAAGTTTACTTCTACTATGAAAATGTATGTCCATTTGTGGGCTAGACATGCTATTTGTTTTTTCAGTTTTCTGCATGTGTGCGGTATCTTGTTTATTATAAATTTTCACATGAGATTGTTATCTTACCTGGAATTAAGGTACAGCTGTATTTGCATGTGGTCTAGACATTATTGAAATACTTATTTGGCCCTTTCGGCTTCTTAAGGCTGGTTCACACAGAAAGGGTTTTTGCTTTGAAAATCGCGAATTGCGTGGAATGGGGAAAAACTGCCAGTTGAACTTATTTTAACTTGAGTGACGTGTTTTAGAATGCCGTGTCATGTGCGAGACGCTGCAAAAGACGCGAGGGCAACAGTCAAACATGTCCGTCTAGCACTTGTTTACATTGAAAAATAAAGTAGTTTGATGGAATAACTTGATTTTCCAACGACCAATATGTAAGAGTGAGTACGAGGTGGAAAATTCATACGATTTGTCTAAACCCCAGTGATGGGTAGGTTTAAGGGAGAGGTCAGGGTAGCTCATTTGTACGAAGTTCATACGAATTGGGCAACTCGTAAAATATGTACGATTTAGCAAAGAATCTTACAAATTCGTACGAGTGAGGTCGTATGAATTCGTACGAATTAGCCACCTCGTAAAATATGTACGAATTCCCGGGTTGGATTTTCGGTACAGGATGAGAGCTTATTAATCACGAAAACAATTTTTTTTTGTGCAAATTATTATTTTATTTTTTCAGTAACTGTTTCATTTTGTTTTATGTTGAAATTTCTATTTTATTTCAGTTTACGAAATGTTGTTTGACTTTTTAGTTTTAGTCTTAGTTTCAGTTTTCGTTTACGAAAATAATCTTGCTTGGTAGAAGCTTAATTTTGAAGACATTTTTGTGTAGTTTTGTACACTAAAACTACTTTGGAACTGTAATGTGCTAGGTCTCCAATGAATGAAACCCTATATATAAAATAAATGTAAAAAACTATATATAAAAGAAGAATTTGGTTTAGCAACAGCTACATTGCTGTATGAGTAATAGACACAGCAGCATCTCTAAGAGAAAAGGAAAAGGCATTTAGGGGTTGCTGAATGCTTTGCTCAATGTCTCTGGGATTGTCCCAATCCCCATAATAACCATGACTACTATCTCCAGATGCGGGAAAAGTCAGAGATAAACTGGTTTAATCTCTCTCTCCGCAAGATTTCCTTCTCTCTGCCTCTCTCTCCACACACACACACATACACACATTGTCTTCGCTTCTTAACAGCATTTTTCAGACTCCTGCTATTTCTTGAAATTAGTACTAATGTGAGAGCACATTAAAAGATTTGTTCGCCCATGACTAGCTCATCCCCTGAGAAACTAGACGAATCTTTCATTTGACTATTTCATTTCTACTTTCGATACATTTATAAACAATTGTGGCCAGCCACACAAATATGAAAAAAAGGCATTATTTTGACACAGCTAAATCCATAACTGAATTACACCTACGCTGTCTTGTTAGCTCTTCCTGTATGGTATACAGACAGCCAGGAGGTACCATGAAGCATCATTTGGCATTGGCCTTCTACGAGAAATTCGAAAGAAGTCTATTGCAAATAAAAACACATAGACCTAAACAGAAACACTCCAAGGCAGAAGCTTGCAACCCTTTGATAATATTACGGTTGTTAGCCCTCCCAAACCATGAAGAAACAAACCTAATGTGGCAGATCTGAGACAATCACTTTAAGGAGAATTGCCTCTTCTCTTGAAGGAGGTAATTGGATCTTTCTCCTAGTTGTTTGTTTCCCAAGAGGACAAAATGGCAAAAAGGAAGACAAAGCATCCCTGAATGGTTGTGAATCTCTGATTAATTGTTTTATTCGTGTCCAGGCTGAAAGCACTAAGCGCTTCTGTCCACTCTGATTATTCAATTCCAGGAATGAGGACACATAAAAGACGAGAGAATAGAGGACAAAATTACATGCTGCTTCCTTCATGGCATAAAGTGCAAAATCGCCTTTAAAAGCCACAGTCAAAACTTGTTTAAAAGGAACAAAGCAAAACTGAGGCTTAAAAAAACCCTGCTAACTAGGTAAGACACTTTAAAAGGAAAATGTGCTTTTTTACATTTGTATTTGTTTAGCTTAAGATACAAAATCTGCAAAAGTCTACAGTAGGGGTGTCCAATCCTGCTCCTGGAGTGCCAGTTTACAATCTGCCCCAACCAAGGTTATTATAGTTTTGCATTTTTCATTAGTTTTTATTTTTATTTCGTTTTTAATTTTTGTTTTCAAATTCAGTTTAGTTTTAATTAGTTTTTAAAGTGGGTTTGCTAGTTTAGTTTAGTTTTTATTTTTTGAAAATGCTTAGTTTTAGTTTAGTTTTTATTAGTTTTAGTGTTAGTTTTAGTCTTTTTTTGGATTTTGGGTTATTTGTCAGGGGCAAGATTCAAAAAGGTCAAAAAAAGAATTGTGTAATAATAACTCAACAAAAACATCCTACAATTTTAGAAATATCTATTCAACAATAAAACCAGTACATAAAATGTACATATGGGCACAAATATGTAAACAGTCTACACAAGACTCCGCAGTAAAGTGCAAAATGTGTAAGTGGCGTGTGCCAGGAAAAAAAACTAAATAGCAAATAGACTAAAGACGACATACACAATATTTCTTACTTATTTAGAAATGCAGTTTATTGCTAGGTCTTGCTAGTCTTTGTCCTATTTAAAGTAGGCTAATACTGAACGTGAAACAAAATCTGGAACAAAAAAGTGGATTAACAGTTTTCTAGCAATATTAATAATTAAAATGAATCAAAAAAAGAGTTCATACCCAAACAGAGTATTAAAAACCTCCTTGCAAGGTAAGTATTGCTAGTCTTTGTCCGATTTAAAGTAATACTGAATATGAAAATAAAAATGAAAAAAATCTGGAACAAAAAAGTAGATTAAAAAAGTATTAACACAAAAATAATACTCTGAGTATTAAAAATCTCAAAATACATGAAAAAAATCATTGAGCAAATACAGGCTATTTCTCATTAAAGAGCAGTGAATTCTTTTCTCTTTTTATTTTGTTGTTTGATTAATATTAAGTGCACAGATGGCATTAGGTTTATTATGCACTGTCACTTTAAGACCGAGTGCAGATCCATTTGCACTGATGCACATCCGATATTCTCACAACTGTATGTTCTGTAAAGACATAACTGACTGTGTTTACGTGAATACTCTCCAAAACGGACATTTAGACATAATGTTGTGTATTTGTCCATTCAGACGCGAAAGAGAGCTCAATTCAGTCCTCGCGCGCTGTATATCTGTCTATCATTCGTCATATAGTAATAACACCTTGTTTTATTTCATTTTTTATAAGTTATGAGCTATAAATAATTAAAGTGTGATATTTTAATTACGCAATTGAAAGTGCGCAGCTCTGAATGCACGAGCTCTGCGTAGCACACAAACTGACAGCTTTACCGCTTGTTTTGCTATTTGTTGCACTTAGCAAGTTAATGGTAACGGTTACATTTCGGAGATATCAAGTAGCTAATTGACCCACGGATTATCCAAAGCGTCCGACTCCGCGGTAGTAAACATACAGGCTACATATAGGCCTAAGTCACACTGTCTAATATTCGCACAACCTTTGAACTAAAAATAAAATAAAAAGTGCTCTTTTTATGATCTTTTGCATGACGCGGGCCAAAAAATTAATGCCGGGCCGGCTACTCATCTGTATTGAAGCAGCAAACATTCAGTGTAAGAGTAAAATAATGATATAACATTATTTAATATTTGAATCACATTCACAGCTTATATATTTGACATAGACAACCCAAGTGCATTTTACCTCAGATTTGCGAATAGTTAACTTTCTAAAGAAGGCGCAATCGCTTCTCGGGTCGACATTAACACACTGACAATAATGTCATCAGAATTTAAAATATGTTTACACCACTTTTTAATGTGTGATTGTGTAAAGGTGTTCACGAGATACCAACCTTTCGCGAACTTGCTTTCGACGTCGAACCCTCGTTTTCATGGAGACGCGGAGTGCACGGAGGGGAGGGGCTGTGTGTGCGTGTGTGTGTGTGTGTGTGTGTGCGCGCGCGTGCATGTGACAGAAAGACAGAGGGAGAGCAGGGAAAGGAAATGCAGCTGAACGAATACACTGCGTGTTAACAAATTAAAGACATTGACAAAGACGAAAACTAAAGACATTTACTCTATAATTTTATTTTATTTTAGTTAGTTTTGCCAAACACACATTACAGTTTTAGTTAGTTATCGTTTTTTTGTAATGCCTCGTTTTTATTTTTATTTCAGTTAACGACAATGTTTTTTCCCACCTAGTTTTCGTTTTTTCGTTCGTTTTCGTTAACGATTATAACCTTGGCCCCAACACACCTGTCTGGAAGTTTCTAATTATCCTGATGACCTTGATTAGCTGGTTCAGGTGTGTTATTGGAGCAAAACTCTGCAGAATAATGACCATCAAGGAGCAGGACTGGACACCCCTGTTTGACCAAGTCATGTGACTGGTGACACACAAAATACCAGCCAAAAGTCCTCTAGGTTGTTTACACAACACTGGCTTCGTTTACATGCAACCAAATAATTTGTTAGTTATCGGATTAACAGCTCAATTGGACTGAAAAGCCTTCATGTAAATCGATCCGATTGAGCTTGATCCATTTGAAATTTCGATCCGATTGAAAGGGGTGGATTATTCCTTTTCTAATCTGATCGAGAGCACATGTAAACACTTGATCTGATTGAAAACCGAAACTGAAAGGACTGCGCATGTGCAATTACATAGAAATAGCTCAATGACGTCAGACGCGCAGAACAAGCACTTCTTCCTGATGATTAAAGTGTCATATAAATGAGTCCTAAAATTCTCATTTCACTCAGCGTCTGTAAAATGGAGCGGGACAACATCCCACCAGTCCTTGTTTCGGATTCTCATCCACAGAACCGGGTGCGAGGAGGGGTATTTTTACTGCGTGACAAGCAGCACAGCACAACGGTTCATATACTCATTTACTCCAAATTATGACCCGAAATGGATAAATATTAAGTCTGCTGTTTATAAAATAAATTGAATAGTTATTATGCGCTAACAGTGGGAAACTCTGTATATTCGTGCAGTGTGCACATGTCAAAAAAAAAAAAACAAGTACGAAAAAAACCCCAAACAAACCTATAAACGCGCACATCAACCTGATCACATGTTTGCCATTCATGTATACACTAAATTCAGATTCATCCATCGGAATGAATTCAGCAAACAAAAGTTGTGCATGTAAAAATAGGCAAGGATGTACTAAAAATTTAAAAGCTTTTCCTTTGTGTTTTCCATGTACAGACATCAATGTTGTCAAAACGACCCCCATTCACACTGATCTGTGAAAAAAAACGTACTCGGTTACTAACGTAACCTCGGTTCTCTCTAGAGAGGGATCGAGTACTGCGTAATATCTTACGCTATGGGGAAAACTCTTTTCCACGAGATATTGAAGCCAAAAATTATCCTTAATTTTTTACTAATGTAAAACGCTTTGCAGCAGCAAGCAGACCTAGGCGAGACAGCTCGCGCGCCTATTGGCTGCTCTGCGGCAATAGCAGCAGCCTATCGATAAAGGCTCTGCGTGACGTCACGACGAATGGGGCCCTTCGCGCCCATATCGTCACGTCCCGCCAGAAAGGGCGTGGTCTCGCCCTATATCTAGGCTCGATAGCTGCTCTTACGTCGGTTTTCATCGCCGAAGCGAACCAGAGCGTATTCCAAGCACGGCAAGATACGCAGTACTCGTTCCCTCTCTAGAGAGAACCGAGGTTACGTTAGTAACCGAGTACGTTCTCTTACGAGAGTATCTCTCGTACTGCGTAATATCTTACGCTATGGGGAACACAATGCAACACGCCGTGCTGGTAGGGATCCAACACCAAAAGACCCAGGGGCCGAAGCCCGGGGCGCATATAGTGCATAATCACCATAAACTCACAGAGAGTGAGGGAAGAGAGGCTAGAAGCATCATTCCCTGTAAATAGCCTCCGAAAGGGGCCAATCATATGACAATAACCAAACCGTCAGGGTGAACATTCAGCCTGAACTGGGTGGCCACAAGTGTGTCAATTTTTAATGAGCTGCTGTACCGGTCAGTGAGCGATACGCAGGCCAAACTCAGCATCCGAGCCGCACAGCGGGCAGATAGCACTGAATTCTATACCGCCAAAAGCTTAGCTTGTAAGGCGGGGACCTCCAGATTATAGTATTTTATAAATGTAGACGGCGAGGCCCAGCCCGCGGCCATACAAATATCTTGCAGGGTAACCCCGCTAGACCATGCCCACGAGGAGGCCATGCCTCTCGTGGAGTGCGCTCTAACACCCAAAGGGCACTGAAGGCCCTTAGAAGTGTAAGCCAGCGCTATGGCACCAACTATCCATCTGGATAAGCTCTGTTTCGACGCGGCAAGTCCCTTAGTACGGCCGCCAAACGAAACGAAAAGCTGCTCAGTCTGTCTGAAACCAGACGAGCGGGACACATAAGCCCTTAGTGCCCTGACAGGGCAAAGGAGACTCGGGCCCTGAACGGTGTGTTGAGGGATTTCGGCACGTAACCGTGCTTTGGTTTGAGTATGACCTTAGAGTCGTTAGGTCCAAACTCCATGCATGACGCGCTTACTGAGAGCGCTTGCAAGTCCCCTACGCGCTTCACTGAAGCGAGAGCCATAAGAAACGCTGTCTTGAAAGACAAGTGTTTCATGTCTGACGACTGGATTGGCTCGAATGGGGCGCCTTTCATGGCCTCCAAGACCGTGGAAAGGTCCCATGTCGGGACTGAAGGGGGCCTGGGAGGGTTTAGCCTCCGAGCTCCTCTAAGGAAACGCACGACTAAGTCGCTCTTTCCTAGTGACTGGCCAGACACCGGTTTTGCAAACGTTGCTATGGCCGCCACGTATACTTTGAGCGTGGAAGGGGACCTGCCCTTATCCAGTAGCTCCTGAAGGAAGGAAAGCACTTCCGTAACCCCGCAGTCTACAGGTGAAAAGCCCTGTGCTTGACACCAAGTAGAGAACACAGACCATTTCGAGGAGTAGAGCCGTCTGGTAGACGGGGCTCTAGCCTGCGCGATCGTGTTTAACACTCCCTCTGGGAGGTCAGCGGGTACCCGTTGATGGCCCATGCGTGCAGGGACCACAGATCCGGGCGAGGATGCCAAATCGAGCCTTCCGCCTGAGAGAGGAGGTCTCTCCTCAGCGGTAAAGGCCATGGAGCAGCGCTGGTCAGCTGCATCAGGACAGGGAACCACGACTGGTTTGTCCAGAGCGGAGCTATGAGTAGCACTGGGCATCCCTCCCTCCTGATTCGCTCCAACACCTGAGGCAGGAGTGAGACAGGGGGAAAAGCATAAAGGGGACGGCGGGGCCAAACATGGGCCAGCGCGTCCCGGCTTTTCGAGAAGAATCTCGGGCAGTGAGCGTTTTCTTGGGACGCGAACAGGTCCACCTGCGCTTTGCCAAACGTTTCCCACAGCAGCTGGATCGTCTGCGGGTGCAGAGACCATTCTCCTGCTGGAACGTTGTTTCTGGACAGCCTGTCTGGTCCCACATTTAGGTGACCAGGCACATGCGCCGCTCTCAGCGAGAGCAGGTTGTGCTGAGCCCAGACCAGGAGGCGTTCCGTCAGCCTGTAAAGGTTTCGGGACCTGACGCCGCCCTGGCGATTTATGTATGCCACCACTGACATGTTGTCCGACCGGACCAATACGTGGTGGCCTGTTATCTGGGGACAGAAGCGCCTTAGCGCTTTGTCGACTGCTATCAATTCCAAGCAGTTTATGTGTAGGAGCTTCTCCCGCACTGACCACAGGCCAGCCAGCGGTCTGCCCTCGAGCAGCGCTCCCCACCCTGAAGTGGAGGCGTCCGTAGACACCACCTTCACACTTGAGGGGATCCCCAGACTCACGCCCGACTGATACCAGTTGGTCGCTTTCCATGGTTTCAGAGCCGAAATGCACTGAAGGTCGACCCTGAGGCGAAACAGACCTGCGGTCCATGCCCTGGGGGGAACTCGTGCTTTTAGCCATAGCTGCAGTGGGCGCATGCGGAGCAGGCCCAACTGGAGTACAGAGGCTGCTGAGGCCATGAGACCCAGCATTTTCTGAAACCTTCTGAGCGGGACTATAGAGCCGTGGCGGAAGGATTTCGCGACGTGCTGGATATTCAATCCGCGCTCTGGTGACAGGCGTGCCGTCATGGATAGCGAGTCTAACACTGTTCCCAGAAAGGAAATCCTCCGACTGGGGAGCAGTGAGCTTTTCGCCCAATTGACTGTAAGGCCCAGCTCCTCGAGGTGCTCGAGTAATGCGGCCCTGTGTTCTAAGAGCTCCGTTCGTGAACGAGCTAGAATCAGCCAATCGTCCAAGTAGTTCAAAACTCGCATGCCCCGAAGTCTCAGGGGAGCGAGGGCCGCGTCCATGCACTTCGTGAACGTACGGGGTGCTAGGGACAGGCCAAACGGCAGGACTGTGTATTGATACGCCTGGCCCTCGAAGGCGAATCTCAAGAATCGCCTGTGATGGGACGCTATTTGTATTTGGAAATACGCGTCTTTCAGATCTATTGACATGAACCAGTCTCCTTGGCGCACTTGCGCGAGGATTTTCCTGGTCGTAAGCATCCTGAACTGGCGTTTCACGAGCGCTCTGTTCAGCAGCCTCAGATCTAGAATGGGTCTGAGCCCACCATCTTTCTTCGGTACCAGAAAATATCTGCTGTATAAGCCCCCTTCGCTCTGAGCCTGAGATAAAGGTTCTATAGCCCCTTTTCTCAGTAGTTTCGCTATCTCGGCTCGAAGTAGATGAGATACTTCGCTTTTCACCGTAGTTTCGACGCGCGCCGCGTAGCGGCGAGGGCGTCGAGCGAATTGTAGCGAATAGCCTCTCTTTATAGTGTTCAGCACCCACTCTGATACCCCGGGAAGCCTTGACCACGCATCCGCGTGAATAGCTAGGGGCAGAATGAAATCTGGGCTCTGGCCGCGGGAAAGCGGCGGCACAAGAGCCCGCGTGTGCTGGGAACACAGCGCCGTGTTTACGGCGTTCGAGGCGGGGGGCGCGCTGATCACAGCGGGCAGCCTGGCCGCGCTCATCTCCTCTGAGGCGGGTAGCGCCGAGAGAGAGAGCGGGGCGAATCCCGTGGGATTCGGCGTGTCTGTGAGGAAATGTGGGCGCGGGACCACGGGCACATTTGCTACACTGAAAACACTGTCGTTTAGGGCCGACTGAATGTGTGTTGGTTTCGTTTTTACAGAAACCGAGGGACACGCAGCGTGTAGTGTAAGCGGGCATGGGGATATGGGCGCGTTCACTACAGTGATTGCACAATCGACCGGAGTCGATTTTATTTGTGCGAGCCCTGCACCGTGGCGGGCTGTGTCTGGGTGTGGGAATGGGCACTGGGGCGTGGGCATTCTTACAACACTCATAACACCATCGGCCGAGGCCGGAACACCAGAAAATACACTCTTTATTGGATTTATCTGGGTAGCCGTAAAAACAGCTTTTGTGTGCAGGCAAGCGGGCTGAGACACCGGCTGCTTCACTGCAAAATACACTGGGACAGTCACAACGCATGGGGCTGAACGAGCGAGAAGTTTTGGTGGAAATCCGGCCGCAGCGGGATCTGAACACCGTCGTTTTCCTAGAGCGGCTAGGAAGACTTTGGGGCCTCGGGCTTGATCTCAATCCTCGGCCGGGGCCCGCGGTGAGGGGGGCGGCGTCCGGCGGAGCGAGACCGCGGTCTCTGATCCCGGGCCTGGCGGCGCTGTGAGGCGGCGGCGGCGGAGGGCGGTGCAGGCTGGGGCTGAGAGCTGCGAGCAGGCGGCTTGGTGCGGCCTGTAGCGGAGCTCGAGCGCTTCGGCAGGAAGTGCTTCATAGCCTGAGAAGTTTTCTGCACCTCAACAAACCTGTCCGCGAAGTCCTTGACGGCCGTTCCGAACAGGCCCTCCGGGGAAATGGGCGCGTCGAGGAACACAGAGCGCTCGGCTTCCGTCATCTCAGACAGCGTCAACCATAAGTGTCTCTCGGCGACGGCGAGAGAGGCCATGTTCCGCCCCATGGCTTGCGCAGCGGCTTTAGAAGCGCGTAGAGCGAGGTCCGTAGCGCTCCTCAGGTCCGCCACACAGATAGCACCGGGTCCCTCCTCGTCCAGCTTGAGGAGGAGGTCTGCCTGGTAGATCTGCAGAATAGACATCGTGTGCAGCGCTGAGACTGCTTGCCCGGCTGCGGTGTAAGCGCGTCCGTGCAGCGATGATGTCACTCGGCAGGCTTTGGACGGGAGCGTCGTCTGAACCCGCCGTCCCGCAGAGGGCGGGCAGAGATGCGACGCGACAGCCGTCTCCACCGGAGGAATGGCGAGGTAGCCTCTACTTCCCGCACCGTCGACAGCGGAGAATGCCGCGGAGGTAGAGGTACGCATCCTGGCGGAAAAGGGGGCCTTCCACGACTTTGCAACCTCCTCGTGAAGTTCCGGGAGGAAGGGCGCGGGCCTAGATTTTGACGGAGCCTCGTCCTTGCCGAGAAAGCGCCCGTCTAATCTGTTGCGCGGCGGCAGCGTGGGTGCCTCCCAATCGAGGCCGATGCTTTCTACGGCCTTGGTGAGCAGACGCATCAGCTCAGACTCAATGCCGGCTCTCTTCCCAGAGGGTTGGCGGGGAGCGTTAGCGGAGGGGAGGTCCACAGAGCTCGCCCAATCCTCGCTATCCGAAGCCAAGAGAGAACACGCCTCGGTGTTGTCGTCCAACTCGATGGCGGACGCGGCGGCGGACGGCGGCCGCTGTCCGTCGGTGAGCGACTCGAGCGAAGCCGGCGAAGCTGGCGGGCGAACCGGCGAGCTTTGGCGGGCTGGAGATAGCTCGGGAGCGCGCTGGGCGCGGCGCTTCTTGCGACGCGGCGTCACGGCAGGCTGGGATACGGGCTCGGAGAACGAAGCCAGGCGAGTCCGCAGAGTCACCATAGGCAAACGTTCGCAGTGATGGCATCCGCCGTCAGCGAGCGCGATGGCCGCGTGATCCTCACCCAGGCAGGACACGCAGATGACATGTCGGTCCTCGTCGCTGAGTGGGGCTCGGCAAGAACCGCAGGAAGGCATCTTTAAAAAGACGCCGCTCTTTTAGAGGGGGTGGGAAAAAAGCAGATATGCAAACACACACACACACTCTAGGCAGAGGAAAGGATATAACGCCGGAAAGCACAGCAGGTACGGCGGCTGAAGGCGGCGAGGCCAGCGACTCCAGACTCGATGGCACGTCCCGCTGAAGGCTACAGGTCGACGGCGCGGCTTCTCACTCTGGATCCAGCGATGCGGGAGGCTTCGCTGAAGAGATGAAAATCGACGTAAGAGCAGCTATCGAGCCTAGATATAGGGCGAGACCACGCCCTTTCTGGCGGGACGTGACGATATGGGCGCGAAGGGCCCCCATTCGTCGTGACGTCACGCAGAGCCTTTCTCGATAGGCTGCTGCTATTGCCGCAGAGCAGCCAATAGGCGCGCGAGCTGTCTCGCCTAGGTCTGCTTGCTGCTGCAAAGCGTTTTACATTAGTAAAAAATTAAGGATAATTTTTGGCTTCAATATCTCGTGGAAAAGAGTTTTCCCCATAGCGTAAGATATTACGCAGTACGAGAGATACTCTCGTAAGAGAACCCCTCTGTTTTATCCATTCCAGGCCAGTAGATGGCGATATCACTTTGTAAAGAAACACTATGCGCCTATAGACTGAACACGTAATACGCATGCGCATGACGTCAACGTTTTCACAAATTCATGTTTTCAGGCCCCCAAAGCAACGTTGTGTAAACGAATGGCCAAAGCGCATAAAAAGCTTTAAGTTTTTAGTTCAAAACGGTGTCGTGTAAACTGCACCTTAATCAGTGGATTGTGTCATACTGGACATAAATTTGTTGACGCTCTTGTTTCCAGAAGTCAGTCGCTATTTCTGCCTTTTCTATGACATCATGCACATCATTAAATATAGCAACCAATGATTGGTTGGAAAGCAATTCCTGGACATGTTCCTGGAATAATATTTCTCTCCAAAAATGTTGTCCTAACCACATCCCTACCCCTAAACCAAAACCTATCCATATCTTATCCTTATAATCAGAGGGCAATGATATTCGAATAACACTGATGTAGAAGCACCTAACCCTAGCTGTAAGCCTAAACTTGACATAAACTGTAAACCTCAAATCTGATTGGTTGATTGGAATGTTGTTCAAGGATCAACAAAGATGCTGATCCAGGAACATGTTGTACTTGGTGAAATCACGTTCACCATTTAGTCTAACATATTTCTTGTCCACGATAAGATTTTAGGAGTCAAAATCGCATAATCTGACAAAGTGACTTTCGTGATTCATAACCGACAAAAGTATTGTGTTGTCTCAACCCAGCATTAAAGAACTACTCGAAGATAGGAAATGCTAATAAAACCAACAGAAAATAAAAAAGTGGAATCAACTACAAAGGATGTGAGAGGAAATCGGTAATGCATTTGAACATCTCATATGAAAAACTGTAAAGATAACAACTCAGTGGTGCCCTCTACAGGTCACAAAGCAGTCATCAAGCGTGCCAGTACAGGCTCATGATACAATGGAGGTGAAACAGATGGTATCAAAGTATGTCCATGCAATGAAGAGCATGGCTCTGAATCACAACTAAATTGTTCCTCTCCAATTTCCTATAAGCCAGATCTCAGTTCAGCCTCCACCAGTGCACATGAACCACAAGAACCCTAAGCAAATCCATACTTCTGCAAGAGCTTTCCACACATTGTACAGAAAAGCCCCATGGAAGGAGATTGGGAGTTAGGCTTTCATTTACTCCCGAGCAGTGCCAACACCAAAGCAGCCCTCTGGAGAGGGACACACAATCACAGCGAGCAGGTTTGACCAGCTCAACGTAATATCTCAGCTGTGTAACGGTAGAGGAACTTAAGTACAAAAGGTGCTAAAATACTCAAATACAGCTGGAAATAAAGCCACAGGGCTTCTCATAAATTGACTTTGAGGTTTCCAGTTATCAGAAAAAGCAGCACTCTTTGAAAATGCCATGCTATTCAATGTACACGTGCTATTAAGATTATTACACTGTAATAAAAAAAGAAGATTTGTCAAAGTTGTAAACAAAACAGATTATTGCAGTATGTTTTACAAGGATTCTACTTAACTAAAAACTGTTTCCTAAAATATTGTCCCCATGTATTTCACAACAAATACTGGTAAATACAGCAACATTTAGTAGTATTTGGCTAAATAATGGATTCAGCTTTTAATTTGCATATGGTTGCAAAGGTGAAAACACAATGTCCGCTAAAGAAAGACAAGTCCTGATCGTCTTCATTGAGTAAATGCGGCACAAGATGGCAGAGTTTTGTGTGCCGTGGCAGATTGCTGACAGTTGGGTGTCTGTCATAGGCAGCATAAAGGTTATGTAATGAGTTTGGCTTTTGTCTCTAAACTGCTGATACTGCATGTGGAGCTGTGCTTGGTTAAAAAGAGCTGCCTTTTTACATTCGATACCTTCAATGAAGTGCAGAATGCCTGAGAACAGTTGGCAGATACAGCAAACAACTAGGACTCATTCTCTTTCTGCTGGCCTATTTTTATTTTCTCACAAATCACAGTATCATGCAGTCTTGTATAATAAAAAAATAAAAAAATAAAAAATGACAGAACATCCAGAAAATTAAACAATTTAAACTACTTTACAAACCGGTGAATCTAAGGGGGCTTTTATACTGGGCTCGTTTGCTGCGGTCCGAGCCCGAGCGCGTTTGTTCCCGGCGCCCCCCCCGCAGCGTTGGTCTGGTTTCACACTCAACTTAATTCTATCGAACCCTGGCGCGTTTGCGTGCATATTACTTCATCACAAACGTGCACGGCGCATGATGGAAAACAGAACGCGGTTCAATATTGTGTTTTTTTTTATTAATTTGCTGCTGTTTATGCGCAGTTGAGTGAATAACAGGTTTACTGTGCGTGTGTCACATATAAGATGGACTTCTGCTGCTTGCAAACGGACTCTGAGGAGACAGTGGATTTCCAAATTTGCTGATCAAGTGCGCACCCGAGTCTGTGTTGCTTTCACATTCACGCGAAGCAACGGAGAGCAACGGAGCTCAGACCACCTCCTCCAGGCAGTCTCGGGTTCGGTACTCCAGTGCGCACCTGGGTCCCATGACAACGTTCACATTGTTTTTCATAGGAACCGTGCCCTGTTCCGAACTAAACTGCCAGTGTGAAACGCCCCCTAACAGCCCTTTTCTGCCACACTGGTTCTAAAAAAGTTTGTTGTTTTTTTTTTTCACACTGACAACCACCATAATATCACAGGAGGTAAAGAGAAATTGTCTAGGTTATGACTGTAACCTCTGTTCCCTGACATCAGGGAGTGAGACACTGCGTTGATGACTATTGGGGAACACCCTCCACGTGAACCGGTGTCTGAAAAACTATCCAATCACAGCAATTGAAATTGATTGGCGACAGCCTATGACGTCACTACTAGTGCGACCCGGAAGTATAAAAGGGGTGCCAAGAGAACATGTCATCCACTTTCGTCTGAAGGGACTGTTCAGCAGGCATCCCGAGGCAGTGTCTCATTCCCTGTTCTCAGTGAACAGAGGTTACAGTCATAACCTAGACGTTCCCTTTCGAAAGGGAACTCGCACTGCGTCGATGACGCTATTTGGGAATGAAGTACAATCCCACCATGCTGAGGGCAGTGCATGCCAATTATGACTCGTGACAAAATGTCAGAACTGGCAGTTTCAACCTGAAATGGCAAGAAAACACTCCTGCTTCGGGTCACATACAGGCTGTCAGTGACATTATTCCCTACGGTCACTGCCCAAGCTATAAGCCTCAAAGAGGCCTCCAAATAAGGAAAAGCCTACCAAGGCCGCTCAAGGGCTTGAAACCAACAGCTTCCATGGAAGGGGTTTCTTCAAGAGAATATGGCCAGGGGGTCCGAAAGCAGTCCATCTAGTCACTTTCTGAGGGGGACATAAAGTCAAACCCATATGCCACCAGGGAGGCTGACCTGATCAAGTCTACTGGCCTAGTCTTGCCAACAACCTGTCTGTTTTTTGAGTCTCTCACAAAAACCCAATAGGGAAAAACTGCAATTAATGGCAGTAATCACTCACAAATCGGATCATAGAGACGGGCATCCTGGAGAATAGAACTCGGCATAGCACTTTATAACCCTTGCAAACAAGGGGAGTAACTCTACTCAATCCTGAATCTACAAAGTGGAAACTGGACACTCTAAAGGGACCGTAATAAGGGGGGCGCCTCCAGCTCTAGGGCAGATCTAACAGGGAGGCCTCGTGAGAGTCCTTCGACCTTCCGACCAGACTTAGGGAGTTAAGTATTCAAACAGAGCGACCCTCAGATAGATTCTGGAACACTATGCTCAACCTGATGAGTACTAACCAGGCTCTGGGCTAAAATCAGGGAGGCTCCATGGTGCTGCAACATGATACTTAATTCCTTTGCAATGCTAAGCATCAAACTCTTTGGGGAGCCGCCTTCAAGGAGGCCTGTTAAGGCCTAACTACTTGATAGCGAGGATGTTAGCAGAACTTAAAATATCAGAAGCCTAGGTGCTCTCACAGACATTTATGTGGGACTGGTTATAGTTATTTAACATTACCAACAGGCAGTGTACTCAGCAGAAGTGCTATCGGTCCTTTAAGCAAGGAGAGAACAATCTTATGTTAAGGAGGCCTGCTGTAAGGCTTGAAACTTCGATTGTCACAGGCGTTAGCCCAAGCAGTGCTTTGGCTCTAAGGGAGCATACTCAACCATCCAAATGGAAGGGAGTACTAATCTGTCTCTACCTGAGCCTAGGGGGTGAAAGGTGATAGCATACGAGCTTAGGGTAGCAAAGAATTTTTCTAGAATATTTTTGAATTTATTTGTATAATAAGGCCAGGATGTTCCCTACCACAGATTGACACTACCCACTATATAAGCCTGACGACTCTAAATCAGAGGAGGCCTATGGAAAGGGTATACATAGCCTACCTATATATGGGAACTTCAGGGCCCTATTTCCTATAAAAATAACTACCTAACACACCCCTTAATACTTTCTAACAGGGAACAGAGGTCTATTGTTCAACCTTACTAAAAAAAACTCTTGTAAAGGGAGGAGAACTACAGAGCTCAACCTGCTGCCGTAGAGCGATGCCCTAAAAAAAAAAAAAAATCACAAAATGGAGGCATATCACCATAAAGAGCTCGAAAGAGCGCACTTACTACCAAACCTGACGCCAAACCTACAGAAGGGTTCCAAATTTAAGGAATCACTCATCACAGGTCCAGCCTCAGGGCTGATCCAAGAAGTGCCTGGGGTGAGGAAGTGTGCTGATTTGGAATGGAGTGTTATGCAAGATTTAATGCAGTCGAGCGTGCCTTTGCCTCTCTGAACTTTCCCATCACCATCTCGACGGAGGTGCCAAAAAGATCAGAAGGCGACACTGGTGCATCTATAAGAAAGGCTTTCTTTTTCCCCAATGTCATCCCAGTTCAACCACAGATGCCAATCCCTGGCCACCATCGCCACCATTGAGTTCGTTCGATTGCGGCGGCTGTTTGTTTGGTGGCCCGGAGAGCTAATCTGTAGTGTGGCGCAGCTCATTTACACTGCGTCAGGGGAAAGACCCCGACCTTGGTCTAGATCAGCAGATCAGTGTGGTGTGCTTGCAGCACAGGCATTGTGTGCAAGGCATCACTAGCCAGACCCGCCATCGCGTATGCTGTGCCATTTTAGCACGATGTTTGTTTAAAAAGCAGGGTCTGCCACGAGCAATCTCTTCCCTCATGTGCTCCTACAGCAGCAAAGCCTCGCTGAGCGCATTTCATAACACTCACAATTCATCATACGTGGGGCAGGGTGGCTGTGAGGGTTTAGGTTGTAAATCCTCTTCACCCTCATCAGCCATCTCCTGCTTTCTTGGGCTGTCCAGTAGAGCACTCGCTGTCAGATCAGAGGATGTTAGTGACAACACATCCTCATCCAGCAGCTCAAACTCACGAGCCTCCGAGGGGCATGAGAGAAAAATAACTCTCTCAAACTCCCTGGCGAGCTCCTTTTAAATCCCAACGATTCTGAATCGCCTGGCACAGATGTCTGTCCCTCTTCCCTCGATAAGAGGGCCAGACGAGATCGGAGCGAAGTTTTCTCAAAACTCACAGTTGGCACAAGCAGTTCCCTCAATAACTGATCGTGCTGGCTCTGAGGCCAAACAGTAAACGCACAAGTTGTGCATGTCATCTGGCATCAATATCTTAGACACGCATCCACACACTTCTTGACACGCTTATCACTTGCTACAATTGTTCTTATCTTTTTCAGGTGATTGCAAATCAGACAAAACAGTCCCTGAAGACGACAACAGGATGACATGTTTTCTAGGCGCCCCTTTTATACTTCCGGGTCGCACTACTAGTGACGTCATAGGCAGTCGCCGGTCAATTTCGATTGCCGTGATTGGATAGTTTTTCAGACACTGGTTCATGTGGAGGGCGTTCCCCAATAGCGCCATCGACACAGTGGGCTCTATCTTGCACCCGGCGCAAATGACTTTGTACACTGACGCATGTATCATTCCTATTTTGCACCCGAGCAAAGCGGGCTTTTACCTCCACAGACGAACGTCGGTAAACTAGGAAATTAACTTGCGCTCCCTGGGCGGGTCGGCGCAAAAAGGAGGCGTGTTTCGGCGCAAACAATCCCTGGTGCTATTTTGCAGTTCCAGAAAACAATTCCGCCACTGACCAAAAAAAACCTAGTCTAAAGTCAGTGGCGCGTTGCGCGTTGTTCATAATGCTATTTTAAGCGCACATGCTTGGCCATAATGTAGCGGGTGCACAATGCGCATACACTTTGATTCTCTTATCAACACAGATGCAGCCGTTTTTATTTTTGCAAATCATACATTATAACAAGGAAAAATATTACCATACGAGGGAAATCATTGTGGTGTCCATGAAGATGTGGAAAAAATAGCATAAATCTAGCTTACACATTTACCCAAATTTTTCAGGCAATTTGTAGTAATGACGGATCAGACCTGTTTGCCCAATAGTGGCAAGACACATATGTATATAAGGACATCTGACAAATTAGTTGACAAATTAGATAAATGTCCGTCAAGAACCAGGAAAAAAAAATCTGAAGACTGCGAAATCACCTTTACCATAATGTAAGTACATTAAAAACCTTACTCTTTAACTTACCAGTTAGGTTGAGCTTTCTCATATTTTTTTCTATTGATTTGGGTGGGTTTGTCCCATCCTCAATGTCACTTCTCTTTCTTTTACGGCCCTGACGAAAACATCGATCTCCTCGGCTGTGAACCGATTCTGAAGCGCGCCTGGTAAATGCGCCATAATAATATCAATCTGCCATGCAAAATGCGCACCTGCTCTTAAAGGGTATGTTGGATGACGCTCTGATTGGTTTATTTCACGTCACGCCCAAACCACACCTATGAATAATGAAGCTACTTCAGACCAACCCCTTTTAAACTTGCGTCGGGCGCAAGAGTCATTTATCCCGCCGGTAAAATAGCAACAGCGCCCAAGACCCGCCCACAAAGTTACTTGCGCTTCTCACTTGATACTTGCGTTTTAGATCGTTAAAATAGAGCCCAGTGTCTCATTCCCTTTTGAAAGGGAACCACATGACATAAGTTGACACTAAGATAATGCAATAACCATTCATTTAAAACATAAGATGTAACATAAAACCCTAATGTAGGCCTACATATAACAACAAAAACTAAGAAGAAACATTATTAAAAATAAAAACCATCAGTGTGAAGTGTTACACAAGGAAGAATTTCAGTTTTAATTATAACATTACAACATAGAAAAAAACTTTATTAGCATTTGTTTGTTTAATAAAGCATGCAGTAAAAACTGTAATATTGTGAAATATTATTACATTTGTAAAAAACTGCTTTGTATTGTAATGCATTTTAAAATGTAATTCATCCTGTGACACCATAGCTTAATATCCAGCAGCGTAGCCTATTTCATAATTAAAGGCATTTGGTGGGGGAGTTTTGATATATGAAAATAAATAACTGTAAAGTAAATCAACTATATATATATATATATAAATATATATATATATATATATATTATACCGACAGCGGCAAGACAGAGTGGGCACTAAGCAGCAGTGGAAAGTCATTGACTTGAGGAGAATGTCACATTCCTGTCACAATGGCATGGCAAAAAAAATATAATAAGAAGCAGCTAAGGTCATGTATCAGCCACTCCAATCACAACTATATAGTTCGAGGAGACATTCAGCATTTCCTAGAGCTGGTAAACACATTCAGCAGTGAGTGAAAGTCAGCGTGAAATGAACAGAACACCTCAGTCATCGCCTACTGCTGAACCCACAAGCAGTATCAGAAAAGAGCAAATGGTATAAATGTTTCACTAGCAACACCTGTATATCTTTGAAACCTCCAGTTCATCCACAGGCCTTTATAAATATTCATCAACTGGTATGACTAAATCACCAAGAAAGAGCTGTGGAGAAGAGCAGGGCAGAAGACGGAGTCAGTTGACATGCACATTAAACATCAGAATGTCTAGATGCAATCTGTAAAGAAGACAAGTTATAGGCCTGGATGGGGTGAAGTGGTGTGCAAGTGACACAACAGGCTTCTCATGTACTATCCTTATATTGCACTACATTTTCATAATACAAAAATACAGTAATTGTATCCAGCCATTGTTATGTTTTCAATCACGCACATTCAGATTACAGTTACTCCAAAGAAGTTGTAGAAATCATTTTACCACACAATGATAGCAAAATCATCCAAAAAGACTCACAAGCTACCAGTTTGACTCAATTTGATGAAACCTTACTGTCTGCATGAACGCCATCAGAGTTGTTGCTGAATGAACATCTGCCTCACTTAATGAACTAAAAGTTCTGTCTAGTCACGTTTATTTATATAGTGCTTTATACAATACAGATTGTTTCAAAGCAGGTTTGCAGTGTTGACAGGGAAATGATTTAACAATGCAAACAGAGTTTATTTCAGCTATACAGCAGCTCTGTGTAAAAGAAAATAGTGTCATTGTTCAGCTGAAGTCATTTCAGTGTCTATTCAGTTCTATTATAAAGATCATCAAATATTAAATTAGTTAATTTCCTCTATAAAGCAGTTCAACAGTGATTTCATCATCCAGCTCAGTTCAGTTTTCATCCAATAATGTCAGTGCAGTATAATCAATAATATATTGTTGAGCATGTCCTCTTTATGTGAATAAGATTAATAACATAAACATTAACACTACAAATCTACCATTTTAAGGGCTGCCAGCCTAAAATATCATAGTAACACTTCAGTATGGGGAACACATATTAACTCTTAACTACAACTTTTGCCTCAATAAACTCCTAATTTACTGCTTATTATTTAGTAAGGTCGTTTTGTAGTGTTAGTGAATTGGGTGATTAAGGGATGTAGAATATGTTCAAGCAGAATAAGGCATTAATATGTGCTTTATAAGTACTACTAAACAGCCAATATCCTAGCAATATGCATGCTAGTTACTGTAAGAAGTGAACCCTGAAATAAAGTGTTACCAAGATCATTAGGAAGCAAATAATAACAACATAACGGCAGTTTCATACTGTTTAAATCTACATTAATTGTGTCCTTGTAAATATGAATTTGTTGAAGTTGCCTTTTTATGTAATGACTGATAAAACTTGGGCACCCTGACTCCATTAAATCACACGAGGCCAGCCAATCAGATTTGAGCATGCTGTTTTTTGTGAGATCTTACTATTTTTGTGAGCAATTTGCATCAGTCGGTCTGTGAACAGTCCATGGGGGGTTAATTGGGGTGCTAAAACTATTGCATAGATATCTGACCCGAAGGCCTGAAATGCTCCAGATTAATAACTCTGGTTCACTTCTCTTCTCTTTTGGATTTGATTATCTGTTTCTATGAAGAAAAGCCCTCTTTTCCTAAAGAGTGTGGTGATAAATCTATTGGATGGTGACTGGCTCTCTCCCAGCTGTTCTCTTGGACAATGCTGCTTGTATGGAGAACCAAAGTCATCCATCACCAGCTCCCTTTACAGCTCTAAACAGTCACGCCTGAAAATAATGTTCACTCAGCTGCTGATTAATTGCAACTCTCTGTGGCTCAATATTAATTTCTACTGTGCTGTGACATGCTGTTTGAAATTACACACACAAAAAAACTTCTTATACTGTACATAAGAAGTATACCAGCTCCAGATTATCATTATAGAATGGTAGCAATTTTTTTTTCACTGCAATATAAATTAAAAAAAAAATCTCAATATAGGTTGCAAAACAAATCTTGAGTTTGATTATTGTTAGAAAGACAGAAAGAGAGAATATGTGTGATATCCGAGATTTCAAAATACACATTTGTCATCATCATTAAATTAATCTAAATTATGAAATAACTCTTGTCTTGTCTGTTTGGCATACACACTGCATAAAAAAAAGTTGCCTTAAATTGATACTTCACCCAAAAATAAATATTCTGTCATGATTTATTCAAATCAAAATGATGAGATATCTTTTGTGTTCTGCAAAATAATGTGCAATGCAGGTTTGAATAGTAGAAAGTATACTTCTATTGAATAATAGAAAGTAACCACTTTTTCTTGGCTTATTCATCTTAAAGTACAGGGATCACTGTAAGTGTACTGAAACTTAACACTCTAAAATATATTCAGTTTTCATCTTGTGCATATGCACATGCACTGTCTTTCCATCCTTAAATGCAAATTATTATAATCTTTCCCAGAGGCACACAGTGAAAGTAATGCAGGATTTTGAATATGCGACAGGATCTTTTCTATGCAGGATGTTTCATTTAAATAAATAAATTAGATTTATTTACAAAAGAAAATAGACTATTTTACTTATGTTTAAGGTGCAGTCAGTAATATTTAGTTAGCTTCGAAAATGCTAAATACTACTGAGGAACAGTACAATAAAAAGTATTCAACTGGTCATGTGACTTAATTATGTCTGCCACTATGAAATGACCAGTGTGGATTAAGAGCAGGAAGATCAACAATGGACTTGATCTTCTCATTAAGGCAACTTCAGGAGAAGTCCCACAAGTAGAGGCGACCACTCTACATCACCTCCATTGATTGTAACCATGAAGGGCACCGTCCAGTATGATGGCTCATCCTCTGACCCTTTTCCAATTAGGAGTGGTGTGAAACAAGGATGTGTCCTGGTACCAGTGTTGTGCTAGTTACTAAGAAATAGTAACTAGTTACAGTTAGTAGTTACTTCATTCAAAAAGTAACTCAATTACTTTGTTGATTACTTACACCAAAAAGTAATGCGTTACTGTTAAAAGTAACTTTTGAGTTACTTTTTTAAAGAAAGTTCTTTAATGTTCCCATTAATGCCATTTTATGCATTATGGTCTATACAAACACAAAACTGACTTAAACAGAAAGTTTTAAACACTATTTTATTTAAGTCAGACCAGCACAAACTGAATATATCACAAGGATTTCTGAAATAAATAACAAAACAAGCATTTTTAAAGCTAGTGACTTGATTTCTTTCTCAACATTGATGTTCATGCAGCTGACAGTATATATATATGTTTTTACTGCATGTATGAATATTTGAGCAATACAATTTGATCATTCTTGTTAGTTCAAAATACATTAACTAAGGTAATAACAGGTACAATACAATTTAAACGTATACAATTTTGAAATAAAAAACTAACAATGAATGATACATGTACAACATTTATTAACCATATTTAATGCTAAAATTGTAGTCTTATTGTAAAGTATTACCAGTTTATATGATTCAAGCTTAAAGAAGATGGCCATATATTTAAATATCTCCAAAGGCCAGAGCATTAAAATTATATAAATGTAGACCTATATTACATGTACAGTCTTTCACTTTATTTGCTTACATTTTAGAACACTTGATGATTAGAACACTTGATGATTAGAACACTTGATGATTAGAACACTTGATGATTAGAACACTTGATGATTAGAACACTTGATGATTAGAACACTTGATGTCGGCTTGAACATATCAATGTTGAGAAAGCAATCACGTCACTAGCTTTAAAAATACAACGTCGCCGGCTAATGAATGCATAAAAGTGACCAGCTGGATATAAACTAGATGGTAACAATTGCGACATACAACATTTGGGTCAGGTCTGGGTGTGTTTTTGTCACATTGCTTTAATCGCTTGATGTAAGTTAGCCGTTACTAATGTTATTCCTCTCAGACTCGATGGCAAGCTTCTGTTCTTTCTCTGCTGATGCAGCATCTAGTTTTTATTAAAAAAATTAATTACTTTATAATTATATGACAATGTGTACTTTAGTGTTCTGTATTCATACCGTTTCGCTGTCTGTGTTTTAAATGGGCATCTAAAGTGTCAGCGCTCTCCGTGCAGCTTGTAATCTCCGTGCTTGCGCTGCCTCACGTGTTAACGGAAACAACTCAGCCAGTGATAGTTTATGTGTCCTCTCGCTCTGTAAATAATGCTAGTAGTCTCCTCAGTGCTCTCGAACTGTGCAATGACAGCGCACACTTCTTAGCGGTCCAGCAACTAGCAAATTAATTTAAAAAAGTAACGGACAACGCACCATATGGTAACGGTAACGGAGTTAATTTATTTTTAAAAGTAATGCGTTACAGTATTAGTTACTGTCAAAAGTAACTGCGTTACAGTAACGCGTTACTAGTAACGCGTTACTGCCCAACACTGCCTGGCACCAACACTCTTTGGCATCTTCTTCTCTCTTTTGCTGTCTTATGCCTTCAATCAGTCAGAAAATGGTGTATACAGTCACACCAGAAGCGATGAGAATCTATTCAACCGCGCATTTATCAGAGCTAAGACCAAAGTATGAAAAGTATTGATCAGGGAAATGCTATTTGAAGACGATGCTGCCCTGACAGCACATGTTAAAAAAAGGATTAAAGCATCTCATTAACCCTTTATGACCTGCCATAGAACAATTCCACCAGAGTATATCTTTGTATTTTTACATGCTGTGCTGTCATTTTTTTGAGCATTTTCATATGCCATACATCAAAATAATCCTTACTCTCCCAGTTTGAAGGCTATGTTTGTAATAAATCAATAGTAACTATATAAATATCTCAAAAGTGCAATAAACAAAAAGAAAAAAAAATATTATTTTTTTTTAACATATTTTCTTCAATACAAAAAATTAATAAATGTCAACTTCAAACTTGTCAATGAGAAATACGTGCACAAAACAATTTAAAACTATACAGAATTGATTTGAACTGTTTACATAAATTAGTTTTTAAGATATACTCATTTTTACACTCATTCAAAAAAAAGGCGTGTACTTTCGTTTAGACATAACGCTGCGTGCGTGCGCGTGCGCGCGCCCGCGCGCGCGTGTGTGTGTGTGTGTGTGTGTGTGTGTGTGTGTGTGTGTGTGTGTGTGTGTGAATGTCCTTGTATTTGTGAACGTCTAAAGGAGAAAGAAATAATAAAATAAAGCGATGGTAAAAAGACAATAACGATATAAGGAACATATAGCAAATGGGAGTCAAACGGGAGTCAAACGCATGGTCAAATGACGCAGCGTGTGACGTCACAACATGTGACACACCCGGGGGTCATAGTGCACAGAACGTGATACGTCAATGAGTCATCGGAAGACGTAAATATCAATCGCAGATCTACAGAACATGTGTGGAAAGACATGCAAAGCATTTTTGTGTTGTTGTTTTTTGTAAACGAATATTACGCAGTTTGTACAGACTGATTAGAGGGTGAAAACAACGCAACATGGGCATGTTGGAGGCTTGATCTGAACATGTTACATCTCTGGTTTTGTATGCAAAAGGAATGATTGAGCTAGCCATTTGGTTTCAGTTTCTATAGGCTTTTAAACAGACACACGCAAATGGGAGCGCCGACGCTCCCGTCGGTCTTAAAGGGTTAAAAGCTTCGCTTTTTTGGGCAGTTAAGGGGTTAAAGTGTCAGCAGGCAAGCGGTACCCTTGCAACACATTGCTCCCATAACAGTGTTGGGAATGTCCTGAAGCTACTATGCTCAAAAAAGGAATCTAGACCCCTTAGAGCAGACAAAGCCTCAGCTGAGCCCATGACCCACCAGTTTTCCCAGCCGCTGCATGCACTCTGCCCACTAACCTCGATGTCATCTGACATGGTTTAGAGGGAAAAACGGGAGCCTTCAGCAATAAGGATGTACCCAAGGAAAGGTGATACCCTAAATTTCTTTCCACCTGAAGCATCCTCCCATAATTCTGCTTGCGCAACCCCCCTGCATTCCAGTAATTTGAAGCCGAATGAACCATGCGAGAAGACTATGGATGTCTCCATGAACCAGACACATCAGTGTCTGGGAGAACATGAAGGCTCACCAGAGCTGCACACTTATGACTCTTCAGACATAGTTTATCTAAATAACCTTCTGCAGTCTTGCGTTTCAAACCAGACATTTTCAAGAGTAGTTGGGCTGTTAAGCTTATTTAAGCTCTACTAGCTCATCATATTCAGAATTATGCAGCATGGAGCAGGAAACAGACCTATTCGTCTCTACTGACATCACGTCTATTCCATTAGAATCATAGCCAAGCAATGATTCCTTGTTTTCCACAGAAGAAGCAAATGAGTGGGCTTCTGCTTCTGGCACAAGATCAATGGAGTAAAATGGGAAAGGTGAGGGAACTCCCTCACGGTCTTCTACTGGGTCTGTCTGAGTTTCCCACAATCACAGACTACGGGTAGCCTCAGCAAACTCTGGGCTTGAGTCTCGGGCTCAGGACTCAGGAGTGAAGTTTCCTCAATGGAAAATCATCACAGTGAATGCATCCAGGCCCATCGAGAACTGAACATGCATGCTCCGCTCCCAGAGTAAAATAACACACAACTCGTGACCATCGCCAGGCTTTATAAAAAAAACAGGGAGGAATGGAGGAATGCAGTGTTTGAATTGTCTGCTCGCCACATTCTGTATACCTTCTATTTTTCTTTCTTTCTTTACACACACTGCTGTTTACACAACACACAATCAAGTGGCTTCCTGAAGACAAAGAAGCTGATGACATGTTCTTAGGCACCCTTCTTCTATGCAAGGGCACACTTTGTGAAGTAATCGCACTGCGTCGGTCATTGGTATGTGTTTGAACACATGGCTCAGGCACTGGTTTACACGAGGGTGCGTCCCCATAGCGGCAGCACCATATAAATTATCTCAATGGGAACTGTATTGATCCTTTTGATCTTTCATTTTGTTGGTATGAGTCATATTTTTTTTTTAAACATTCTAAAATGTTTACTTAGAGTTTGTATCAAGTAATTTTTACTGTTGTTTTGCCAGTTTCTTGGATTATTTTCTAGTGTCACCATCATGACCAGTAGTGGTCTACTGGGAGGCCTACATTATTTATAATACAGATAATAAGGCATATTTTGTTTGCTTTAAGCAATAGTAGATCATTGGCATTTACCCTGCCTCAAGTTATCTTTGGCTAGACCTTGTATTATGGGAGAAGAGGCATTTGCAGGCTTATCTGAAAGCCTTGGGTATGTTAAAGTTATTGTTTCACATAATTCTTCCAGGCAAACAAATGTTTAAATCAAGTGCTTTTATTGTTCGTTTTGTATACATAAGTTTCCCAAACTAGACTGTTAAAATATTATGTTGTAACATACAGTATAAATAGCTGATTTCAGTTAAGTAAAAATGTATATTCAAATGGTCTGAATTAACCTGAATAAAGATCACACTATTACTTTTAAAGGGCCAGATCTGGTTGAAAATTAGATTTCAAATCCCCTTGACATACAACATCAACAATTCTTACTTTTTGTAGAACATTGCAGTATTTATAATAAATGATTTGTCTATGCACATCATTATTATTATTTTTAAAAATGCATGTCCCCTCATAATCTTTAAACATCTGGCCCTCCCTCTTGCAGCGACATCTCATCTCTTCTCTTCTCTTATCTTCTCTTCTCTGATGACGTGTTTACTGGCGTGAGGGCGGGGCAACTTGTCACTCACATGAGATCCACCAATAGCAAACCACAACCATCCAATCAAGTTCACATGAACAAAACAAGTCCCGCCCTTCATTTGTCCTTGTTTGAGAAGTCAATTCACTAATAGAGAATTCTATCACTACCCCCCCCCCCCCCCCCCCCCCCCCACACACACACACACATTTCAAAGGTATGAATGTTTATCACCAAATTACACATGGCTCTATAATCTTGGAGTTGAATCAACAATCAATCAAGGCCAGGAAAGGAGAGGACAAGGCTAATCGATTCGCAGTTAGCAGCCATGTGGTAATAGTGGAGGTATCAGCCTCCCGAGGTGAACTGCTGTGAGCTTTAAAGTCCACAAATGACTCCAGCCCTTCAGGGAGAACGTGCATAGCGCCTCAAATGGGTGGATATACAAGTGACATACATTGTTTAGTGCTGCTTGTGTTAAATGTGTTAGCTGATTTTCCAGTTAGACTAGTAGTTTATGACATTCCACATATACGACTGTAATTTATAGTATAATGCTTGTAAGAAGACTTAATATATTCTATAACATCCCCATGTTTATGTTTATCTGAGTGTTAACTGGAGCCACCAGTGATTTCTGTGACATTTATTTATGTTGTGTTCCCTAAAAGAATCGTACACTCCACAGCTGCAGAATTTCTATTTAATATGACTTATGAGATAATGTTGCTGATGCCAATGCAAAAACAGCCTTTAAAGGGTTTTTTTTTTTCAATAACTTCAATTTATTATTTCTCTGCTGAAAGAACACGTTCTCGCTCTATTAGTCATATAAGATGCAAATGATGCCAGACAATGTGCAGTCTTTCCATATTCAATTTGTCAAATCAATGCCTTTGCATTTGGGTGTTTTTTAATGGTTCTGTAAACATTTCATTATTATTTTTTTGTTGTTGTACATTTTCTGTTTGCCTGTTCAAAACTCACCGCCACAATGCTAATGTGTTTCCAGGGTCTTGCTGTGCAGTTGGGGTATTACTAGTGCGTTGGGATTTGATTGCATATTACCTCAAGTCAAATGACCTCATGCCCAGATTTCCAAGATATTGTGGTCTGTAGACATCCTGCATATAACACCTACATATAGGTGTTGTTTTCAGGGCAGTATTGAAGTGTTTACAGTGTTGAAAGGGCAGGACTGCTCTGTGTACAGGCCTCATTTGGCATTCATGTCTTGGGTGGCCAGTCTGTCTCTCTCTCTCTTGCTCTTTTGTAGGTTTGCTCTTGCTCTACACTAGAAGTAAACAGCATCTTTGATCAATGATTCCTCCGCGCTCTCCTGCCTCACACGTCCACTCTCCGGCAGATGGTGGACGTGCAGCACAATTTACTACAGCAGAGAAACCTCAAAGTCTTGACTTAAATGTACCTCTGTGGCGCCCTCAGTCCAAATGTTCAATATCTAAACCTACCTAAATCATTTTTAAAGCACAGTATATGAAGGTCTGTTACCGGGAGGCTACTATGAACCTATGTATAGTTAACAGCACAGAAATATAAAGTTCAATTTCACATATCCATGTACAAATTTGATTTAATGTTTCTGAGTTTACAGTATGCATATCCAACTTGAAAGTCAGGGTGACATTTCTATGCAAGTAGTGATTTAGCACCAGACACCTTTCAAATAGCAGCTGAAACTCTTATGTAGCCACTGCTTGTTCAAGTCTGGTTCAGTCCTTTTTAATAAAAATGTAGTAAACACACTAAGTCTATAAAAGCAATAGTTTACAACACTCTCATTGGTTTGGTGCTAATTTAAAAAGTTTTACACCTTAATAAATAAATAAATAAGTCACATGAGATGAAGACTGTACTTATAAATGAGTGTAAACATTGCTACAGCATACAAAAAGTGGAAAGATTTGATGGGAGAGAAAATCCCTAGTAATGCTCAAGTTGCTCAGCTGCTTCTTTTTAGTTGGCATAAGGGAATTAATTGTTGTTACTGTATACTGTATGAGTGTACTGTAATTTACATAAAACTCCGAGATGATAGAGCTGAACCACGTCAATAGATAACAGTACAGCATCTAATACCATTGTGGTATTGGTACTAAAGGTAGGGTAGGCAATTTTCGAAGAGGCTAGCAATAGCGAGCTAGCTTAAAATGTACTCTTCAAAGCTAGCTCGCTATTGCTAGCCTCTTAGCCTCATCCCACCCTCCCTTTAAAATATCTTCAAAGCCACGTCTCCTTCAAAACACATGAAGGCGAATGGCAGGGAGCAAACAAAAGTGTCATGAGAGACGCTGTTAAACTACCTCATGTCTCAAAGCAAGTAACATTACAATAATAATGAACATAAAAAAATTAAAGAGCACTGACTTGTATCACCTGACTGCTGCAGATACATTTTGACATTGATAGTGTTGCCTTGAAACGCATAAATTTGAGTCACGAACCGCTCCGAGTATTACGTCACGGATTTCCATATCTTCCAAATGATGGTAGTTATGGCGTGAAAACAGCATAAGCTCGTTGTTTTGGTTCAGGAGGAACTGTAAAAGGGGGATGCTGTTTCGTTGCGGCGCTCTGTGACTGACGTCTGTGACTGACACTGCAGCCTAACAAAAAAAATAATAATAATTCTGGAACAAATTGCCTACCCTGTGTCACATTGTCAGTCTGTTTTGATTTATGTCCTTATCTGTGTTCTGTCAATTAGTTCAGTTCAGTTCTGTCTTTCTTCGCCCCCCTTCCTGTTCTATAGTGTTTGATTGATTGTTACTTCAGTATGAATCATAAACACGGGACATGATGGAAAAACACTGCAAAAAATGAAATCTTGCTGAGTTAAAAAATCTTAAAATAAGGCAAGAATTCTTATTTTTTTTCTTCTAAGATAAATTAACTAGCCTAGAACTAAAAGCAAAAGATTATTTTGCTTATTTTGAGAAAATATAACTTGAATTTTCTTACTTAGAAAAAAAATGCCAATTCTGGTGATTTTTTTAAATGAATTAAGTATCTTTTTAAAGTGTATGGTATATTTTGACACAGTCTATCCAATTTCAAGCCATATTTTCTTATTTTAAGAGCACAACATTTCTTATTTTTAGAAAACAATGTTAGCACATTCAGACACAAAGATTTTTTTAATTATCATTTCCTACTTTACATTGAATGAATGCGTGAGGCATTTAGCACTTTCACGTACTACTTTACACCCAAAGTGCTTTACAATCATATCAGGGTATCTCTCCTCAACCACCACCAGTGTGCAGCATCCACTGGGATGAGGCGATGGCAGCCACAGCACCAGTGCGCTCACCACACACCAGTTGTAGTGGAGAGGAGAGAGAGAGAGAGAGATAAAGCCAGTGAATTAAACATTATTTAGTTTGAACCATATCATTTTATTCGGTGCTGACAACTGTCAATACATCTTGTACACCAACCCAGTAACTTCATTTTAAATGAAAGTTTCAAAATGAAATGAAAATTTGAAAAATTTGAAAAATGAAAATTTCCTGATAATTTACTCAACCCAATGCCATCCAAGATGTTCATGTCTTTCTTTCTTCAGTGGAAAAGAAATTATGTTTTTTGAGGAAAACGTTTTAGGATTTTTCTACACACAATGGACTTGAATTGCAACCAAAATGTCTTAGTCCAAATCAAATCAATGGGTCTTATCTAGCGAATCGAATAGTCATTTTCTAAAAAAAAAAATATATATATATATATATTAATAATATACTTTCCCACGTGATGATGTAATGCCCGGCGCATCACAGACCAGCACAAGATGAACAATTGTTGTTAAAAAGTATACTTTTTTTTTTTTAAATGACTAACTAAATAAGACCCTATCCTCAGCTGGATGGCATTTGGGTTTGTAAATTATCAGGAAATTTTCATTTTTTTGGAAAAGTTAATTGGGGAGTAGTGGAAAAAGTCAGTGAAGGTCTTTTGATCACTAATTGTTGACAGCAGTTGTTTTCATCAGGTTCTTATAGACAGCAGTTGCTTAAATTAAAATTCTGTTCCCTTTATCGAAAAAGGGAACTTCGAGATGCGTCAAACGACACGGTGGGAACGCCTCTTGCGTGATTGCGTCTGAAGCATCTATGCCAACTAGTCCAATGGAATGAGAGAATGAGCGTCACGGGCGGGTGACGTCATGAACCAGGAAAGGATAAGAGCACTTCCGCTGCTCGCCGGCATTTAGCTTCTGTGCCTCAGCAAGCGATCTGTGTCAAACTGTCTCTGTCTATTTATTGTTGTCTGTTACAATATTGTTGGAAACGTTATGGCGAAACAAGTTTACAAGCAGTGTGTTCCTCCCTGCCCGCGTTATTTAACGGGTGGGGACACACACGAGCTTTGTGTGATTTGTTTGGGATTTGAGCATGCAGCCTCAGCCTTCGAGGGGGCTGAGTGCCAGCATTGTGAGAAGCTACCGCTTCGCATGCTCAGATCCCGCCTGTCACTTTTTGATAAACAGAGTGGGCAGGCTCGCGATCCACAAGGATCAGGACCCGCGTCTGCCGAGGCAACGCGGAGAATGCATTCTTGGGGATCGCAGTTAGATCTCGCAGAGGGGTTCGAGACGGGTCCGCGGACCTTTTCTCCTTCCCTTCCTGGGAGATCTAGCTCTCCTCTCCCGGTGTCGGAAGCACGCTCTGCGGTTTCTCCCGCCCGGGAAGAGAGCTCTCCCTTTCTGCATTGTTCTTCTTCTGAGGAAGTTGATGTTATGAGTGTTGAAAGTGAGAATGCACACACGGGGGAAAGAGACACACAATTTATTTCCCCGGCGTATGATGAGCTGGTGGATGTCATGTCACGAACTGTAGAGAAGTTAAATATTGAATGGCCATCTGAGAATAAAAACACTCGCCCTAAAAGCAAGTTAGATGAGCGATTTCTCTCTTCAGCCACATTATGTCCACCACGAGGGCTCCCATTTTTCCCTGATTTACATAGTGAGATATCTAGATCTTGGAATAAACCATATTCATCTCGTGTTTTTAGCCCTCAAACCACCACTTATTCAAGAATTAGAGGGCTAAAAGAATATGGTTATGAATCGATGCCCCAGGCTGAGCAAAATTTAGCGAGTTATCTCGCGCCTGGTCCAGCATCGACTATGAGAGCCCCAGTTTTGCCCACTAGACCGCTAAAAACTACATCTAGTTTAGTGGGCAAAGCTTATGCGGCGGCAGGTCAAGCTGGAGCGTGCTTACACACTATGGCGCTGCTCCAGGCTTATCAGGCTGACCTGCTGGGGGATTTGGATAACAGTGAGGGTGTTAGTCATGACGATGTTCGAGAACTTCGTAGGGCTACCGATCTTTCTCTCAGGGCTACTAAAGAGACCGCTAGAGCTATTGGGCGGTCTATGGCAGCTTTGGTAGCCACTGAGAGGCACTTATGGTTAAATCTTTCTGAGATTAAAGATAAAGATCGAACTTTTTTATTAGACGCTCCTCTTGAACCCTCTGGTCTCTTCGGTGACGCAGTCCACGCTGCAGTGGAAAGGTTCCAGGAGACTAAAAAACAGTCTGATGTATTTAAAAAGTTTATCCCTCGCCGTGTCCAGCCCCCTGGGGATGCTGGGCGTGAGCAGCCCCAGCCACATAGCTCATCATATCGTGTGCAACAAAAAGAGAGTGTTGCGTCTCGTGCACCTCCACGTAGATATTGGAGACAGACGCAACCCTCTCAACCGAAGTCGACTAAGCCTAAGCCGGATCTGAGGACCGTTCTTCAGGCGAAGAAGGCTTCGGCTCAAAAAAAAAAAAGGTCCTGATGCTTAGGCACCAGGCCTGTGGGGACAGCCCCGACCGAAGTGGAGTGGTGTTCACCTCATCACACGGTGCCCGTTCCACTTCGGGGTCCTCACGAGGCCCTCCTGCCAACCCTGCCACCTCCGGTGCTTCAGGGCGCAGTGGTCTCCAGCGAGTCAATGATGCTGTGTTGCGGCACAGCATCGGTTTCGCGCCCTCTGAGGGGGGCTTTAGAGCAGTCAGGTCAGGTAGTTCCTGCCATTATGTTTCAGGCTCCAGATTTGGCTCTCTCAGTAACACCAGAGACCAGCCTCGAGAGGCTGGTTCCCTTAGTAAATTTTCTGGCAGCGTGGAAACTTCTGCCGAATATTTCTCCTTGGGTCCTGCAGATTGTAGAGATAGGATACAGAATCCAGTTCGGTTCTCGTCCTCCTCGTTACAGCGGGGTGCTGCCCACAGTGGTGCGTCCCGAGCAGGCTCTGGTATTGGAACAGGAAGTAAAGGCCCTGTTAGCAAAAGAAGCTATAGAACAGGTGTACTCTCCCGACAGAGAATCGGGTTTTTACAGCCGTTATTTCATTGTTCCAAAGAAGGATGGGGGGTTGCGTCCCATTTTAGATCTTCGCCTGTTGAATCGGTCAGTTCAGAAACTCAAGTTCAAGATGTTGACCATCAAACAGATCGTGACCCAAATCAGATCCGAGGACTGGTTCGTCACGATAGATCTAAAGGATGCATACTTCCATATCTCCATCCTCCCTCAGCACAGGAAGTTCCTAAGGTTTTCTTTCGGGGGCAAAGAATACCAGTATCGGGTTCTTCCTTTCGGCCTAGCTCTGTCACCCCGCACATTCACGAAATGCATGGATGCAGCTTTAGCCCCTCTCAGGCTTCAGGGCATACGCATTTTGAATTATATCGACGACTGGCTGATTCTAGCGGAATCAGAACAGTTGGCGGTTCGACACCGAGGTGTCGTTCTCGCTCATATACGAATGTTGGGGTTGAGGCTCAATGCCAAGAAGAGTGTACTTTCTCCAGTACAGAGAACCACTTTCCTTGGTGTGGTATGGGATTCAGTGACGATGAGGGCCAGCCTGTCGCCCGTACGTGTAGCTGCTATCCTGTCAGCCATCAAAGAGCTAAAGCTAGGTCAGTCACGCACTGTAAAACAGTTCGAGAGACTGTTGGGTCTACTGGCAGCAGCGTCCAACGTGATACCTTTTGGCCTGCTGTACATGAGGCCTTTACAGTGGTGGCTCAGAACCAGAGGGTTCTCCCCGAGGGGAAACCCGTTTCGTATGATCAAGGTTACGCGGCGATGCCTTCGTGCCTTAGAGATATGGAAAAAACACTGGTTCTTAACCCAGGGTCCGGTGTTGGGAGCTCTTTGCCATCGAGTAGTGATCTCGACAGATGCTTCTCTCACCGGCTGGGGAGCGGTAATGGAAGGCCGCTCGGTTCAGGGTCTGTGGAAAAGCCATCATCTTTCTTGGCACATAAATTGCCTGGAGATGATGGCTGTCTTCAATGCGTTGAGACATTTCCTTCCGGACCTAAGAGGCCATCATGTGCTCGTTCGAACAGACAACACATCTGTGGTCTCTTATCT
This sequence comes from Chrosomus eos, assembly GCA_036326025.1. Lineage (NCBI taxonomy): Eukaryota > Metazoa > Chordata > Actinopteri > Cypriniformes > Leuciscidae > Chrosomus > Chrosomus eos. The sequence goes on along the minus strand of CM070837.1, from coordinate 8,937,197 downwards.
GAACCGCCAGGGGGGTCTGCGCTCGCGTCCGCTTTGCAAACTGGCGCACCAGATCCTTCTGTGGTCTCTGGGGAAGGTACTCTCCCTGAGGGCAGTGTATATTCCTGGGGACCAGAATATAGGAGCAGACATCCTGTCGAGGCAGGAGCTGAGGCCAGGGGATTGGAGACTCCACCCCGAGGCGGTGGAGAAAATCTGGGAGGCATATGGTCAGGCAGAGGTGGATCTGTTCGCGTCTCAGAACACGACGCACTGTCCGCTCTGGTATTCGCTGACGCACCCAGCCCCCCTGGGGCTGGATGCCATGGTGCAGACGTGGCCGAGGCTACGTCTGTACGCCTTTCCCCCTGTTGCTCTGCTCCCAGGAGTTCTGGAGAGGGTCCGTCGGTATGGAATAAGCCTACTGCTAGTAGCACCACGCTGGCCAAGTCGGATCTGGTTTGCGGACCTGATCCTTCTTCTAGACGGGCCTCCATTGGAGATCCCTTTGAGGAGGGACCTTCTGTCTCAGGCCGGGGGCACAATATTTCACCCTCGGCCAGAGATATGGAATCTTTGGGTTTGGCCTCTGAGGGGGCCCAACTTATAGATAGTGGTCTTTCAGCTGAGGCTGCTGAGACCATCTTAAGCTCCAGAGCTCCAGCTACGAGGAAACTGTATGCGCTTAAATGGAGAGTTTTCTCCTTATGGTGTCACCGACACCAGTGGGATCCAGTTAACTGTTCTGTCAACACAGTACTCGAGTTCCTGCAGGAGCGCTTTGTGTCAGGTCTTTGTCCTTCCACACTAAAAGTTTACGTGGCAGCCATTGCGGCTTACCATACTATGGTGGGAGGTATATCTTTGGGTCGAGACCCCCTGATTACACGTTTCCTTCGTGGCACCTTGAGGCTGAGGCCTGCAATCCGCACTAAGGTGCCAGCTTGGGACTTGACTATAGTTCTAGAAGGCCTGTCTAGGGCCCCATTCGAGCCCTTAGATTCGGTCTCAGAAAAGTTCCTGACTCTCAAGACTATCTTTCTGCTAGCTATTTCGTCCCTAAAGAGAGTTGGCGACCTTCAGGCTCTTTCGGTCTCCCCCACCTGCCTTGAATTTGCACCGGGGATGGTCAAGGCGTTCCTATATCCAAAACAGGGATACGTCCCTAAGGTTCCAACCTTGACTCCGAGGCCTATTGTGCTGCAGGCTTTCTGTCCTCCTCCATTTGCAACTGCGGACCAGGAAAGACTGCACCTGTTGTGTCCAGTGCGAGCATTGGACACATATGTACATCGGACTTCCTCATTCAGAAAGTCCGACCAATTACTGATTTGCTTTGGATCACCTAAAAAAGGTCTTCCTGCTTCAAAACAGACAGTCAGTAAGTGGATAGTCGAGGCTATTTCACTAGCATACGAGTACTCGGGCCAGCCTTGTCCTTTGGTGGTCCGAGCCCACTCGACCAGGAGTATGGCGGCTTCTAAAGCCATATTGCAGGGGGTATCTCTTCAAGATGTTTGTGATGCGGCGGGCTGGTCCTCTCCGCTCACATTCGTGAGATTTTACAGTCTGGACCTGGATGCTGCCCCAGGTTCTCAGGTGCTGAGTGCTTAGATCAACAAGAAAGAAAGACTGACACTCAGTTACTTGTAATTATGGCGGGTTGGGTATTCTCGTTCCCACCGTGTCGTTTGACGCATCTCGAAGTTCCCTTTTTCGATAAAGGGAACGTCTCAGGTTACTATTGTAACCATAGTTCCCTGAGAAACAGGGAACGAGACGATGCGTCCCCCTGCCATACTTCCTGCGTTCCTGCGATCGGCTTGCTTCGGCACTGTCGAAGCTAAATGCCGGCGAGCAGCGGAAGTGCTCTTATCCTTTCCTGGTTCATGACGTCACCCGCCCGTGACGCTCATTCTCTCATTCCATTGGACTAGTTGGCATAGATGCTTCAGACGCAATCACGCAAGAGGCGTTCCCACCGTGTCGTTTGACGCATCGTCTCGTTCCCTGTTTCTCAGGGAACTATGGTTACAATAGTAACCTGAGACGTTTTTTTGTCTCTTTATTTTATATTATATATTCACTTTCTTAGTGATGTATGTGTAACCTTGACCAAGCTCACTGTAAAATCCAATAGCTTTCCTGACTCACATACACTTAGTTAACTTTACTCAGTAATATAAAATACATACTTCTTACTAGGTTTTACAAGCAAGTAGCAACAAAGGACGCAATGACGTTAATAAACCAGTGAGAGGCAGCAGTGCATTAAAGCGTGCCAAATGTGCAGAAAAAAACAACGAAGAAGAAGCGGCACTTGTGAGAGCATGCGCGATGGATTTTGTTCATATTTCGGCGCCAATTTTACAGCTGTGGAAAGACGTTGACGGACTGACTACACTTTTATCTGGAGCCTCGCTACGTTTTTGGAATAATAATAAGGTGAGTAATCAAGCATGCGACTTTTGTGTGAATGATTTCTTTTTTACTGTGTGTCGCTATTTTTTACTGATCTCCTTAATGTGCACCATATTCGGAGCTTGAAGAATATGGTGTGGCCTGTTTTTTTGTGCATAAAACTATCATGTAAAGTTACCATAACAGTTCCTGAATGCCAAAAAAACGATTTATTTGTCCCAAATGTAAGAATTATGGTTTTCTATTTTACCATTTTCACTGATGCATTCTCCACTGGTGGCATTGGTTTATAAATTATTAAGGTTAACGTTACAAATCGGGTGAAATGGCGCACATTTACAATTAAAGGTAACTTTAACCTGCAGCTTTGCAAGTTTGTCATGAGTTTTGACCGTATTTGTGATTTCACAACAACATTATACTTTTATTTTTAAATTGAGTAAATTCAGAATGTAATGCAGGCAATGTAAAAGTGATTTTCTTTACTCAAACTCAACTGCTTTATCACTGCTGATAAAATTAGCCATCTTTTAACAAGATGATAAGCTTAGTAATGTTAAGTGATGTTATCCCTACTGATGTTATCCTAGTGGAAACTCTCATTGCATCAAAGATGGACCAGACCTTCTCAATGCGAAGATGTGAGATTGTGGATGCAGATGGAGCAGTGACCAGCTCTTTTTACAGAGAGACAAGTAAGTTAAGTACTTATGCATTCCCTTTTTCCACCATGAGAAACCACATTCTGTTTAAGTTTGGCTTTAGAATTGGCCTGTAGGCCTGACCATGCATTGAAAAATGCCCACACTGTCCCAAGCTTTTTGTGTGTGTGTCTGTGTTGTAGGTGTTTGCAGAGTTTGACAGGATAGTCACCACAGATCTGCCGACTGCAGAGTAACTTTTATTTTGCTGTGAATCGCTACAACCACGCTTTGTCACAATCTTCAAGTCTTCAAGAAGCATTGGAGAGAAATTGGATGAGCTTATGCAGCAAATTAATACTGAGGTGAGTTTACTGCAGCCTTAATGTTTTATTATTATTCTGAGTTGATTATGGTTTTGCTTACAATCTATCTAGCTGTTGTCTAAAGTGTTGTGGGGTTTGGTTGATAAACCCAACTGTGTACTGTAATCTTAATAGTCACTTCTCCACTTAAATGAGTAGTTCACTTTTAAAAAAACTTTTGCTATAATTTACTCAACCCCATGTCATCCAAGATGTCCACGTCTTTCTTTCTTCAGCCGAAAAGAAATTAAGGTTTTTGATGAAAACATTTCAGGATTTTCTCCATATAATGGACTTCATTGGGAACCAAACGGTTCAAGGTCCAAAAGACAGTTTCAGTGCAGCTTTAAAGGGCTTTAAAACGATACCAGACGATGAATAAGGGTCTTATCTAGCCAAACCATCGCTCATTTCAAAAATAAATAACACAGTTTAAGTTTTATAAGCACAAATGCTCGCCTTGATCTGTTCTGTGATGTACGTTCGTGACTCTCCTGTTCGAACTCGTTCATCAAAATTAAATCTTTTTTTCGAGTCATGACTCGAAGAGTCCTAGATAAGACCCTTATTCATCGTCTGGTGTCGTTTAAAGCCCTTTGAAGCTGCACTGAAACTCTCATTTGGACCTTGAACCATTTGGTTCCCAATAAAGTCCATTATATGGAGAAAATCCTGGAATGTTTCATCAAAAACCTTAATTTCTTTTCGACTGAAGAAAGAAAGACATGGACATCTTGGATGACATGGGGGCGAGTAAATTATCAGCAAAAGTTTTTTTAAAAGTGAACTACTCCTTTAAAGGCATAGGCCTAATGGTAATGACATGAGTGTTTTTTGTAAAAAAAAAAAAAAAAAAAAAAAAACAACAACAGTATTTACTAAATCTTATCGATTTGTTCAAAGAACAACAACTGGCTGCTCATGCATTAGAAAAACACACATACTTTGTGATGTCCTCGTGAACACGCATTGCAGGTCAGTTATTTTGTAAATGAAGTGGAATATATATATATATATATATATATATATATATATATATATATATATATATATATATATATATATATATATATATATATATATATATATATATTTATTTATTTTATTTTTTTTGCACAAACAAAATACTCCGATTGCGTCCCAAAATTAAGATTATATACCATTAGACTTGCATGGATTACTTTGTCTTTCTTACCTTTCTGGGGCTTTGTGCTAGATGCCTAGGCTGAACCATTGGTCATCCAGTATCATGCATTTAGATCATGATAACCACAGATAAACCCAGGCATAGCCTATAGCACCTCACTATCATGGCTAAATGTAAATTTATGGTTTCTATGGTAGGCTATTTATATGAAAAACAGTAGCCTAAATACATTATTAAATACTGTAATTATATTCCATTAGTCATTTAATACATTGTCTACATTAATAATATAATAATCTAATTCAATATGTATATTCCACATTTCATGGTGCAGTTATTACTAGGCTAACGTTACAGTAAATCCACGGTAAATAGATTCAGTATCAATTCAGATTCTGACTGTATCGTTGCGCACAGTGTTTCTCCTGTTTGTCAGCGCTGTTTCATCTGCCTTTAAACTGGTTTAAATCACTGAGACATTTGTGTTCCTCGCTGCATTCAAGCACTTCTCACTGGATCTCGTGAGCGAGACGATCGGAGTAAACGCATCTGCTCTAGTGAGCTTGCGCTGCGATGCCATTTGGACTTTGAGCCGAGCGGATAAATGGTCCGTGTGGCGCGTGGTTCAAATGAGTTTCGTTCCGCTTTTGGCGAACAAACATTTATCGAACTCTTGATATCGTTTTATCATGAAAAATTTCGCGATAATTATCTTTTTGTCGCCCAGCCCTACTTGAGGGTGAGTAAATCATGGGCTAATTTTCATTTTTGGGTAAACTATCCCTTTAAGAGTCTGAATAAAATAAAAAAGATAAATTATATAAACTTATTGGGACATGGATTAAAGGCAGTGTATGCAGGGCAGATAACTGACAATTAATCATGCCTTTTCACTTTTCCCTGTTGTAATATTTTTATTGTTTGGTTTTCATTCAGGTATGTGATGATGTTGATGAAGCCTGGACACAAGTATCTGTTGGGGACTGAAGAAGAACCTCTCTCTCTAACTAAACTACCTTTGCCCAGTGTCTACTGCCATCATTGTTGAGAGAGGTATTGTAATGGATAATCTGCAGAACCTGCCTCAGGCAATTTGCATCTGTTTTGGTCTGTCTTATGCTTTAAATTTGGATTTCGCAAAAAGAAATAAACACTAGCGAATTTGTTGCACATTGTTAGTTCATGTTAGTTAATACACTAACTAATGAACCTTATTATAATGTGTTTCCGTTTTTGTATTTACCTAAAGTAAGTGTTAGGTAAATGTGTGACTATTTACATAAATTGTGACTATTTACATAAATTGTATACCCCAAAGCAAACTTGTGTGGACCACCCCTGTGTCAGTTGTTAACTAATACAATAAAACAAACACAATAAATTTACTTTTGAACTGTATCATTGCCTTAAATTTAGTTGTCCAGTTGTAAATGTTATCTTTGTAAAATTGTGAAACTATTCACAATGATTTATAATAGATGATTAATAGTACTTAATTTATTGGAGTAAAGCTTACTTGCTCTTTTTAAGGCAATCGGTTTGCATGGTTTTAACAAGTAAACTGGATTGCTTTTGAAGTAAAGTAAACTCAGTAATTCCAAGTTGTATGCAGAAACCATCAGAGTTAACACAACTAGCATAAATGAGTACATCTAAACTAAATGATCACGTATACTATACAAATTAGTTTTAAGTTACTGGAACTCTCTTGTAAGTAGGGGTGTCACGATTTCGATTTTAAATCGAAATCGATCGAAATTAAGTCACAATCTCGATAATCGAATTCAAAAATGGAATCGTCGATACTGCCACGCCCCCATGTCACGTCCAGTCGGTTTGCTATGCGGAAAAAAACAGCGTTGAAGTGCTGCGAGTCCTCTACCTCAGTTACAGCCAGTCAAAAGATAGCATGGCTGCAGATGCAGGAGACCCATCGACAGGACTTCTGACCTCCTCTTTCACTAAAGTCGCCGGTGTGGGACAGTGGAGTATTTCTGATTTCCAGTGAGTTATGTTGACAACGTTCACATTCGCGTTCAAAGTTCGCGCTTAAAAAAAGCCACACTTTGCAAGCTCTGCTACTGTATGTGCGTCAGTGCGTGTACCATTCTTCCACTTTTTAAATTAAAACTTTAAATTGACAAAAACAGCAGACTCAGAACAGTATAAATCTTTATACAATAAATCTAGCATGTCACAAATAACTTGATTCTCCACCTCTACGAATGAGACAAGTGTCGTTCATTTCCGCACCTAGTCTATTATTGCTGCACGCGCCGAGTTAAAGCGACAGCGCACAGTTCGTGGTCAAAATGAACATGACACGAAAATGTTGTAATTTCATCATAAATGCATTTAATTAAATTCTACATTAAATACTAATATTTTTCACAGTCATGTTTGTACTTTAAGACCGAGGTAAAGCAAGGAAAACATAGATGTATCTGTTAAACCTTGTTTGTTTTATTGTGAACTTGAATGTCATCTTCTGTGAATAAGACTGCAGTTACAAAAGAGAAACTACGTGGCAGGTAATTTTGCTTACGTTTCTAATTGACTGAAGATATAAGTTATTGTAACATTATTGTGTTAATAAATGTTTTAAATTTGACAATGTAGTGTGGTACATTGCGAACAAAGGTCATATATTATATTACATAAAAGTCTAGTCTAAAAATGGCATCGCAAACTGTGCTTAAAAAAAATAAATGTAAAAATCGAGAATCGAATCGAACCGTGACCTTAGAATCGAAAATGTAATCGAATCGAGGATTTGGAGAATCGTGACACCCCTACTTGTAAGTGTACACTACTAGACATGCACTTGTTAGTACTACATACTATTCCTATTTCACTTTACTCGTTTTTTTCAAGGCAATTGGTTTGCATGCTTTTTTCAAGTAAGGTTTACTAATTGGATTTTACAGCTTTGTTTTAATAGGCTTACAAATTGCTGTGATATGCATTGCTGTAATTTTTTAACAATCGTTTGCTTTCCTTTTGCAGTTGAGTTAATAAAGCAATATTAAGAGCATGTTTGTTGTACCAGATTTATTAAATGTATCTCCGTTTCAGAGCTTATTTTTAGAAATTGTCTAGATTGATAGGGCACATCCATATTAGTTATTAGTTACTTATTTTAATACTTTAAATACTTATTTTAAACCAAACCTTTCCCTAAAAATAAGCCTGAAACTCTTAAAATGTGTATATATATTCTTAAATCAAGATATTTTAAACAAAACCTTTCCCTCAAAATAAGCCTGAAACTCTTAAAATGTGTATATATATTCTTAAATCAAGATATTTTAAACCAAATCTTTCCCTTAAAATAAGCCTGAAACTCTTAAAATGTGTATATATATTCTTATATCAAGATATCTTAAACCAAACCTTTCCCTTAAAATAAGCCTGAAACTCTTAAAATGTGTACGTATATTCTTATATCAAGATATTTTAAACCAAACCTTTCCCTTAAAATAAGCCTGAAACTCTTAAAATGTGTATATATATTCTTAAATTAAGATATTTTTCCCAGAGTATTTAAACCTAACCACAAATAAAACAAGAAAAAAATACTAGATTTTACTATTTTTGCATTTGTTTTAAGATATTTGTACTGCTTGAATCAAGTTAAAATATCTAAATTTACTTCATTTTTTCTTGTTTTAAGATTTTAAGATCTTTTTTATCACAAGTTTATTTGTCTTGTTTCAATATGTCTTATCAAGTAGAATTTTCTCACCCCATTGGCAGATAATTTTGCTTGATTTTAGTTTTTATTTCTTAATTTAAGTTTTTTTTTCTTATTTTTGTATGTCGATTTTTTGCAGTGAACTGTCCATTGTGCCAATGGATGGTATGCACATGAGGTTTGCCTTGGTGTTGAGAGTGGCGTGGGAGCTATACTTCAGTCATGGGAAAGATGTAAATTTCGGGACACATCATCAGTGATGTACCTTTGAATCAGGGGGTGTTTCGGCCTTTCAACACTATACACCCTCATCAAAGGTGGCCAGCTACAGGGTGATCAAACCTGAGCTTGTGTCCCATGCCCAATCATGAAAATTAGGACTATGCAAGGCAGGAGGCGTCCTCTTCCCTGGGTCAAGCATAAGGCTGACCGCATACCTTCAGCCTCCTCATGGAGGGTTGTGACCTGGGTTCTCAAGTGGGTTATAGGGTGGGTGGATTAGTGAGTGGGTCATGTTGCCCAACAAGGATCCTTCCTCTTAATCCAGATCCACTGGCTGCTTCTTTCGGCCTCTTCAGAGACTGATCTTATTGTTTGTCGCAGAGCCTGTCCACGGATGCCAAGGTCTTTCAGCAATCTGATGGTAGAAGAAGCCACAAAACCTCTGCATCCCACTTCAACCGGATAGACTTTCGCTTTCCATCCTCGTTGTTGAGCGTCTGCTGCCAGTTCTAAATAGCGCAGTTTCTTGCGTTCATAGGCCTCATCTGTTGAATTCTCCCATGGAACTGTGATCTCAGTGATATAAACAGACTTCAATGAAGGGGACCAGAGAACCAAGTCTGGCCTAAGGGTGGTGACTGCAATCTCAGGTGGAAAGATTAGTTGCTGGCCTATATCGACTAGCATCTTCCAGTCCCGGGCCATGGCTAGCTGTCCAGTCTCTGGTTTGGTAGGGGGATGGTTGGGCTTTTTCTGTCCCTCTCGGATGAAGGTTGGGGCCGTGATGGACTTGATTGCTCTCAGAGGCAAGGAGTTGGTGGCATTCCTCTGGCTCTCAAGAGCTGCTGCCAGACTCTTGAGGACCTAGTTGTGTCTCCAGGTGTAACGACCTTGTGTGAGGCTGGTCAAGATGTGCTTAAGAGTCGCTGGAGTTGGGTAGAGGGCACAGGTTGGGTCCTCACCATACCATTGGAGGAGGTTTTTTGGAGTTGGGAGCACATCATAGGTAGCTCTGATGATGAAGCTGATGTTGCTTGCCTCCATTTCCCAGAGCTCCCTCCAGCTAAGCTTTCTCCTCTCCAGGCCTTCCCACCTCATCCATTGTCCCTGCTTGGCAAGAGAGACAGCCTTTGCACTTCTTTCCGCCTCCTCCTGACGGCGCACCTCCTCGAACACCATTTTCCTCCTCTCTGATGTTGAGGCCTTACGCCAAGTTGGCTTGCTTGTCGTAAGGCCAAGGCCTCCTCTTGCCACCTGGACATGCCCTACAATATCGCTGTGCCTCAGGGCTGACGTAGCTTGCTGCACCACGTCAGATGGTGTCCATTTCCGTCCAGTTAACAGAGGTGGAACGGCGTTGCTGATGGTCTGGTCTCTGGAGTCCTTCAAAGTCATCTGGAGTCTCACTTTAGAGCACTTGTACTCTTCGGTGAGGCTTGTGATAGGAGGTTCAAGGACCCCTTTGCCGTAGAGGCTGATGTTAGTCAGACAGCGTGGGACGCCGAGCCATTTCTTCACGTATGAAGTCATGGTTCGCTCCATCTTCTCCACAGTTGTTATTGGGAGCTCGTAAATAGTGAGTGGCCACATAACCCGAGGGAGAAGTCCAAATTGCAGGCACCAGAGCTTGAGCTTCCCTGGCAGAGGGGTACTGTTGATGTTTTCTAGACTGTTGGTAATGTCCTGCCTTACTTGCTGCACTTGGTCTTTGTCCCTGAGGCTTGCATTGTACCATCTACCCAGGCTTTTGACAGGTTGCTCAGACACTGTTGGTATTGGGTCATCACCAATGCAGAACTTCACATCTTTAAGCTGTCCCTTAACTATTGAGATGCTTCGCGACTTGTTCGGTTTGATTTTCATCCGGGCCCACTTGATGTTCTCCTGCAGTTTTCCAAGTAGCCGCCTGGTACATGCTGCAGTAGTGGTCAGGGTGGTCATGTCATCCATGTATGCTCGGATAGGTGGAAGGCGAATCCCGTTCTTAGTTCGCTCACCCCCCACAACCCATCTTGAGGCCCTGATGATGACCTCCATGGCCACTGTGAAGGCCAGGGGTGAGATTGTACAGCCTGCCATGATGCCTACCTCTACGCGCTGCCATGATGTTGTAAAGTCGGCTGTTGTAAAGCACAGTTGCAGGTCTTCAAAGTAGGCTTTTACTAGACTAGTGACGGATGATGGAACGTGGAAGAATTTGAAGGATTCCCAGAGGAGGTTACGGGGAACTGATCCAAAGGCATTGGCCAGGTCAAGGAAGATGACATGGATGTCTCTCTTGTCTTTCTTTGCCGCTTGGATCTGGTGCCAGATCATGCTGGTATGCTCCAAGCAACCAGAGAACCCAGGAATGCCGGCCTTCTGTACGGATGTGTCAATGTACTTGTTCTTCTCCAGGTAGGTGGACAACCTCCGTGCTATCACGCTGAAAAAGGTTTTTCACTCAACGTTGAGAAGGCAGATTGGCCGGAATTGACTAATGTCTGTTGCATCCTTCTCCTTTGGAATCAGGACCCCTCCAGCTCTTCGCCACACCTTAGGTATTATTCCCTTCTGCCACACTATCCTCATGAGCCTCCAAAGATAGCTTAGAACATCTGGTGCGTTCTTGTAGAGCTTATACGGTACTCCATTCGGCCCAGGGGCTGATGCTGATCTTGCGCGCCGTACTGTACTCTCTACTTCCTTCCATTTTGGAGGGCCAGTCTCCAGATTGAATTCGGGAGGTTGAATAGGTGGGATGTCATGTGGGATAACTATTTGTTCATGCCTTTTTGGATCATGGTTGACCTTTTCCAGATGTTCTTCCAGTTCCTGCTTTGGAACTTTCAGGATTCCGCTTTTTTCCTTAGCGAAGAGATCTTTAACAAACTTGAAGGGGTTTTTGTAGAACCTTGTTCTTGTTTGTTCCTTCTTCTTGCGAAGTTTCCTCAGGTTCTCTGCTCTTCGCAAGGTTGCCAACCGACACTTGATGTCCCCCTGGAGTAGCATGAGTCCCTCTCTCTCTGCATCAGAGGCCTTCTTCCACTGCTTTCTCAGCTGCCTTCTCTCTCTGACCAGCATTTCGATCTCTTGCTGCCTCCTGGATTTGACTGGTGCTGGTATTGCTTTGTCACTCCTCCTTATGTTTACTCCAAAGCGCTCTTCTCCGTAATCAGGGTTCTAAATTAACTTTTTTGATCACCAGCCAATGTGGCTGGTAAATTTCTAAAGTTACCAGCCAATCAGAATTTCCACTAGCCAAATTTTTTTCTGGTGAAAAAAAGAACAAATTATGAGTGCCACTGAATGCATTTGTTCATTTTATTAACATTGTTGGCATGGAAAACACATATAAAATACAATACAACACAGAAAGTGCAAACATTTCATTTCAAGTTTGGGATCTATCTATCTATCTATTAGGGATGTACACGAATATTCAAATTTTCGATCTGTAATTAATTTTCAAAAAAATAAAATAGTCTACTATTCGAAATTTTTTTTTTCAAAGTTATAATTAAGTGCACTTGGTGGAGCTGTGTTTAACAAGTGGATTATTTGTATTTGATCACATAATGTTGTTGTCTGCCTCGCGAAGTTTGGTATTACTTAGATGAAAATGATAGCCTATTAAAAAATGGAATTACTTTTAATCAATTATGAATTAAACTGAGTTATCATAATATCACCACCACAATGAGAAATCACATGAAATACAAAGAAACAGCAGTCGATTGATTAAGCAGCTATCCATCACTGCATTAACGACTGCAGGTAAGCAGCTGTACCCCGATGGAATCGTGATACGAGATGATACCTTCTGGTAGCAAAATGATTTTGAGGGAGACAGGTTTAAGCACAGAAAACGCAAAGTGCTGTCACTTTGACACACGCGTCTCTGTAACGTCTGTCAGCGCAGCGCGTTTTCTCACTCGAGCATGATATATTTTTTTCTCAACTTGAACGTGAAACAATATAAACACGATAATATACTGACTCGAGTATGTACGTTCTGTACGATAATTGCGCGTCTGCTTTTTTTGTTGCGTTTTTTCCCCGTCCGCTGCTTGAGCTTAAATGCTTTTGTTTATATTTTTTGTTTACACATATTGTTTAATGTTTTCAACTAAAAGAAAACCTAGATATTATAGTAAGGTTGTTGTGTATATTGCCTAATGTAAGCTTGTTCAGAAATAATGACAAAAACCTTAAACTTAAAAAAAATAACGTATCCTATCTCGTTAAAAAACATTTAAATTTAAACCCAGAAGTCTGTCCCAACCACTGCCGCGTTTAGTTTAATCTCAACTTTTTACTTTACTTTACTTGGTCCCTCCTCTTTCGGTCTATGCTCCCTGCTCTGGCTCCGTTCGTTCTTCGTCTTCCTTGTGTTTTCTGGTGGATGCTCCGTTCGTTTCCATGATCATTTTTCGCGCTGGTTTCACTGCAAACTGCGCGCAGCCAATGGGCGTATGAAACGTCATCACGTAGCATTACGGCACAGTGTTCCTGGGAAATGTAGGAAGTACTGCCAGGGGGATAAATGACTGAGAACAGAACCTTATGCATCACCGGCCAAACTGGCTAGTACATTTTTATTAACACCCGCCAAAACGAATTTTTACCCGCATTTGGCGGGTTGGCGGGTGTTAATTTAGAACCCTGTCCGTAATGGTAGATGATGTCACCCATCCTTTCCAGCTTTTTTTTCTGCTGTGCCCACTTGTTGCTCCAGGATTTTTGTCAGATCGTTGTTGACTATTTCCCACTCTCTCTTTTCAACAGCTTTAGGCCACTTCACACTCGGTCTGTGCCCTTTGATCTTTTCCTCCTTGGGAGGTCTCTGTGGTTGAGTGGGTTCCTCCACCGACATTTCTGTGCTTGTTTTATCATCCTCAGTGACAATGGTGCTGATGCTCTGCGAACTTTGGTTTTTATCCCGTCGCTGTGCTTCAATCGACTGATTTGACTGGTTGCTTCGTAAGAAGTACTGGTCAATGCGAGGCCCTTGTTTCTGTTCTCTCAAGCACCCTCTCTTTCCTTGGTGGGTCCTCAACCCCCTGTATGATGTTTTTTTCGCCCAGCCACAGGTGCACACTTGAAAAGAGTGTCCAGCTGCTGTTGTGGTTGTCTCATGTGCCGTGTTCTTGCTCGTAGTCATGTCCGTTCCTGGGTCTGTAACCATGTTGTCAGTCATTGAGCCATCTTGCGCCCCCGCTCTCGCAGGCTCTGGGGGTATGTTCCTTGTTAATTTGCTCTTCAGTTCTGTCTATGTAAACCCTGTGTTCTTCTGATTCTCTGACTACCTCATCAGAGTCCTGATCGAGAGAGGTCTCCGCATCACCATCACCCCAGTGATGGCTCCAGCCCCTGACCAGCGTCCCAAGATGGCCACCGTACCTGAGTCTTGTCCCAAGATGGCCACCATACCCGAGTCTCGTCCCAAGATGGTTGCTGTACCCTTCCAGAGCCTTGTGCCGTCATGGCTGCCCTTCCTGAGCCCTCGGACAAGATTGCCACCGCTATGCCTGTGTCTCCGGAAAAGTTGGCCGCCGCTTCATCTGTGTCTCCGGACAAGATGGCCGCCGCTACGCCTGTGTCTCCGGACAAGATGGACGCCGCCTGAGCCATTGGACAAGATGGCCGCCGCCACGCTGCCTGAGTACACGGACAAGATGGCTGCCACCACGTTGCCTGAGCCCTCGAAGAAGATGGCCACCACCATGCCGCCTGAGCCCCCGGACAAGATGGCAGCCGCCACGTCGCCTGAGCCCTCGGACAAGATGGCTGCCGCCACACCGCCTGAGCCCTTGGACAAGATGGCCGCCGCCTGAGCCTGTTCCTAAACCTGTTCCTGAGTCTTCTCCTGCCCTTAAACCCATAGCGCCGCTCAAGAATATTTTGGGGCTGGGGTGTAGGGTGAGCTATGGGTCCCTAATGCAATGATAATTTAAATTTGTAATGTTTATATATATATATTTATAATTTTTTTAATTTTAATTTAATTAAAATTTATAATTTAATTTTTATCATTTTTTTAAGTTGTTTTGTCATCTAATCGGCTAAAAAAATGAAGTCCAACAGTCTCGTGGTAGAGAATTACAGTTAGTAATAGGGTTTGGTTTAAGGTTAGTGCAAGTAATTATGTATAATTTACTAATATTACTATAGTACGGACAAGGACACTGTAAAATAAAGTGTTACCAAATTGTCTTATGAATTATTGTTTAATTTATACTACAAGGTAAAAGGTTTCCTTTTTGCTTTTGCTAGCACTATTTGGAACAACCGTTTCTACGTGTATTAATATACCACATTTTAACATTTATTTCTCTTAAAAAAAAATTAAGAATTCAGTCACTTCCCTCTGCATGACTTTTAGGATGTGCAAATGTCAGAGAGTCCTGTTACTGTGCTCCATTGCAGGTTCATGTGAGAATTTAAAGCTGGAATTATAAGAAAGAAAAAAAAAGTCAGCACATATGAGACAGCCCTGACCTTGAAAAGCTTGTTAGCCCTTTCAATAATCTTTTAGTTGGTTCAAGCCATAACATTCTTTTCTTTCTTTCACAGCAAAGAAGGACTGCTTTTAAGATTCTCTCTAGGCACTGCTGTGTTCACTCACTGTGCACTCCTTTACAGGAAAACAGCCATTTTATTTCTGGCTAAATGAACACTGCCGGAATGATTCTGCCGGATTGGTAGAATCTGAATTATTTAGGATGCACAACTTGATGCATCGCCACAGACATGCAGAGGACAGTGTGTACTCTTTGAGAATACTGTCATTGCTTAAATATGAATTGATGGCAGAAGACCTGCGATGTCCTCCTCTGTCTGTAGCATCCTCCCAATATCACAGAGGAACACAACGTGATAAGCCTAAAGTACAAAGGGAATACAGTAATAGCGAAGCACGAGAGGAGCACGGTAACGCTCAATCATGCTTGCTCTAAGCTCCGCCCCTGACTCCTCCTCTCTGCCTTCCCTTTGGATTAATTATGCAGCTCACTGCAGCATTTTCAGTGGTGCCTGCAGTTTGTCCTGCCACAACTCCATGTTCCTCTCTCTCTTCCTCCTCCTCTTTCCCTCTTTCTCTTCTCTATTCTTACCGCCTCTATTCTTGGAGGTCTAAATTTGATTAAATTCTTCCCCCCTCTCTCTCATTCCCTCCCTTAATTCTCCGCTCTTCTTACAGCACCATGACAAGAAATAAGGGTGCAATTCAAGCTCGTTTGAAAACACACACACAGATAAAGCTTCAAGCATTGACATCATGAAAGGAAACTACTGCATACTCCCTGGCTAATGCCTGGACAAGAACATTTAACCCTTGTGGGCTCAGACCGCAACTGCTTATTTCAGCAAGTTCACAGCAGCTGTTCATCAATAAAGCTGGCTGTAAATAATGCAGTTATTCCAAATTGTTGTCCCTGTTAGGTTTGATTTTATAGTTTGCATTCCTTTTTGTATTTATAAGAATGGAATGCCACAAATAATATAGGATAGTCTAAAAGATGGGCATTTGAGAAGACGCTGGAAGACTTAAAGTGGACATATCATGAAAATCTGACTTTTTCCGTGTTTAAGTGATATAAGCGGGTCCCGGTGCATCAACCAACCCAGAAAATGTGAAAAGTGACAACCCAGTAACTTTATTTCGGTAAGCCTTTCTCTGCAAGCATGTTAAAAAACAAGCCAATCAGATTTCACTCCCCTTCTGACGTAGGAAGGGGATCTTATTATAATATTACTGTCCCTTATCTGCATGCTTCCACCCACACCCACTAGGGGTGTCGAAATTAATCGTTTCTTACGATGCATCGCAATGCCGACGAGGACCATTCAGTTTCGGTTCAGTAATAGACCATAACCGATTCTAATGTACTGACGCATTTCTGACGTCATTTGTCGCGTACGTGCTTTGTTGTGGTAGCAAACAATGGCAGAGGGAGGCGAGACGCGAGTGCGAGTAATTAAAAATGCTCCAACTACTTTAAAAGCTTCTTTGCATCTTTATTGATATAATATCGCTAATATTGAGAATGTTACACTACGGCGATCCCATATGTGTATTCTCTCACGGTACGGCTACCTGCAGCCAGCCTGGGTCTTTCCCTTGCAGAGCTTGCTCTGCCGTCGCTGACTGGTTGAGTCTCCCCCCTGTAGGCTGGAGCCACCCCAGTGACATTCCATATGTTGAACTGCCCGGTAACGCCCGTCCATGTGTCTCTCCACATGTTACCTTCCTGCGGGCTGGTTTGTGGCTTCCGTAGCATCCCTCCTTCCATCGAAAGAGCATGCTTTCCCAAATGTTATCCAAGTCTAACTGAATGGGTCTTGTGGAACAGCAGTGACTTCCCTGGCCTAAGCCCTATCCCATCTCCGCCTCAATAATGCAGGGGGATCAGGAGGCTTTTGTCTAGGCACTGGAAGGTGGCAGCACTAGTGGCGTTTTAATTGGGATCCCAATCAGTCGACACGTCGAATACGTTGAACGTGAGTGACTGAAAGGGAACATCTCGGTTACGTGTGTAACCCTCGTTCCCTGAAGGAGGGAACGCAGACGTAGTCCCGTCGCCACTATTGCTGGACCACTGCTGACTCCGGGCTCCGCTCGGCTCCTCAATGAAAAAAAACTGGTGCGTGCATCCACTTCCATATTTATACGTATTTATCCGTGCAGCAGGGCAGAGCGTGAGAGGCAAAGCTCGCACGCCAATGTGCATTGGCTCGTTTTATCAATGCTCAATAAGATGACAGGCTCCCTAAGCGTGATCCCAATCAGTCGACTACGTCTCCGTTCCCTCCTTCAGGGAACGAGGGATACATACTAACCCGAGACGTTTTTGCTCACACCCAAAAAGGGGCAAATTTAACAAGCTATAATAAATTACCTGGGGGGTATTTTGAGCTGAAATTTTACAGATACATTCTGGGGACACCATATATTTATATTACATCTTGTGAAAAGGGGCATACTATATCACCTTTAAATTGACCCTATTATGCTTGTTTTAAATATTACCTTTAATGTAGTGTGTGATATAGTGGTTTGTGTAGAAAAAGGTCAGCAAAGATTCAAAGATCAAAGTGTTCGATAAATAAAGTTATTGTCTCCCAAAAGAAAGCACCAATTCTGAACTGCCGGAAACAATTCGTCAAATACACAAAATGTCAAAAAATTTACTTGAATCAATGAACAGCGTTTATGAAGCTCCATTCTTACAGATCATTTTTTTGTGTTTAGTTACCCTTTAAAATATAGCATAAAATGAGGGCACTCTAAAGACCAAAAGCTTCTGCTCATAGGCACTGTCCCAAATAGCACAGACTTACGGTCTTTGGGATTTACAATGGCCACAGTGTGCACGTGGTCGTAAAGGCACGGGACCATAGGGTGTCCCATGTGTCATTTTTGGTTTCAGATGGGTGCTCATGAGCACCCCCCGTTGCAGTCGATATGCATCCTCAATGCACACTTTTAATGATCGCTCTCCACGGCAGACCTCACTGTCGAAGTGCCGTTACATCTGGTCAGAACACGTAGTTGTCACAAGGCAGTCTGAGCCAGACTGTTTCATCATAATACAAATAAATTTGAACAGAGTTCAAAAGGAAAATATGTCGACTGTACACGTTGCTGCCTTTCACAGTTTCACAGACCTTGAGAAACATGGCTTGGCAGTTCTGCAAGTGTTTGTTGGAGTTCTCAAATTGATATAATTATATTTTTAACAGTGACTTTAACTGTTTCTGCGCAATGAAAGGCCTCATGGATCAATATTTTTTTAATACATTTTCGTGATATATCAAGCTTTCAACAATACTCCTTTCCTTAATTCATTAAATATGTTAATTAAAAACAAACTGCCTAAACTTTAAGCACCAGTGACAAAAAAAAAAAAAACAGCTGGTGTTGAAACAACATACATTCAGGTAGTATTTTACAAAGTTGGTGAAATAAAAAAAAATAAACAACATATTGCTTCTCAAATGCTACACCTGCTTGTTTAGAATCTGTTGATCTTTCAAATCCGAAGTGATGCATTAATGTTACGGATGATCTAATGTAATATACAGATATATTGACATTATATTGTATATTAAAGGTTGCTTTTCCATGTATAGCCCTTTGAAAGCATATTTAAATGAGCTTGTACAGAAGCAATGTACTGCTTTTACCTTTACTCTCTGAGTAGGATGACAGGACAGAGTACCAAGTGAAAAATATTGAAATTTTAACTTAAAACCAAAAATGCACACTGCACTCAAGTGGACATCTGAAAATCTCTTTGAAAAATGTGAGAAAAAGAAAACCCACGTTAAAATCTTGTTTTTCATGCCCTAAGAGCAATAAGAATACTGAGGCTGTGATAACTCATGCATGAAAGGGTTAATAGTGTATTCAGGATCGGTTTTTGTATTCCCTGGGATTCGAAACCCATGACCTTGGCATTACTTAGTGCCATGCTGTCAAACATGAATGACTTAAAAGCTCTTCAACACAAAAGAATGTGAAAGCATTTGACGCTCATTTAGAGACAGAACATTTTGACGGGCCGTCACCTTGTGCGGCCGGACCTCGCTGTGACACCGCATCAGTTTGAGTGATGCGCTCAGAGGACAGGAATAGTATTTTGGATGCACCGCGTAGGTGTGGTCAAACGCCACATAGAAAACACGAGTATGATACACATTAGAATAAGACTAATGTTTGGAGTGTGTATGCTGCACTTTCAATGGGGGCTGGGCGCTGCAACATACCGCAGTGCTTGAAGCTTTCAGCACACCCACTCCATCATCTCCTCTCTCGCTCATACTACACCCACAGTGCCCCTCTGTCTTTTATGTTCCTGTACCATTCTCTCTTTCTCCAACACATGCTCCTCCCTCTTTCTTCTGCCCTACATAGACTCTTTCCTCTCCTTTACACTGCTTACACAACACCACTCTCCCGTCCTCATACACACACTCTATGAACAGATAACACACACACACATAGGCCTACACACTTCCCCTAATGTAGGAACACGCACAGTCAAGGTTTGCTGTGCCAATATTAATCAGCTTGTCAACAAGCCCAGCAGGGAGACCAGTAGGCTACTTATTCGAATGAATCGATCGCCCATTGCACAGGGATTAGTTGGGGCAGATTTACCTGAATGTTTTAATTAAAAGCTGTAATGAGACCTAACTTCTTGCCTTGTTGACTTCCATTACCTCATTATTATTATTTAAGGATCGTATTTAGTTTTATTTGAAGTGGTAATTCGTTTCTTATTGAAATAGGAAGTTAGGGCAGGACATTTTAAAGGACATGCCTAGTCTTTTAGGCTACGTCTACATTACCCTTAACTTTCACCGTCCTGATACCGGGACGGATAAATTTACATTTAAATCCATTAAATACATTTAAATAAAGATAACAATTAAATCCTAATCTAATCATGACAAACTATATATCGTTGGAAAGGTCTAAGACTCTTTTTTAGCACAGTCTTTTGTTACCAATTACTGTATGTAGGAACAGTAATAGATGAATTTCTGACAAGAGTGCAACTCTAAAAATCTACATCATAATAGGAGTTTAAAAGAGGACCTTAAAAGTCGACGCACACACTTTTAATAATTAAAACTTTGGTTTTCATGCTAAAAGTTAATAATAAAACATATAATCTAGTATTTGTCAATAAAAAAATATAAAATATTATCCTCTAAAAAGAATACTATGCATATCCTCTAAAATACAGACTGATCTCATGAAACTGCGTATGTATGACACGCCAATTCGTATTTCCATTTTTGGCGTGCTATCAACACGCATAATCGCTTTTCAGCGTGTTTATGAACG
The DNA here is from genome assembly GCA_036326025.1 of Chrosomus eos. Taxonomy (NCBI): domain Eukaryota; kingdom Metazoa; phylum Chordata; class Actinopteri; order Cypriniformes; family Leuciscidae; genus Chrosomus; species Chrosomus eos. Next base: position 8,916,892 of record CM070837.1, on the reverse strand, counting down.
CCGTTGACTTAACGTTACATTACTGTATATATAAATATATGACCTACCCCAACCCCGTCCCTAAACCTACCCGTCACTGATTAATACCATTTATGAGTCTTTCCCTACCATCCTAGTAAGAAAAATATCGCTCCCCTGAATGTATATCAAAATTTGGCTTTATTTCGGTCGTATTTTTAACGGCGTGTACATACACGCGGAATCACTCGGACATAACGGCGTAGATATACACGCATACACACGGATAGCTCAAAATGCGTATAAATAACACGCCACTTGACTTGAAAGTGGCGTGTATGTTTACACAAAAGTCATGATGTCATGTTGCTAAAATATAATATTCGAAACACCTTTTTATTATATCATATTTTAGTAGTTATCATAAATTAGGTATCATTTGAAAGCTTACGAACTCAGCATTCATCCCTTGAAAACCGTTTTGAAATTGGACGTTGTGTTTCCATAGAAACGGTACAATAAATTATTTTATCAGGCTTCGTAATTTATGATCAAAACCTTTTCTGATCTTGACAAAACCCATATTGTCAGAAAGGTCTGAGTCTCAAGGTTCCATATGTTGTGACAGAAGTGATATTTGGCCAGAAATGTATTAATTTGTTACGGCAGAATGTATACAATTAAATTAAATGGAATGTATGCCAACCGGTGGCTATTTTATTACGCCTAAACAAAATCTCATGGGAACTTCAAACTTCAAATTTGGAACACAACTTGGCTAGATATATGGCTTTGATTTTATAGTAATTTTAGAGTAAAATATATATTTCATATAAAAAAATAGTATATTTGTATATACAGTATATTTGATTTACTGTAAATTTAAACTTCAATAACTTTTTCATACTTTAATTACAACAATAATCTGCTGAGTGTTTTCTTTAAAACAAGACAAGGTCTATATTCCAAAACATGAATTACAACCATTTAGGTTTGAATAGTGCATTTTAACGCCCATTCTAAAAAAGGGGGTTGAGAGTTAAGGGGTAAACTGGATACATTTGAAGATAGTGTATTCTTTCAAAACGCTCTCCATTCACACTAGCCTTTTCCAGCATTTTTAAAATGTTTCACAAAAAAAAAAAACTAAATTCACCACACAGTGCATGCTTAAACCCTCCTAAAAACTCATTGAGATGAAACAGATGGAACAGAGATCATACAGTTCTCATGCTATTCTTCAGACAATATCATTTTATTTAGCAAAATATCTCACTATTCACTGATGCGTCCAGGTAGCACTCAGTCACCATTATATGTTTGGTCTAAACGCAACTGCTCTCATGTTTCGCTGCAGGACAGCAATTGCGAGTACATTTTCTGTCATCTTTGCAAGGCTGCAATATGAAGAGTGTGCAAAAAAACATCTTTAACAACATTATGAAAGTGAATGTCACATAACAGGCACAATACCGCTATACACACACACATATCTATCGGTTCAATAAGCGTCACAAGACTAAACATGCGTATTGTTTTCAAATGCCTCCGTTTTCACAGTCCACACTACAATGCGAAAAACACCATTTTCAAAGTTATCCACTTGGGAACGCGTTTACAAAAAGCTACATCTTCACAGGACAAAAACGCATGTCAGTTTGGACTGAAGGCCAAAACGAAGAGAAAAAGATGCGTTTTCAAACTAAAACCTATTAGTGTGGACAAGGCCTTAGATGATCAATTTCTGGGTCTAGAGGAAACAAAGGAGCATTAGCTAGCATTGCAAAGCTTGCTATTGCTAGTCAGAATTACAAAATGCTTAAATTAAGGAAATTATGTAGGCTATGTTGTTTGTTGCATGCATCACAACAGTTCAGACCAGTTCAGAGTGGCACTAAAAAGTTAAAAATAATGTAGCCTTATGAAATAACGTACCTCCTACACTAATCCATAAACTATAACTGACAGTATTAATAAAAGCAAATGTGAGATGAAAACGCATTTTCTGAAGCAACCATGCCATTTTAGCTTGCTTCTTCACGGTCCACATCTCAATTTCAATGCTGTATCAGGTGAGCAAGTTTATCTGAAAAGTTAAACATATGGAACTGAACATGTGATGCAAACGTCAAAATGTATTAATGCACAAATCATGCACTATGGTGAGATAATAGCAGCATTGTGCAAGAAACCGCACAAAAATATTGCATATAGATAGCCTACCTAGAAACCTAATACACATGGAATAAAAGCCACAAAACTAAAAACGTGGAGGGCCACTGTCCTGCAGTGTTTAGCTCCAAAACACCAGCCTGGAAGTTTCTAGTAATCCCGAAGACCTTGATTAGCTGGTTCAGGTGTGTTTAATTCGGGTTGGACTGGAGCTGAACTCTGCAGGACGTGGTCTTCCGGGAACTGATTTTGACACCCCTGTTTTATAGTAAGACATTGCGCCCTCTACTGGCGGAAAGCATATAAGCTGATAAAAAGGTATTTAAGGTTTTGGGTGGGTTACGGTGCAAGGGAAGGGTTAACAACATAAATATAGATGTAATTACTGTAAAAAATTACAGATGTAATTACTGTAAAAAATTACAGATGTAATTACATGCAAATAATTATAATAATATAAGTAGCCTACAATGTAAAAAACATTTATGTACATAAGTGCATTGTATCAAATTTTGATTTAAATGTTAGTACATACAAGTTAAACACTTAAAGTGGGACCAAAGAAACTATTAACATTTGATAACTTTTGCTGTTGATGTGTTGATGGTGATATCTTAACTATTGGTGTAACTAACACTCTTTTTTACTTTTTATTTCTCGTTATTTTAATAATAAAGGCTATTTTTTAATCGAATATTACATATCGGTTCAAAGAACCGTAACATAAAATAGGAGTAGGCTATATCTTTAAACACTACTGCCAGTGCCAGTAATACAGTCAAAACTAAGCATTCAGAGAGCTGTAGTACACCTAGTTATCCATCAAATGAATCAAAAAATCGTTATTTGCCTTTAGTAATATAGTAATGGTATATGTTCTAACGCTGGATTTTGAGGTTACACAATAGTCCAAACTGCACTGTCCCAATAACAAATCATGCCTTAAAATAAAATGTTTTCTGAGTATTTTGTAAAATGGCAAAATAGACATATTGACAAGTAAATAACTGGATTTTTATGCAGACATCATATTTTAAAATGGCTACTTACCATACGTGCTGAGTGTCCCAAAGATAAACTTAATGGGATGTCAAGCCAAAAGCCTCAGAAAAGCACTATATTGTCTAAATCTCCTCTCTTGAAGTGCCTTTAAAGAATACACAGTGGCTTCAGACGTCCGGCGTTACACTAAACTGACTCAGAGTTGAAGATCAGTTGATGCAGAAGCAGAGAACATACATGCAGGATATTTCCTCTACTCACTCAGCCCTTTAATATTTACTGCTGTACTTACCAGCAGTGTCTCCTGATTGGCCGAGCTGCTGCACAGTAATGTATGATCTTGCCTTTAATTGGATGGAGACAATTTATGAGGCCCGTCCAGCTCTCTCTCTCTCTTAAACACACACACACACACACACACACACACACACACACACACACACACACACACACACACACACACACACACACACACACACACACACACACACACACACACACACACACACACACACACACACACACACACACACACACACACACGCAGAGAGAGAGAGAGAGAGAGAGAGAGAGAGAGAGAGAGAGAGAGAGAGAGAGAGAGAGAGAGAGAGAGAGAGAGGGGGAGAGAGGGAGAGAGGGAGGGAGGGAGAGAGAGAGGGAGGGAGGGAGAGAGAGAGGGAGAGAGAGAGAGAGAGATGTACAATATCAGACGAAGCGCAGGGGATGAAAGAAATGTAGATTTAAAAACGTAGATGATGGCAGAAGAGACATATAATACAAAACATATGATATACTTTAATTATGTGTTCTTGCAGTAAATGGTAAAATTATTTGATTATGATTACAATAATACAAAAACATTAAATACATTAAAATGATATGATGACAAATAACAATTTGCAATATCAAGCAGCATTTTTTTTGTACAG